>VXAY01002209.1:240125-377284 GCA_013399855.1 Oxyruncus cristatus
GAAAGAAACCAAGACCTTAAAACGGTCTTTTGCGGGAGAACTGAACTGTCAGCGAATTCAGGCAAAATTAATTATTTCAGCTTGATAAACCTTTTCATCTATTTGACTCCTTATACAGAAAAGCCAATTAATAATGTCAAACATGCTTTGCCTCCGGGGACCGGCGGGTTGTAATGAGTGTGTTTACCGCGAGTGGCTATAGCGGGGAGAGCCGCGCGTAGCGGCGCTCTAATCGCGCCACACCTGTCAAGCTGAGTCTCATTATCTGTGTACCAAGGGCAAACCTCATTTTGTCAGGAGTGGTTTTCGAAGAACTAACAACTGCCTGGGGAAGCACACAGGACTGTCGGCCAGTAGACGAGTCACTTAATTACCAATCAGAGCAGCAGAAGTGAATTCCTAATGTTCTTTAGTACCGGCCCAGCTAATCACCGGGATGTGCGTCTCATCTTATCTGGGTGCCGGGACCGACCATTCATTTTCACCATGGAGCTAATTCACCGCGTTCCTCTGTGCTCTGATAGGCTGGGATGGATGATGCTGCCCTGTACACAGCTATTCATCAAATGCACGTTATCGCACCGGTGTAACCGATCTGATTGTCTTCTCATTATTAGCTGATAACGGGGTGAGGGGATGGTCACCTCTCGGGTGACCCCAGAGCTCCCTCTGAAGCGAGCACACAGCAAACGCAGCCCCCCAAGACAAACAAAGGGCTGACCTTGGAGTGGATTATATTTCGAAAGCCATGTATGCACATTACCTAAGCCCTTGAAACTTCCCCATGGGATAAATAGTATTATCCTTACTTTACATATTGGGAGTGGAGACAAACTTCTGGCCTGTGACAGGCAGATGTAGCTCTCTGCAGAGCAGTTGAGGAGTGCGGTGTCCTTGGGGGAACTCCTGAAGGACTCGGTGCTGCTGTGGTGCCTGCCATGCCTCCAGAGCTGTGGTGACTTCACTCTCTCTGGATCCTGGAAGCATCTCTTCACCACGGCAGTTTAGCCTGCTTGTAGTTAAAACACATGGGAATTACGGAGTGCGAAAAGCCCATTGTTTTAATTCCCAGGAGCTGATCATGTTGGGCTCTCCCTGAGCCACCTCCGAGCAGCATCAGTTCAAATGCGCAACATGCAGGGGTGCAGGCAGGTGCCAGTTTCCTGTTCAGGTGTGGTGCCTCACAGCTTTCACTGGGTTTCTCAGGTATCCAAGGGTTGCAGAAAGGGGCTGGTGAAGGCATCATTAAAATTGGAGAGATTCCCAGCCCAGATTATTAGACTAGATTTCATTTCCTTATTGCCATGTATTTTTAGCAATACTGCTCTCTCTACAGAACAAACCGCTGTTCTTAGGAAGTTGATTCTTTCTTGCTCTATTTGCAGATGACGAATAATATGCAAAAAAAAAAAAAATGCCATGCAGGAAAGTTTTGCTTAGCATATGCTAAACTAACTGGTGTGAGACCGTTCTGAAATTCAGGAGTGCTAATAGATATCAGAAAATCCAAAGTGACTGCCTGCCAAAAGAGATTTTGCATTTCATTTGTTGCAGAATAGCTGCAGAAGTCAAAAGGTCTGTTTATCACATACGTAAAAAGAGCAAAAAGCTTCATAAAACTGAAAAATAAAATCAGTAGAAGACCTGTTTCCTCTTCCCCAGCAAAGTCATCACCATCACAAAAAAAAAAAAATGGCAGAAGAGATTTATGAGACAGTTCTGTTAGGTGATGTCTCAGCTTCTTCTTACTTGATGGTTGGAGGTGTGGAGGGGTGTTTGACAGCAGATACTCACAAGGTATTGTATGGACTTTCTCTTTGGGACCATTCCTTGGGAGATGCTGGGTGTCTTGGGGGTGGGTTTTTTCCTTAATTTTAATTTTTTTAAATCATCTTTATTTTGTATCGTGGGAGTGAATTGTCATATTCTGAAATGACAGCTGCACTCACCTGCCACCAGTGTTCTGAGTGATTAAACAAAGTGAACTCTAATTCTAGCCAAATTAATGCAAATAAGATGGAGATGAGAGGGGGAAGAGGAAAAGTGGAGGGAACCCCAACTACTCAAACATCTGTGTCTTAGTGTCAGACAGCCAAGCGCAGGAAAAATTCATTTCCCTTGTGCCATAGCTTATCCACTGGGGAAGAGATTATGGCAGTCAAATGAAAACAAGTACAGACACTGTCAGCGTAAAAATGTCCCCAGAGCATTTTGTGAGCAGGAGGAGCTGGGACCAGGTCAGCAAGATTCCGTCCATGTGGATTCCCACTCTCTGCTGAACTATCACAGTTCCAACAAGCCAGCACAGCACGGCTTGTTCTCTCAATATTTAGCTCTGGGGACACACATCACACCAGATGAATGTTTATTGAAGGAGCTGCTGAAGAATGGTGGATCCAGGGGCCAGATCGCTGTTAAATACTCCTCTCTTGCCCTGCATTTCCTTTCTTAGGGTGCGGTTTTGCAAAACAGTTAAACATGTTGAAGTCAAACTTACTACCAGTTTGTGCACAGAGTAAAATCCGATATTTCACCTCAGTTTAAGGCAACCTTTGCTAATTTGCTGATAGGGCTTTGCACAGCCAAAATCAGTGGAAAGCAGCAGAAGAAATCAAAGCAGTGAACTGGCAAAAAGAGGGCCTGGGATAGCCAGTAAAATAGAAATCAGCCCTGTAGCAGAGGGAAAAACAGATGCTTTGCATTGATTGTTCATCTTCAGTCTCATTATGACTTTCAAGCTGTTACTTCATTTTTATTGGTTTTGATTTCTTTTCCCAACTTTCAATGCAGATGATGTCCTTATTGCTCTATTCTCGGGCCAAGTACAGCCTGACCTCTCCCTTTAATGCAGTAAGTGGCATTCATCTCCCTCTTATGCAGGCTAAGGGTGAAGAAGAGGTCAGTAGCCCTAATAATTGTGTCTTGGACCTCTTTGTTGGTATGGTTATATGATCTTTTGTTTTCTGTTTTATGACTGACAAGCTCTCAAAAACCTTCTGGCTGCACTCAACTTTCACAAAATTGATAATTCTAGCTGAGGGTAAACCCTTGGTATTGCATCTTCTAAGTTTTCAGTGGGGGGTACTCTTATAAAATTTATCATTCCTAATCCAACTGACCCACATCTAAAACTCTAAATGCATTGAATTCAAATATTGAACTGGAAGCAGTTTGATACAATCAAGTATCTGTGTGAGCCATAGTAGTATTTTGAGGCAGATGTGGTTTGGATGCTTCATGCCCCTGTGCTCTTTATGGGCCATTACTATCCGTATTTTTTCTTTTGACCTAATCCATGATAGGCACTGTGGGGTCACTTGGGAACGTGGTTCGCGAGAGAGAAGGGTGGGAGGGACACCAAGCTGTAACAGCCGGGAGGCAATGGGCAGCTCTTCCTTGGCTCATGTTGCAATGCTTTGTTACAAAAGCATGCTCCCCAGCTCCTTTCTTTTTCCTTCCTCTCCTTGCTCCAAGAAATAAACATTTCAGGTGCTGCAGAGCAAAAAAAATTCTCACTCTTTTTACTTCTGAATCTAGAGGTGGTGGTGGAAGATTCCAAGTTGAACTCACTCCACATTTCAATGCTATTGGTTATGTCAATGACTCCTTTGACTTTTGAAGGCTTTGGGAATTGATATATAGGGGATACCCAAACCCTACATCCTAAATACTCAGTAATTATGTGATCTCTGTGATTGCTACATTGGAAGTGCCTAGCACAAGATGTTGTGGAGTCCCAAGGGAAAGACAGAAGAACAGTAAGAAAAGAGGTAAGATTTGACCGAACTGTCTTAAATTTCAAACACTTGGACTTATTTTTCTCATCCTGTCAAGATCTTCAGGGAAATAATTCTTGAGGTTTAACAGAAAGAAGACTCTGATCATTCTCTCCATATCAGTCAAGCCTCAAGTCATACACAATATCCTAAAAGCAGCTTCATCTACATATAAGAAAAGGAGCTGTTGCCTTTGTCATGCAGCCCAGAATTCTGCTGGATTTTCTTTTTGGTTGCTGCATTTGCCCTTAACCACACTTAATCTGATGTGAATTATCACTCCCTGATCTCATTACCTCCTTCCTTGAACTTGCATGTTGCTTTAACCGTCTTAGAGGGAAGAATGCCCTTAAATGAGCCAGTAATTCAATTCCAGCAATAATTTTATGTATTTGTTTGTGTTTTCTGAATGTCCTTATGAGAGGTTAGGCAGTCCTGTACTCATGTTATCTATTGAGAGTGACCTGGACTGGAGTTTTTCTTTTGTTTGGTTGGTTGAGTTTTTTTCCACAAGAGCTCTCTCATATATGGAATTGGAGCTAAGGGCTGTGATGCTCTAAGCTGTGGCTTGGTGGTACTTTCTGGGAAGACCAGACTTCCCACCCATGTTGCTGCACCTATCCACAGAAAACCTGAAACCCCTTGGAAACCCTGGGCTTTGCTGGAACTGCCTGTTTGCTTTTCATATAGTCAGATGGCCTGATCCTTTCCCCTAAATACTGGTTTTACTCTGCCTAAGCTACCTAGCAGTTGTTGTGCTGTAACAGATGTACAAAGTAGGGACACTGTAAAGTATGTAGCTCTTCTCTGACATGAGGAGACATTGAACACACTTCCAAATATGGAGAAAAATAAGGTGTTTTTTAAAAATGCTATGTTCTGTAATGCTAAATATAGGCAGAATCATAACAGAAAGAAGGTTCTATAGGTTTTGCCAAGCTTGCTGGCTTAAATAATTCTCTCATTCTATACTTAATGATTGCCAGGCATGCTTCACGACACAAAAAAAAGTAATTTTGAAGAGGAGACTTTTAAATTCAAATTTTTTTTCCATCTAGAAATCATCAGAATATAAAAATATCCACAGTACCTTTCAAATATCCACTGTATTCTTTCAAATATGCAACAGTCTTATTTTTCTTTTTTTAGAGGTACCACTGTGACAAAACAATAAAAAAAAAAAAAGAAAGCAAAACCCAACGAAAGCTTGAGTCCTTAGAAAGTGGTGGAATTAAGGATAACTGCTAATTTGTAGGCTGTCTGAAAAAAAGCCGTGACCCTGGAGCCAACACGGTTTTACACATAAGAGGCAGAAGAACTCAGATTTATAAATAAACACTGACCCATTTGGATCCCTGTTGCTTGAAACCAGATCAGTCTATTCAAATACATATGGAGAAGAGGGAAGCTGGCTCCTAGGCATAACAGTGAACACGCCAAGTTCCAGTGCAAAGCAAATTTTCATTCTGAAGTTGTTCTTTGTTAAATGACGCCAGAGCTAGAGGTTTACCTAACGGAAACAATACCAGGCTTGAAGAAATTCTGGAGCGGGTGCCATCCTAGCAGAAAGCCAGGTTTTTACTCCAGTTCTTCATGTGCAGAGCATAAATCGCTCTGCTCAGGGACTATGTGTCCTTTTGCCCCAGAAATAAGTGTAGGATGCTCTGTGAAAAGCGGCTCTCTTGCTCCTGAGGCAGCGTGGTTAAAGATCTCTCTAGTGCCCCAGAGATGTGTGTTTCAGCCTCAAGACAGGCCCTGGCAGTGGGCCAGTGCTCTTTGTCAGAGGGTCTCTGTCCAGTGTCAGGAGTCAGCAGCAAGCAAACACGTAGGCAAAACACAATACTCTCTTGTGTGCCACCAGCTAGAGAAGCTACTGTGCTTCATCCACCCTTTGGGCCTGCTAGCCCTCCATCAACCACAGCTATGCTCTCCATTGAAGAAGAAAAGTTCACCAAGCCTCTCAATGGCATTGGGTTTCCAGAAGCACAAAGAATACCCACAAGGCATTTCCAGAGATCCTTAAGTGTGGTTATAGCTCCAGATGGCTACTCTTGTGGAAACCAAATCCTGCTGGAATCAGAGTTCTTTTTATGTAGAATAATGGTTGAAACGAACTTTTGGTCTCGGCAGAGCCTCTCCCTGACTGTCCTGAAAACATCCAGTTGTGAGCTACACACTCCATACTCAGTTTAATCCAACCAGCTTTTAGGAAATGTACCTAAAATCTTGTAGTACAAGCTGTGCATATTGATCTATAAGGCAAAGAGCTACATCACTGTTTCTTCAGTATGAAAAAGCCACTTAAACCTGTAAGTGGAATCCTACATTTCCTCTTTTGAAAAAGACTCAATAGCCTGACTATAGATGAGGTATTTTTGTTTCTGAAACAGAAATCACTTTGTTTCACCTCTTTTAGAAGCAGAAGAAACACACTAAAGCTTTCCTAAATTTATCTCTCCAGTGGATGGTAGGGAGAGAAACCCAAAATCCAGAGTGCAGCTGGGAGGAAGTGTGTTCTGTGAGCATGACTAAATGGTTGTGAATGAAGAAGATTGTTTCTGTTTACTACGTGTTCCATCATAAAGCTTTATGGAAAACATTCCTGGAGAGGAATAGGTGAACAAGATATTCCTAACATGAGCACTTCAAGTTCAGAAGTTCAGCTTTAATATGAACATTGCAGACTTTTTTTCACACAGAAACTTTCTTATTTCACCTAAAATGGGCTCAGTAGCCTGTGCTGGTGGTTTCTTGGTCTGTCCTTACTTCTGCTCAGAGGACAAATGCCTGATAATCTCCAAGCGTGGGAAAGGTGTTGCAATATAAATATCTCCTCTGCATAGGTAAGAGGGAGGGAGGGAGGGCAAAGGCCATAGCCTGCACAGAAAAAACCTTACAGAGGTACAGAATGGCCACTTGATCTCCTCTGCTAACTGGAAAGAGCCACATCAAGAAAGTGACAGAAAAAAACATTCATTTCTCTGCTGGATTGATGCAAATAGAGGGCAATACCTGTTTTAAAAGACATTTGAGTGTTTAGCAACGAAACTAGGTTCTCTGTCTTTGAAGTTGCATTAAGTCCCCATGATCACATATCTCTAAGAGTTTACGTTCCTTCATTAACCTGGCCCCAAGCACTAGCCAGTGCAATGCTACCGACAGACAGTGCTTCTGATGTTTCCTACTGGTATTACATCTAGTTTATCTGAAGAGACATTTTCCACTTCCTTGATAAATGTGTCTGCTCAAGGGCAGACTGAAGAAGTAATCTATATATACATTTTCAAGATGACTAGAAACCTTTTGCAGACTTCCACGTCTTCCAGTCTACCTTGAAGCTGGATTTTTCGGGGAGAATATCAGATTTCTGTGAGTTTTCTCTTTTTCTCTCTGTTGGTGACCTGAGGGCCTAAGGATGGAAGCAGGAATTGCAAGCCACTTATGGAAATGCAAGACTGATGTAGTCAAACAGCAGCCGCTTGTTTTAGTGTAATTTTCTCTCTCGTCTATGTGCTGAAGTCTTTCCTGAAGCTGAATGTGAACAGGATAAGAGAGGAGCAAAAGCATGTTTTGGTTTTGGCTTTTTTTATAAAATAATCCTTAGGGAATGCAAGTAAAAATCTGGGTTCAAATTACAGGAAAAAGTTGACACACTAAAAAAAATTCTTCCAAGCTTAATAAATCCACAGAATATACAAACATCTCTTATACTTCCCGGAAAAATGAGAGAAGGGAGCACTTACTGAATGACCAGGAATTGCATTTTAAGTATCTTTTGCATGTTTTCTATTATGTAAGAAACATATGGGAACAAGACTGAAATTTCTTATGAATCTAACCCATAAAATCTAATCCTGGCAATCATTTATCAAGAGACACTTTTTATGGAACAACATTGCAGACCTGGGTGAACTGTCCTTCCAGTGCTTCATCCGCTGTGCTTTCATGTTAACAAAGAAAAGGATTATGTTACAAAATAAACAAGTCTCCTAATGAATACAAACTATTCTCGACTGTGCTGATAACAAATCGCCCAAGGTTAAAGAGCTAAATAAAGCATATTGCCCTGAAATGCAGTAGTGACAATTGTGACTTATCATGATCCGTTAAACAGAGCTGCTCTTTTCCCTTTTCTCTTTGGGGAATTTGGCAAAAAGATCGTTTTTGCAGCCTCCGAGCTGTACCACAGCTACAGTCACTTCTGGTCTTGCTGGCATAATAAATCAGCTCCTGTAGGTAAGGGATCATTTTTGGCATTCATTAAGTCACTATTACAAGTCCACTCCTTCTGCTTCTTGCTCTAGCCTTTGCCACCCACTTTTTCTGCTGAAAAAGCCCAAAGAGCAGGGTGCAAAGCTTTTGTAAAGAGTAGCAGGAATGAGACATGCAAGAACAAAATACTGTACATTTGAGTGTCTTCCGGGTTGTTGCTACTTGATATACACTGTTGGGGGATGTTAGTCTTGAAGGACAGAGCTAAAATACCCCTAATCTCCCTTCAGTGATAAGGATGAGCCTGAGTGCACATAATCTGTAGGTGCTTCAAAACCTTATCTATGACTGGATATGATAATTTTCCTCCTTTCCTACTCTCTGACTGTCATGTCTATTCAAACTGGAAATTCCTTAGGACAGCTTGTGTCCCTTGAGCTATGTGTATCTCATAGAGTTATCCCTGAGATTAGCAAGGGTGTTTGGGTGCTGTTAAAGGAAGATGGTAGTAAATTTCTCTCTTCCTATCAATATATTCTATCCATGCAGAGCCTGGGGTAATCAAACAGTGATCCTAGACAGTCCTGTCCTGACTGTTTTGTGTTCATTTCTTTTATTCAGTTTCATGGATTCTTCTTCGTTCTGGTCAGCAAACATGAAACCAAATAGCTGGTTTCAGCAAGATGTCCCTTTCCTTTTATTCTTGCCATGAACTGGCAGCATGCTTGACTATGCCATTTTTTAGTTTACAAAGTGCTATAGGAATCATGGAAGAAAATACGCTGTAGAAATTGATATCATAATGATAATGATATGATTATGAAAATCTGGTTCTGTTAATTGCTGTTTGCAAGTTACAGGACCAAAGGGAAATAACTTTGAAATTACATGAAATTTGAGACAAGAAACTTTAAGAAACCTGTATTGTCCTGTGGTGGATTCCATTCAATGAATTTTTAGAAGGAAGAAAAGTCATACTAACCCATTTCAGTTTCTGGATATAGTATATCATTTTAGATTAATGCTTTTAACATTTCAAGGTGCCATTCTGGAATACAATGATCTATGCTATTCATCAATTTCAACATCTTTTGTTATAAATTAAGAATAGTACCCCCCAAAAGCTCTGAAATCAAATTTGTCATTTGAAATAATAAAAGTAAAGTGTCATTCTGACTGACCATATTTCATGTCACCTTTTCTGATTCTCCCAGCTGTGGTACTGCTGTCATTGTTATTAAAAGACATGGCATAAAAATCAAAACAAAAATAGAGAGGTTGTAAGGATGTGTACAACAATAAAACATTCAGGGATTTTCCACCTTGTCTGCAGAATTCACCTGTGAAAAGTAACCTGTCCTGCAAATATTTTCTAAATCTCTTGTGCTACTTGGAGACTTCAGGCATCTCAGAATATGACTGCAGTGCCTGTATTACCAGGTCTTCCTTGCCAATGACTAGTCATAACACTTCCTTGTGTGCTGGGCTTCATTCTGTTCATCAAAATTTTTGCTCCCCTCTATCATTTGCACTGTAAGCTCTTCGTGGCCAATTTTTCTCTTATCTTTCTGTAGACTTTCAGGGACATTTTCCTTTGAGCTGTTAGTGAGAAGCAAGGAATAGCTTTCCATTATGTGCCAGGCACCTGCCCTCTATGGATCTCAACCCTCGAGTAGTATTTCTAACGATTTCAATTTACAGTTGTGGATACTCACCCTGGTGTGATTCCACTTTTTCTATAATGTTCTTCTCCGGTAGGATTTCATCCCTAGTGTTCAGTCACTGCTCACCTGGAGGATAACCCAACCTCCCCTAACCTATGAACAAACCTGGCCGGGGTCCTGTGCTTCCAGCTGGGTGACATAACCTGGGGTAGTAAAAGGTAGTGAAGTACCAAAACATGTAATCTTTGGTGGCAGATGCCTGATCCTCTCTGCTGCCCATTCCATGTTCTGGAGTTGGTTTGAAGCCTTTCAGAAAATAACTTTCTCCAGCAGCGACAGCATCTAAGCTCTAGTTTTGATACCACTTCTGTTTTTCCCTGAAAAATCCATTGATTTCTTGAAATTGCGATAATCTGCATTCACTCCATGCCCTCTGTAGAGTTTGGATAATTGTGGCTGAACTCTGAAATGCATTTCTTATTAGGCTTTTCATTTTAATGGAATGTCGAGGCAGAAAAGTAACATGAGACTACAGTTTTAACCCTGTACTTTATAGAAGGTTGTGTTTTTTCTACCATTTTACTCTCTTCACAGTGCTTGTCATAAAGCTGGATTAATATTGTGTTGCTTCTGTTCTTATTTGGTATGTCAATGAGGTGTCACAATTTAATTGCCTTGTGTACTGTGTTCCCACATCTATAGAAATATCTGTATTTTACATACATATCAGAAAGAGTAAGGATACAGGCATGGAATTTAAAGTATCTTATATTCTCCCAGTTTACCAAGCTCTGTTCAGATGAAATTGTTGCCTCTGGCTTTTTACTTAGACTCTTGTAATACAACCCAAAAACTGAAGCTGATTTGCAAAGAACCTGCTCAGCATTCTTATATTGTCAAATTTAAATACACAATTTAGTCTGATTACTGGTAGAAAACCTTCCATTTCAACGCAGCTCTCCTAATTTTAAATGAGACTAGCATATTATACCTTTATGCTTTTATTGTTTAATAGAGCTATCTAAGTGTGCCTATGGCCCTCATCACCATCGTGTGGAAGTGCTTCCGAAGTGCTTAATAGAAATTACAACAACAACCTCTTTTTCAGTGATGAACTGAAGCTCTGCAAATCATACTCTTTCCCTGGGTTCTTTTACAGGAAGGTCAGCAACCTTCATTTCCTTCTCACGCCTCTCCTCACCTGCCCTTGGGAGTAGCCATCTCCTTTTTGGCTTTCATTACTCCAGCCAAGGTAAATAATAGAGAGACCTTGTTATTAATGTTCTCATTTAAAAATCTATTATGGTATTTAGAATGATGAGGTCTGACTCTTAAGTCAAGGGAAGATTAATTACATGACACTAGTGAAAACGGGATGTGACAGTCTTTGGACTGATCTGACTAACCATCCCAATAAATCTGAGCTTGCACAATTGCCATAGTGAAGTGTGCACCATGTGCCAGCATTCAAAAAATATTCCTCTGTAGTCATAACCAGTTACCAGGATGTCACTTAATTATCCCTTTGTGGCATTACTGTGGCAAGAGGAAAAGCATTTCTTAATATATATATTCAAAGGGAGAGGACTGCAAGGAACATCTGCATGGAAGAAAAGATACTGTTGACCCAACCTTCCGTTTTTCATTCTTTTCTTTTTAATTTTTGGTACCAAGAAGAAAATGTGGAAATGGTACTGGCTTGCAATCCTAATTGGCAAACAAGTTATTGCCACTTAGTAAACAGGTACTGCCCTTAATTTGCCATCCCCTCATCTTTTAGCACCTGTTGCTCCCAAAGCTCTGTCTTAATGGTCTGCAGTTTCCTCACACTGGGCTTTGGCCTTTAAAGACCTACATGGCTTAGGATCTGCCTTTGGAAAAAGTTGCCATTTCCTCCTTTAGCAGTTATTGATGGCCTGGTTTAACGCCACTGAAGTTTATATGTATTTATGTAGCCATAAATAAACTCTTGGTTTATGCATTCTGTGAAGAGCAATCAGCTGGGTCAGCACATAGCAGTGTATGGAGCAGCAACAGCAACTTTCATGCAGCTAATGCCAGGGGACTTTACCCCCAAAGTCCTCCAGCAATCTGTCTAAAAATGCCTGTTAAAAATTTCTCCACTTAAGCTTCTCGCCCTTATTCAGCTGCCAGGTGAGACACAAACAATTTGTGTGGCTGAGCAGGCAGACACTTCGGAGAGGCACAAAGGATGATGAGAAGGGGTGAACTGCTGGGGTGGGAAGCTCTCTTCACAGCTATCAGAATCATTTGTGGGTCTGATGGAGGCTCCTCGCTACCCACACCACGTCCTCACACTCCCCACTCTGCAGATGCCGACTTCCTTCCTTTCAGTTGTGCTGGATGTCACTTTAATTTGTGCATGGCCTGAGTCTGACTCCAGGGGCAGAAACCTTCACCGTGGGGACAAGGGCAAGCAGTTTGCATGCATTTATTTATCTCGGAGAGGATGCATAAAGGTAAAGCAAATCACCTCGAGCAAAAATGAAAATTAGCATTGGTTTTGTTTTAACAACCTCAGGCAACTGAGACCTGGCTCCAGCCTGCTTCCAGCTGCACCGAGACACCTCTCCAGGCCCCCAAGCTCTGACTGCCACTGTTGCTCCAATGGGGCCTCTAATTCAGTCCCCAGCCACCAGCAGTGCTCTGAGATGTGGAGAAATTTTTTCTTCCTTGCTCTACTAAATTTCTCTTGTTGTGGCAAGGGGAACCTAACACGAGTAAGGTGGCTTGGAGAAAAACATCTATCTTTTTAAAGTCTGAAGTGTGTCACTGATCGAAGTGGGGAAAGTTGCTGGTACGTATCATCTTCCAGCAGAAAGCTCTTTCTTGAGCCAGATCTTGAAAGCTGTGAAAAATAGAGTTTCAGCAAATTACTTCTAAAATAATTTTAAACGCACTTGTCTATGTAAAGGAAGAATTCACGGAGTGAACAACATCTTAATTCAGCAGCAATACTCTTGCTCTCTTCTAGGAGTATTCTCTGTTTATGAATATTAAATGCAGAAAATTAAAAGAAAAGGACAAACCTCAATTACATGTGAAACTTTGCCTTTGAATGACAGGGGTTTCAGTTCAGCTTTCTCCTTTGAAGAATGTCCCAGAACTTTTTTTCCAGTGTGGTGTTATGAGAGCAGAAGGATATCAGCACCCGAAGGAAGGGAGGGAGGGAAATTGCTACCCTGCACAGTTCTAGAACTCATGTATTAGATATCAGTTTTCTTGATTTCTTGAGGTGTATTGACCTAAAAGCTTCACAGAGTATTTATGTTTGAGAGGAGATGAACTTTCTGATCATCACCAAGGACTGAGACAAGATTAGGTGAGCATGTTATTGCTCAGTGGTAATCAAACTAGAATTTAGGGATCTCTTGAAAAAATTAGCTGTAAAGGACTAAATTTTCAAATAAAGTTTTTGAAGCAGTAGCTCAAACCCCAAACTTTTTTTCCACGGATATATTTTTTCCCCTCAGGTCTTGCTTGAACATTTTTTGAGCAAATCCCAGATAAAGAAAACCTAAGTTTACCATAGACATTCAGGGTGTCTGAATACTGCAAGGCTCCATGATGGCAGATGTCATCCCCCTTGCCCCATTCCTCCCCTCTCCCTCACAGGTCTTTCTGCATTTAGTCCAGGTTTACCACGTTGTATTTCTTTCTTTGTGTACCCAGTTCCTACCTTGCAGAAGATGTCTGGATGGGCTGTGTGAGAGGACTATGGCAGCTAAAGAAGGATGAAGATACCAGGAGCCTTGTAGGGTGTGCAGTGACCAACCATTACCTATCAGAGCTGATGCTCCAGTGCAGCTGGGAGCCAAGAACAAACTTGGCAGTGTAATCAGGGCTAGATTTCAGGTTCAGATTCAATGGCATCTGAACTGCACTCATATCTTGGTACAAATTACAAAGCAGAAGGGAACATACTCTCTTCTACTGACCCCCCAAACCTGCAAAGGTGCCTGTATTCTTTAGCTCCATCTACTGGCACTTGGCAAAAACTGGCCTGTATGTACGTACAAATCCAAGTATTCCTGTACAGAAAGCAACAAATAACTTCCTACAAATTGCTCATCTGGTATATATGATTATCTTACTTTTAAACAATAGTGAATTATTATTATGTTTTTAATCTCTGTAGGGTGGGGTCTATAATTTCTCAGAGGATAAGACTACAGTGGATATGTGTTACTAGACTACAAATGAATAATTGTGTGTGTGTGGCAATTTGCAGCTATCGTTCCATGCAAGTATAATTGAAACATCATTAAAAAAAACATAATTAAGTCTTTAGCAATACCCAGGGGACGCAAGTTGTTTCTATTCCCATTTCAAAAATGAATGAACAAAATCTGACCAAAGAATCCTGGCTCCTATTTGCCTCCTCTGCTTGTTATATGTCTTTCCTTCTTCAAGTGTTAAAGACACCATTGGGTTGCTCTTTCCTGTGGTAGATTTGGGAATAGTGTTGGAGGTGACTTTTTTCTTGCTGTGCATTCCTGTCACTATAAATATTTGGTTCCTTTGTAATATTAAGTTTCTTTAAAATATTTGCATAAAAATGGAGTAATACTTATAATTATTATAAGTAAAAGTGTAAGAAGATGCCTAGAACCTAGATTTTTAAATATTTTTTAAATAAGGGAAAATGTATATTTTGTGCATGAAACATTTTAAGATGTTCTTCTCCGTTATATTTTTCAAAGACTAGCAATTGAAAAGAGTGCTGGTTTGCATTCATCACTTACAGCAATTGTAGTTCTGTATCCAGACTCCTATGGAGATTTCTTTTTCTTCAACTTCTTCTGCCAGCTTTCATTTTTCATACTGCTCACATATTACTATTTTGCATAATGGGAAAGCTCGGAAGGAGCAATCCTTAATTTTAAAATAAATAAATAAAACATCCAAACCAAAATAGACTTGCCCCTATTCAGAAGGGATCATTATTTGGAAATATACTCATTTGTATAAATATACTTTTAATCAAAAGTTTTCCATATGACTTCAGAAATAATTGCCTCCTTTAAAATAATAATGAAAAAGGAAACAACACATAGCACCATAAGCCATCTCTTATTTTGGAGCAACTGTAAGACACCAAGTCCTGGCACGACTTTCCAAAACCATTCTCTGGTGGTTGCAATTTATTTATTCAGTTTTAAATGAAGGGAGCTAACATTTATCTGATAAGAACAAAGTACGTAGGAAATACTTGTTGGATAAGAAAAAAAATATTGAAGGAGTTCCATGCGTTTTCAGCTCATATGATTTATACATGCTTCTGGTTTTAATGTTGAGGGAAGTTGGATTCAATAGATGATTTGTTTTCCATGGGGAAATCCTAGTTACAGCAACGACTCGGTAATCCTGCTTTCTGCACAATAGATGCACGGCTTGCCTGCAGGAAGTCGAAGAAAATGGGATTTTGGCCTAAGCAAATTCAACAGCAAAACACTCACTGTCTTCACTGGGACCTTCATTTTAGGTAGAATGGTCAATATTTTAACTTGCTTCCCACATGGACAAGGCATGCTGGCCTTGTGAGTCTATAAGAGACTGATCCAAAACCCCATGGATCATGGAGGTTTGGTTCAGTCCATGATATTCCTTCAGCAGGCTTTGGCCACAGTCTAATTTAAGGTCAGCCAACATGCAGGATCAAACAGTAAACAGAAGAAAATATATCTCCCTACCTAATGAACAAAAGTGGCAGTGGCAGGTACATAGAATAAGAGGAGCATTTGGGAGCTCGAGGTGGATTTGGGAGTCCAGGCAGGTGGGCTGCAAAGAGCACTGATGGACAAGCAAATAACAGCATCTGAAGGGCAAAAGGACTGGAGAGTGAAGCAGGAGTAGGTGAAAGGAACTGTACATACATACAACTGTACATACATTTCAGTCATTTTTACTAATTAGTGGGTGTTTTTTTCTGAGGAATCAACATTAGGAGGGTGTATTAATATGGTAACTGCATTTTGCAGGAGCTGTAGCTGGCTGTAACTTTGGGGGAAGGGAGACAGAAATGTCAATTCAAGCTTGAATGTGAGTTTAGCAGATTTACATCTTCAAATAAGAAACCTCCAAAAAGCAGTAAGCAAAGGGGGTTTTTATCCCTCTTATTCAATTTTGCATATCATTTGGCCAATTATGTGTTATAATATGAAGGTAAAATCCCTCTTGTTTGTGGAAACTGATAAAAAAGGTCACATTGCTGTGAACACATCCCACTAGCCTAGAGCAGCCAAGCAGGCAAGTGAAGCCCTTCTGCAGTCAAGTGGGGCCATGGAGATGACAATCTCAAGCAGAAAGGAGCTTTTCTCAGGAGTAGTAGTTATTTTATTTAAATACTTCAGAGCAATGAGAATAGCCTGTGTAGCATGAGCTCTCTGCTAGCTAATTCCAAGTCCAAATTGACCTTTGTATCGCTTTCCCTAACTGTTTATCCAATTCTCTTTATCTTAGGTCTCCTGAGTGCTCGCATTACTGACACCTGCCAGGAAAGATACACTGGCAAAGGCACATGTTAACCATTGATTTCTGCCCACGTTAACCACTGATTTCTGCCCATCAAGATCTGCTCCAGGTCACCTGTGCAGGCTCCTGGTGACAGGAGCATGGGGTGACACAGGTTGTTTTGCTCTTGCTCAAGGACACCCATTCTTCCTCTCTGAGATTACCAACCCCCAGTCCAGTCCAATCAATATCAGGAAATAGGCTGTAATCTCTCCATGAATATAAGTCCCCTTTGGGATGTGAGGTGGTCAATGCACTTTGATGTATTCCTAGAACAGCAAAAGGTTTAGGACCAAAGTGCATTGTCTGGTTTCCAGCTCACAGGCAGTTTCTGACATTTAAGTGGCATTCTATACACACTAATCTACTTGACTCTTGAATCTGTGGAAAAATTGAAAGTTGGGTAAGTTTTAAAGAGAGTTTTCTTATTTGCTCACAGAACCAAGAGCTGAATAGATTCACTAAATCTAGGAAAGGCTGTGAATTAAAATAGGACAATTGTGTCTTTGCTGGGAACACCTGTTTTTCTTTAACTGAACTTGATACCTGCTATCACTTTTCCATTTCAGTTTCCAAAATTAGCAAAAAATCCAGTTAGAACTGTCTCATTTTTCTCCTATAGCATTATTTGAGGTATAGAAGTGACTTTAATCTCTGCTTGCCACAGAACAAAACCTAGTTTTACAATGTTGTCCTAGAGGCGGCAGCAGAGTACATAAGAAACGAAAAAGCGAACACACAAATGGGCAAAGTTGTGTTTGGTTAGTAGTTAATATATATAAAGTCTTTCTAAAGGGTTTTACTGGAATAAAGTGCTTATATAGAACACAAGAGGAAATATTGATATATCCCTGAAATAGGTAATAGGGTGAAAACAATACTAATGTTATTGCGTGTTCTGGATCTGAGGGAAATAAGTTGACCTAAAAAGAAATCTCCACTTGTTGGAGAGCACTTGTGGAAGCACTGTTTTGTATACCACAGATTTAGAGAAAACCCAAACTACTTGCACAGAGCTACAGAGGCAGTTGAGTCGGCAAACTTTAAAACAAATGTGATGCTCTGTGACACATTAATTGAAATGTACTTTCCAGTGCAACCATTTAGCAATTTATATAAATATCAAAGCTTTTGGGGTTTAGTGTCAGTCTTTGTTTCTGAATGAGAAATTTATAAAAAACATATGTTTCGAACTGCCACTGAGTGCATTTTCAGAAGGATGTGGCCACTGAACTATATCAAACTTTCCTCAGTACAATTATTTGATGAACAGAAGATTCTTCTGTTAAGAGTGTCTCTTTTCAGTAATAACCAAAAGTTTCCAAAAGTGTTATTGTATTGAGATGGGTGGAACAAAGCCTTAAAGCATGGTCCCATTGAAGTCATGGGCAATTTGTCACTAGCTTCAGCGGGACCAGGATTTTGCCAAAAAAATCAAATGCTTTCTGAAGTCTTTCCATGAATTAGTCTGCAATTAAAAATAAATCATCTTGTATAAGTAAGTTGTATACGGAACCCACACTGCCATAAACTTCAGATCTGATTCCAGGTTCTCCAGCTTCTGGGGCTGCTCAGCCCAGGATTCTGGTTTCTTTTCTTCTGATGCCTAGCTGAGGTGTTAACACGACGAAATTGCCGTGTCATTTTCGATATTTGTATTCAACGCCCGGGTGTGAGTCGCAGTTCATCTGACCATTCGTATTATAGCAGCACCCAGAAGCCTCCAGCCACAGTGGGAACATCCTTATGAAGGGCACATTGGCTTGGTCTGCTCTGTTTGGAAATCGGGTCCCTGGAGCTCAGCAGAGCACCCTTAGGCCTGTCCATGGTGCATCTGCTGATGGGATGTGCTCAGGCACAGAGGTCTGTGTTTGCCGACTGGTGCCTGAGAGCTGCTCTGGGGACCAATTCCATGCACTGTGTGCCAGGCTGTCCTCAGCAGTGGCTGTAGGCCCTACTGCAGACAGCCCACAGCAGTGACCCCACAGCTTGATTGGGTAAGCAAACGGATGTACAAAGGTTTGGGAAAAAGGAGAGGCTCAGGCTGACTAAGGCCCTGATGACTCCGTGGCCTCGTGTGAAGGGCGTCACAGGCTTTTCCAGGGAATTATTTCCTAGCATCAGAGAGGGCAATTAAGACTTTTTCATTCAGTACAAAAGTTTTAGAACACCTTGTTTTACTACTGCTCTTTATGTCTGGAAAGCTTTTACTGGTTTATAAAATGCCCTGTGTGCCCACTTAAATATTCTCATTAAAATGCCTTGGCTTCTCCTAGAGTTGATGTGGAAGGAAGCATCTAGCTGCATCCCTAAATCCAGCAGGCTTTATTTTGGCCAGAGCTCTGCCTTGATAAGAAACTAGGCAGCTGGTTTTGGTGCAACCCTCTGTTAATTTTCTGTGTTCTGGAAAACCAAAATTCCTCTGTGTTCTCCTAGACTGGCACAGTAAGGGACAACGGGTGCTTGTGCAGTGCCACCCACGTGCTGTTTGTACACAACCAAAAATGCAAGGCATGGGCCATCCTTGCTAACACAGGTTCCCTGGAATTTGTAAACATACACCCATATGTATGTTTTCTGGATGTAATCTTCGTTTGGGGCAATAATGTTTCTGAACAGTTTACAAAAGGACAGTTTATACTCTTTTCACACTTAATCTTTATCCACTGATCCCTGGGAAGCAAACCTCTGTGATACACAAGAAAACCATTCTAATAATTCACATACAACGTTTCTCTTTGTTTTCAAGACTGCTTAGCTAACCTGTACAAAAATATTTGTAGCCCCTCCTTCTCCAGAAAGCCCCAGCTGATGAGCCAAGCTCTCAACGTTTCATTCCTGTGTAGATAGTTTCTAAATTTTTTCCCAAGGCTTTATGGTTTTCAACAATATATCTTTCATCACTGTATTGCCAAAAAGAAGTGGCTGCCTTGAAGCCTCCCTTAGGATTTGGACTGGATATCGAGGATTAGTTTATAACTGGTAACTTATGAACTGCGTAGTGTTCTACAAACAACTTATTTTTCTTAATGCAATGGTGAAACTATGAAACCCCATCCTGAGAACTAATTTCTGAAAGGATATTTGAATGAAGCTTTAAAAAATACTTCATAGTCCTGTATCAAAACGGATACTTTTTAAGTAAGTGCATTTTTGTCTTTATACAAACAAGCATTAATTGACCACAAATCTTGAAAATATTAATCTCTGGTTGAATTTTTAGGTATTTGGTTTGGATTTGGCACTTTGTTTTTTAGGAGGGTTTTTTTTTAAAACTCTAAGAATGTCTGAGTTTTGATTTTGGCTTTTGTGCAGCTGAGATCTGACGATATAACACAAGAAACCCATTATTTATAGGAATGGAATCACAGCAGGTATTGGCAGAATACAGCAATGTGAAACTTCTGAAGAATATTCCTTGCTTTTACCTGTACTAGTGCAAGTCATATGTGTTGGTAATAAGGGCAAGGAAAAAAATAACAAGTAAGCACAGATTTTTTTATTTGAGCACATCTGTTTTATTTCAGTTCAGTGTGATGGCTGGAGGGAGAAAGGGATTTCTTCAGATGGCATGTGTTTAGTTCCAATTCTTGGTAAACTTAAAACAGAAAAAGACATCTAATTTTTTAATGGATTTCCTCCAAGTTGGTTGTAACAGAAGCATATCCATTTTTTCTAGTGCCCATGATGACTTCTTCTAGATAGAAGGTTTTCTCATAATTGCTTTATGTAGAATATATTGAGAGTTATCATCCCTTTGTTTACACTGCAATTGCAGCTGGAAACGCCTTTCAAGACCAGGGACCACACTGGGAAGCCTTGCAGGAACAATAATGGAAAGCCAGTCACCACCCCAAAGTCCTCACAGCTATCTAGATGCTGGGAAAGATGGAAAGAAGAAAATGGATTTGCTAAAAGAAGTGATTTTCCCAAGGACAAATTTTAAACCAGTGGTACTGAAGGATATAGTTGGAGTATATCAATTCCTCAATAATTTATGACAGTTCATATATGGCTGGAAAATTGTAACTTATTTAGCAGATGTGTGTTTAGTGATATTATGAAAAGCTCCATTTTCCCTCCTAATATAGACAGGAGCATGTAAACTAGATTCCGGTTTTGGGATTAGACTGAATTATTTGTTAACTTCTATTGTGATGATTATAATAATTTCTTACATAACATATTGCTAAAAGTTTGAGGGAAGGAGCTCTCTTTACATGCTCCATTGTTTGTGTCTAAACTTCCTTGGGCAGACAAAGTCAGAAGCAAAATAGCTTCTGACTATTCTGGGCTGGTGGACCTTGCTCCAGTCCCAGCCTGAGGACTCAGTCAAGTGGCTTTATTAGACTAGATACCACGTAATTCCTGTGTAGGAGTGCCTTTCCATGCTGAAGAAATCACTTTTAAAGGACTTGAAGAATAAGGATTAATACTACTAAATGGAAGAAAATGAAGAAGGAAAACGGTTTATTTTGTGTCATTTAGGTCCATCCTATCTATCTTCCCTTAATGCAAATTTCTGTTTCCATTTAACTCTTGGGAAGCAGAATCAGGCCCAAGATGAGTACTTTTGAAAATAACTCCCTTAGCAACTTGCTGAAGGTCAGTGGTGGGTGTTTGTGGCAGAAATGGGAGTGAATGCTAGTCTTAACCACAAAACCCTGCTTCCTCTCTTAATCCCGGGTTGATTTTAGAGGGCTGTATCACATGAAAAAAGATGTCCAAATTTTAAAATATTAGTCTTGGCACTGATGATAAGAAAATGATTAAGAGTCAACCAAGGAAAGGCACAACCACACTGACAGAGACAGTCTTCCAAGTAGAACCACATTTTCATCTAACCAGGTTTTATTGCAGCTCTCCTGATGCATACATTTGACTGCATTCTGCTTTTTCGTTTTGGCAAGCACCACAGAAGGCTTGATCCAATTCTTGAGGAAATCAACAGGAGTTTGATTGGACTCACAGAAAGCCATGAAGAGATAAAGTGTGGAGCCAGACATTCAAAAATAGCTTTTTTCGTATGTGTCACTGACCTTTCTTATGGCTTGCAAATGCAGTTTGATTACCCTAAGTGCAGTTGCTTTATGGGGAAGGTTTGAAATTTGGACCAGAAGAAAACAGTGAACTTGCTTGGGAGCATGAGTGTGAGTTGGGCCACAACAAGGAGCTTGGATTCAGTTCTTACCTGCATCTGTATTTCATTCACAGGAGAAAACATGGAATGGGATAAGAAAGGAACCAGGTTGGGGAGCCAACCCACCACTTACCCCTGAAAGGTAGTTCGGGAACCCAATTGACCAAGGAAAACCTTGACTCGGGTGTTGGACTGAGTGATCAGAGTGGAAGCCCTTATTACTGTGGTTGTCTCAGGATCAGGTTTCCAAGCCAAGGAGAAAGAAATCAACCAACTTAGTCTTTCAGTCTTGTTCAGAGAAGAAAATTTCATGAGGTTTGACTGAATTGGCTATTCAGTCACGGTCTGACTGTGGCTCAGGAACATAGGATAACCCTTGCAGTATTATCTCTGAGGACTAGAATTATTTGTTAACTTTTATATGACTATAATAATTTCTTAAATAACACATTGATAAAAGTTTGGGGGAAAGAGCTCTCTTAACATGTTCCATTGTTATGTTTGTGTCTAAACTTCCTTGGCCAGAGAAAGCCAGAAGTAGAATGCCAGCCAAGGTGGACCCTTGCTCCTTAAATGTTGAACTCCTTGCAACTTAAATGTTGCGTAAGGTCGATAATAAAAACACTCCCAATTAGCACTGTGATAATTGTCAGCTGCTACAGAAATCAAATGTCCATATACAATCATGTAGGAGTCCTTCTCCCAATACAAAGGGGAAAGTATGCCCCTGAGATAAATTTAACCTTGACTCTGTGCAGAGATATTCAGAGGTGTTGTATAGGTAGTTATTGTGAGAAGGTTTTGGGCCAAGAAAATAATTATGCTTAAACACTTTGTGAATTTTAATTATGTACCAATGTCAGAAGCTTTTCACACATAGATTTTATTCCCTTATTTTGAAATGATAAAGTCTTAAGTCAAAGCGTTGGGGTTTTTTTCTCCTTTATTCTAAGCAGATGTTTTGTCTCCTCACTCTTCCTTCCTCTGCCCTTTCCTCACTGGAAGGAATGATGAGTGTGTGCCAAAAGAAAATTGAAAACCATGTGAAAAACACAGAAAAATTATTTTGTTAGGGAAAAATAAGTTAATGAAGAACTGCTCTGTTTTGAAACTACTGGACCAAATTTAATTTCCAAATGGATTTAAAAGTACACCAGATTCCAAACAGTTACACTAGCTTCTGAACATTCTTGTGAGGTTATTTTATGACATAGGAATTCAAAATAGTTAGAAGGACAAATTTTAAAGCTGAGAAGAAGGCAGGTCTTTTCCACAGCTGGCTCCAGATCTTGCCTTTCACTTTGGAGGAAAATGCTTTTCTGCATCTCATGTCATGGGGAGTGCACAAAGTGAGGACAAGCCCTGGATGGAGGTAGATAGTCATCCATGGGATATTTTTGTGAAGTGGTGCTTTAGTTGCCACCCTTGCTGAAAGATGATGGTTTCCATAAATCTGGCTCCAAACTTGTGGTGTCTGCCTACCTCACATTCTCTCTGAACTCTTTGCTCAGCAAATGGAACTGCTGCCTGCAAGGGGGCTGCAGGATTTGACCACATGATTTGATTAGAGCCTTAATGAATAGGACTGAAAGAAAAGCAGTACCCAATCAATAACCTGGGGTGCACAAACATTTATCAAAGAGAACCCAGAATGCTTTGCATTTTTCCTCCACTTACTGCTTCTGACAGTTACATCTGCATCCATCCATTTTCTTCGGCCTAAGTGAGAACCATCAGACACATAAGACATTTGTTTATGTAAACAGGAAACCCCTGTGGCTACCTAGCTTTAGCTGAGTATTATTTTAAATTCTTTATTAATATTGGTTTTCCTGGATCTAGGTCAACATTTTTGCCTTTTTCCCCTTCCATAATTTGAGTGGTTCTACCTTCCAGGCTACTATGTACCTGCTATTACGAAATAGGATATCATATTTGTTTCCATTAAGCATGTGTGTGTGTGAATATCTTCATAAAACATACAGAGAGCACTAACTGCTCAGACCTGTGGGACAAAAATCAAGACAACATCAGAGAAAAGATTTTTTTTTTTCCTACAGAGCCTGCTGTGGTTGCTATTTCAGCTGTTCATTAAAGTTATATTGCTTCCTTTATCTCTTGTGCTCATGGAATACAAGCACCTCCATAATGAGCTTAAATTACCACGAGCTAAGAATAGAAAACTTGATTTCAGTTCTTGGGAGGCTGAAGCTGTGGTGGTGCATGGGTAATCAAGCAATATTAGCTGTGTAATGGTACTAGGATCCCAGGGCAGGGCTGCTGGAATGTTTATGGCATGCAAGCACAGTAAATATCTGTTTTCTGGGCTTTCTGGGTTTCCTTCTACCCTCACCACTCCTGCCTCCTTATACATTTTGAAAAAAAACATCGCTGCTCGCTCTGTATTAATATCCTGTATGTGTGGTTGGCCAGCCATGCCTGTCTTTAGAGAGTAGGACCCCCTGTGTTCTCATTTTCTCATTTATACAGCTAAACTATAGAAAAGTCTTGGTCACCTGAGTTCTCAGTATCAGAAAAGCACAAGGTAAAGTGAGTGAAGCTGTCAGAACTTAGACTAAAGAGAATGTGTGCAAAAATACCCTCTGATTCTGTGTGTTTTGGATGCTGTGGATTTCATTCAATTAAATAGCAAGTGGGAATAAGACTCTTCCTTGTACTCTTGATCATTAGCAAAGTGCAAGCAGGGGTACCTTGTCCAGAGGGATCAAACTTACTCTCTTGTTACATTAAGTTTAACAGACATTTTAAGTGGCTTCTGCTCCAAGGCATCTGTCCCCTTGGACACACAAAACCCTGGAGGCTGATGCTGCTAAAAGTAGGCACAGGGAATGGTGCTGTGCCAGCATCTCCCCAGGTGTTAACAGATTGCCACGGACTTCAGTGCACGGCACTGATCGCGGCGCAGACAGCACCGGCTCAGGGCTCTGCCTGACGGACTCTGCTGAATTCACTGTGATGGCTCCACAGGTAAACACCCTCCCAGGCACCTTGCCCTGCTCCAGGAGCACCCACAGGCCCAGGCCCAACCTACCAGAGAGCCAAAACCCAGGATATTTATCGAGAGATATCCTGAAAGTCACCCCGATTGGGAAGAAACCCACTTTATCATGGCATTATCAAAGAGCCTTTGGGTAGTTTTCTTTGACTGTGATATATTGGCTTTCCCCCAACTTTCCAGTAACTTTCAGTCTCTTTCTAATGATTAAAAAACTCAGCCACCAGAGCTTGTAAGGGTTCTTTCTAGCATACGAAATACTAGCAAAAATCTGCTCCACCACAATAATTTGCCCCTATATGTCCAGTGTCCTTCTTTATATATTTTGGTTCAGAAATTCATTACTGACTGTATACCCTGTTCAGAAAGTAATACACGCTTTTTTGACGAGTTATTATCCTCAGCCGGAGAATCCAGATTGGTGCAAAGAGGGTGCAAAGAGGGGTGTGACCTGGTGCCTCACAAGACATTTGTGGTGGAGCACAAGCCTAGCTAGGTCCTCTCGTGGCCTGCTTTAGTCAGAAGACCATCTTTTACTTCTGGGGCAATGCACCTCTTGAAAGCACCACAGGTGGAAAAAGGAAACCCTCTGTTTAACCTATAGATGCCACTTCTGCCACCTTCTTATGTAGAGAGCTTGTCTTCTGCAAGCTGTCTTGCCAGTACCAGGGAGAGAGGAGGGACCAAGGCTCTACCCAAGGGCAGCAAAGTTAGTGGACTTTGGCCTTTAATGAGCAGAAGGTGCAGTTCAATTACACTTTGTTAGTAGATATCATTAGCTTATATCTCCAGGGGTCATTGGCAGATATCATTAGTAGGGGGTCATTAGCAGGATTAGCCAATATAAGGAGAGCTAAACCCACCTCTGCAGTGTGGAGAAGGTGAGAGCAGGCAATGCCTTATTAGTGGCTAATCCCAGTGAGGCTGGGTCTCTGCCAAGGGCTGTCAGAGCCAAGCTGTGATGATCGAGGAGGGAGTCGTGGTATCTTTGATGATGAAAGATCTGGGTAAACGAAAGAGTCCTCCTTAACTTCACTCAAATAACTCTAAAACATAATTATGTGACCAGCCTGAGAATGCTAAGGCAGCCATCAGTCTGACCAGTGGATGGATGAAACCAGCACCATACTGACTTGCAGAAGAGGTGAGGATTTCTTTGGGAGGTAATATCTGTCATAGGCTACTAGTCCAGAATTTGTGATTTGTGGCCTTTCCTCTCTCATGGTCCTTGGCTCCTGGTATTGCTATGGCCCCTTGCCTCAATGAGCCTCAATGGGATTCAGTGGCCCTGATCAGAGATGGGATGCTGCAGGAGATGCTGCTAAGGACTGCAGAGGTGATCCTCTAGGTTTTTGGGAGGTAGCTCATCAAGCTGGTAGGACTGTACAGTGGCTAAGGGGTACAGGAAATGCTGTTTAGGACGATCTGGATTGTATATATGCTCCCTTGGGTTTGGGTCAGCATGGATGACTTCAAATGTGGAAAACACATCTGCTTTTCCTAATTAACCTCCATTTGTTAATGAACCACCAAAATGGCCAGTGTATCTGGGTAGTCTCCTGGCAACCTTGACGTTATTCACCTGATTTCTTTTGCTTTCACCTGGGACTGTCTGCTCCCTGCTCCCTGTGGGGCTTGAATGTGTATGGAAGGGATGTGTCCCGTTCTCATCATGTCTCAGCGTGCCCCACTCCTGTGCTCCTCCAAATCCTCAGCATTAAGTCACTGACGGTTTTCCTTAGGAAAATTAGTATCTTGTGTCCATGGCAATGATGATCAGTTTGGTCAGTTCTGAAAAGCATCTGTTTTTCAGACAGGCTGTTCTCCCACTGGAAGTTGCTGATTTGCTGAAGGTTAAATTCATCTGTGGCCTCAGGAGGATCTAAATTAAAAAAGGAATACAGCAAGTGAGCTTTTCACTACAGATAAATGTTTTGCTACAGAAATGTTCCCTTTTTCTCTATTAAAAGGGCTGTTTTCACTTTGCTCTTTGTTCACTAGTAAGAGTGAAATGTATAACAGGAAACTCTGCTTAACTGAAAAGGCCTATGTGCATGTGATGTCATTTACTTTTGAAACTTGACATTTATTCTGGTTCTCTTTGTTTTGGGTTTTTTCTCTCACCTCAAAGGAGAAATATCAAGTTCACATCCTTAAAATGAAAAACTTAGTATGTCGTCTTCCTTTGTATAGCAACTTGTAGAGGAATGTAAATGGTCAGTGGTGGTGATGTTAAACAGTTCTGACGTCAGAACTTGTACACCTGATGGCAAATGTTTGTTAGATTTGCCTCTACTTAAGTACAGCCAAGATGTGTTAATGCTTGTCGTGGAGATTTACATAAATGCAGCAAGCAGGGTGCACATTCATTACCATCTCCTGAACATTTTGAAGGAAGATTGGCAATTTTATGATTATCATGGCTCAATAAGCACGTAAGAATTACCCAAGGAATATAGGGCAAATCGTGTGAGTTAACACATCTTATCTAAATAAATACTAATTACAAGATATTAATCCATATACGGGTCTGGGGTATTTCTAGTTAAGCATTGAAATACTTCCCATTTCTATAGTATGTGGATGTATTTCAGAGAAAGAGGAATGACTTCCAGTGTGCCCCCCCTTTCCTGGGTAAACTGGCCTACTTTACTGAATAAAATGCCAATATAATGACGCAATTCTGCTTATAGAATTTTTCTAAAAGAAAACTTTGAAAATGAAAGTAAATATCCTTTTAGCATTTATGTTTCTAACTCGGAAAAAAATAAACTGCAAAACCATTTGTAAAAGGAGAATCCTGTAACCTTACCTTCGCTTTCCAGGAAAGTGCAACTCTTTCTCTCCAAAGGTAGAAATTCTTCCCAAACCTGTCTTCAGCCTGCTCCAGTACCTAACATACCAAAATTATGGGTAGTTTACAGGTAATATTTGATGAGTAACATTACTAGTTTCCTCTCCAGAGAATTTGCCCAAGTTTACACGCAGCACCTGCACCACTGAACTCTCCCAAATCAGTTGTGGCCTCTTATCTTTGTAAAAGAAGAGGAAAAACCTGACTTGTTTTTGTCAGTCAGTAGAGACATGAACATTCTGTCTGAGTCAGGATTTTAGCTCAGCTCCCACAGAAGTGGTTATCAGTTACATTTGAACACCATTTTTTTTCCGCTATCTACAGAGGGTATTTAGATGAAATGCCCAAATTTTAAGCTATTAGGGGTAGATGAGATGAATAATTAATTAAAATAGAGGTGAAAGAGGGTAATCTGGTACTGAGCCTGCCAGTCTAAAGCACAGTTAACCCTATGTGATGGTTACTGAAGTCTCCAAGTCTCTGGGCCATTCATTGTTGCCAACAATTTTCTCAATCAATGCTTCACTGAAAACCTTTTAAAACTCTGATTATGGTTCTTTTGTATCTAATGGCTGCTTAAAGCAATGAGATTTATATGGTTTCCTTATACTTCGATACTTTTTGTTTTGTTAAACAAATAATCATGTGCATTTAGAACATACAGAGCTTGCTGGTTTCAGTTTCCTTCATTTAGGGATCTCCCTTCATAGGGGTGCAGAGAGAAATTAATGTGGTAGACCTTTTCAAATGATTTCTAAATTAAGTACAGTAAATTCTTCTGTAATACGACTCATGAGACCTGAAGATCAAAGTCTTACGAGAGATTTATCAATCCCAAATAATTTTTACATAGAATATATGGTAACTCCAGGTAATGTTATGTTGTCGTTCCACTTATCATGTGAAAGCGATGAAGAGTGGAGCTTCTTTATTTTCTGGATCCTTCACTAGCTTAAGAGGAAAAGATGGCATCAGGAATTAATTTGATCTTTTTTTTTGAAGTTAGTCTTAGGCTCTCAGTGAGCTTTCTCCTAAGAGACACAGATGGCCGTTCCCTGCTTACGAGCCTACATGTACTCCTGTTCTGAAATCCAAGTCCACTGCAGTATAAATCTGGGAAAGCTCAGTGAAGTGTGAATATGATAGTTCTGATTAGTGCTGATTAGTTGCAAGCTGGAGTGTGAATAAGCAGTTTGACATGTACAGCGTTTTGTTATATGTGGCTGAAGAAATTGCATTTGCATGGTGAAGTATTTATGGTCGTATTTGTGACTTGCTTCATTCACATCTGGTCTGTGGTTGTCCTCTGGGAATGGCAGGAGAGAGAACAGGAGGGAAATGTGAAATGATTCATCAGAGACCAAAGAACAAAGACAAGATATTGCCTTCCCCTGCAAATCCCAATCTGGATAAGAGAGAGTTTGTGGCAATAAGGGACATGAGACCATAGTGGCAAAAATATATACATATAATGCAAGTGACTTTGTTTCAGTTTATTCTCTTCTGTGCCTCTTCTGCCATAAAGTCATCGCTATGATAGTTCAGGTTTTCAGGTTCTCAGGGAGATGATGAGTGGCTGGGAAGATGAAATATATTTTTATTTTAGTTTGATTCCTTTTTTCTTTTTCATGTCTTGCTATTCTGTTTCTTCTGCTGATTCTCTTTCTCTTGAATCCTGTTAGACCAAAAGAACTTCTTAGAGAGAAATTTATGAAAAATAAGTTGGATGGAAAGTTGTAGACATAATAATTTTTTGTTGTTGAAATAATGCCTAATTATGCTGGTGCACTATTAATTTCACATAAAGAAATTTTCAGCTCGAGTATATGTTTTCAATCAATACTAACTTTTTTTAACCTCACATAACACTCTAATCTTGACAAATTAATCTAATCTTTGATCAATTATTAGGTATTGTTAATTGATAAGAACCAACTGTGGCCCAATATGGGCATGTAGACTATCTCAAAGAGTGTGTCATGTGTCTACTTAAACATAAGTTTAGCCTGCCTTTTTATTTTAGTGTATCCTCTCTTCTATATACCAGTCTATCTACAAAGTAGGCAGATGTTTGGAAGAGCAGACAGCTAGAGAAGTTGTGGAGAGAGAAAGCAATGAGATAGTTCTTCTTCCTACTGCATTTCTTGGAAGACCAGAGGGTGCCAGGATGGAGAGGGCTGGGGAGGAGTGGAAGGATGTAGTGAAGACTTCTATTACATGGCAGAATTCCTTACCCCTGCTCTCCTGGAGTGACTCCAAGGGCTGGCAGGAGTTGGTGACTTTTCCTCCATGCCCCACCCAAGCCATTCTCTGCTCTTTAAATCCCATTTTTTCCCCGATGCAGGACCAGCTGTGACCTGAAATGTACTTTGTGGTGTGGCAATGTGCTGAGAAGCCATTGTCGTTTTTTTAGGAAGGAACACCAGATATGGTCTGCACAACTAAATAACGTGTTGGGGGTGGATTTAGTTTCTTTACTTGTTTGAATCACAAGTCTCAACGTGAGGATGACTCCATACAAACTGAGTCACAAAGCAGCAATATCTGCACTGAAAGGAAAAGATGAGGTTAAAGGAACAGAAAATTAATTTCAGCATATGCATATCTCAGTTTACAGTGTTTGAAGACTTACAAATTGATTTAGCTTGTCCTAGTTTTCTTTTTTTATTATTGTTACTTATTTTACCAAAATTTAGTTTTTGTTCCATATCCTGTTTTCACTGTAAGCAACCCTCATATGCTTGGCCCCTCTTGTGCTATAAAATTCAATATTTCAGATTTCCAGTCAAGGCCATCATCAAATTAAACATGATGCTGAGATATTCATGTTGTGGACTTCACTCACGGAACACTGAGGTCGCAGGAGCTATTGGACAGTATAGAGGTGTTCACTGTAACTGGGGTGAAAAAATTAAATAGCAGAGCAAATGCGAGGTAAATGTGATACCTGTGTCCTGGACATTTGTGGGCAAGGAGGGTGTGTGAGATCAGCAAGGCTGATCTGTTTCCTGCATGGTGACTACCAAAGGCTCCAGCTACTGCAGCAGGTGGCTTTAGATTTTGCTAATTTTTTTTTTTTTCTTCACTGAAAACATCTTAACCAGCTACAACTTGCTTTTATACAATTCCTACCTTCTTGGTGCAGACAGTAAGAACAGATGATGAAGAGGTCTGATGAGGCTCAGTTGTTGACACTAAGGGACCTTGTGTCTTGGTGTTTGAGTTCATTCAATTATGGGTTTCATTATCTGTTAGCTTCGTTTTATTTTAAGCGGCAACATAGTTGTATATCAGAACTAATAGCCATGTAACTTTTAAGTGGATAATGGTCAACTCTAACTCAGATCAATAGTACTGCTTTTATTTTTTTGTTCTGCAAAGGACAATAAACATAAAGCACGCTTGTGTTTTCCTACAAAAGAGCTGCACTTTCTGTTCTGAAAGGCTGTAACAATAATGATGGTCATGATAAAGAAGGATTAAAGGATGAGATGTAACCAAAAAAAACCCCAAACAATAACATGATGAAATCAACTCTGAAAGTCCTCTTATGTAAGTTAATTCCATGTTTGGGAGTGCCAGATGTGCAGGATGAATCCTATAGCTTCACAAATGATTGTTTCTAGGAAATTGTCCTCTCCTATCCAAGTCTGAGTTGACCAAGACCTGAGAGCAAGACGGAATTTTGCTGTTGGTAACATTTTCATGTGAAATTATTGGGCTGGGGGACAGGTGGGAAGTTTCCTTTTCTTTTGGAAAAATGCCGGTGTGTTGGAACTAAACTATTATACAGAAAATTTTCTGAGGTGACAAAAGGAATAGTTTGTTTAAAAGGTATTTATATGCCCCTTATCCCCACTACAAAATAACTGGTAGCCAATTGATTCAAGTGAGACATAGCTGTGCCTGTTTATCTGGCCAGATAAGTCTTCAGATATTTTGAACTGTTTTAATTAGCTCAGAGAAACCTCATCACTTTCAGCAAAATGGACTTCAGAGTTTCCAGCACTCTGTTCTTTCTGTCTTTGTCTGCACAAAGGGCACATATGTACTTCAGAAATTGACTGCTGATGGAAAAGCTTTTCCTTAGGGGTTCGGCTCAGCTCAGATCCAGTAGTAAAGATGAAATCCGGAGAGCTCCTTCCTTGAAAGTTACCTTTTGCTACTCCTCGTAGGTGTCGTCATTAGAGACTATTTATAATATTCATTTTGTTCTGCTTTCTTTTACTGATATCTTAACCTTGCAAAATCCAGCTTCTAGATCACGTGAATCAACTATCAGATTACACAACCCATTAAACAATGTCTTATCTTTCAGTGCCTATTTCCATTGTTCTTAGTACATGTCTTAATTCATATGTGCTGTGTTCTTTATGTGGCTTGAACATTTCCATTAGTTAGTCAGCTGAAACATGCCCGACAATAAGGTCAATATAGGTTTCTTTTCCTGGTTTAAATTTGTTGGTCTTCAGAAAAGCAGTAAGACCTCTTGCTACACAAAATACTACACATTTTCAGCCTACACCCATCTCGCAGCATGAGCAAAACCATCTCTTACATAAGTGCCATGTGCATATTGTCTCTTACCAGTATGAGATGGACGAGATTCTTAGAGGGAATCCTTTAAATTGCTTTTTAAAATAATTTCACTTTGCTGTTTGAATATCTTCTAAATAAGGACTAGCCCTTCCTCTTTAGGCTATTTCTGCTCATCATACAGCATGAAATACTTTGTGTGAAAGCTTAACATGAAACATCTTTAAATCATACTCTATTCTCAGAATTTATTTGCTAATTTTCTTCATATACACAATATACTTTCATTTCATCTCTGATAGACCTGGTTTAAAAAAATCTCCTATTGCTTCAACAATCTTTACACTCATTTCAAATCCTAATGGAAATATAAACACTGAAATGTTTAAATAGTTGAGAGTAAGGTATTTTTTAAAATTATATTTATATATCTAAAGTAGAAATTGTATCTGAAATTTTATTTCCAGAGGACATTCTCCTGCATGGACCATTATGCAAACTTGGAAATGGGGCCTCAATGCAATCTCCTGCAGCCCAGGAAACAATTGATAAGGGCAGGTTGGTGAGCTCTTGCTGCAGACCTGGCTCTCCCCCCTGAGGTAGCTTAATGAATATTCACCAGGACTTACCCTAGCCTGGCCCAGACGTGGCTGCAGTGCCCTGTTAGTGTCTGTGTCTGTCTGTGAGCTTTGAAAAAATGTCTGAAATCCCATCCATACAGAGTGGGGGGGAAAACGTTAATATGGTTCTCCTCCAAAATATTTTTTTAATCTGAAAATGTAATTGAATCAGCATGATCATCATTTCAAACTTCTTCTGTAACTGTTTTTTCAACCTGTTTTAATAACTATTTAAAATATAAACCACGGTGTGTAAAAAAAAAAAAAATTATTGAACAAATGATTTTTTGTAACATTAAAATGCAGGACACTCAGGTGAAGCCAATAAAGGTAAAACTGATAATTAAGTTAAGAAAAAAATCAATAATTAAAATACAAAGTGCCTACATGAAAACCTTACCAATGCTGTGCCACTCCAAAAAGACATTTTCTGGGAAAAACAGTTTGCTTTATCATAGTTCCAGCACTTATGAAACCTCTACTAAGTTTAAAGGAATTACTTTCTTGGGTCCTTGAAAGATAGTGTCTCAAAAAGGCTGTTTAGGTTCATTTCAATAAGTTTTTGAAACCCTGACAGTATTTGAAGTGATGGAAGACAGCAGAAGTCCTACCAGCAACCTGCACTCCAAAGAGCAAAATAATTAAACTGAGCAATCTGTGTTACCTCAGATGCCAAACTGAGCAAACAGTTACAAACCAAACTCAGTTTTTGGTTCAACAGCACACACACCATGACTTGTGATTTCTTAATCTGAAACCTTCCAGGTATTGCCTGTGTTTTCTCTCCTGGGGCTCCTGAGATGGCTCATGGCACAGCGGGCGATTGATGGGGTCTGATCAGCACTTAAATACAGCAGCACTAGGAGAGGGACTTGAAAGCAGAAAATGTAATAACAGAAGTGAGAATAGGAAGTTAGAGAGCCCTGAAAGAGAGGAGAGATCGTCTAAAGATAATAAGTATGCTTCTGTCCTGTAATTCATTTCTTGAGCAAGTAGGCTCTCTCTGGAAATGACTTGCCTCAGCAAAAGATGGGCCTAAAACTTCTCTTCTTTGCCTGATATAGAAAGTGAAATATAGATTAGGGTTCTGAACCTGCTTTTGTGCATTGGGACCGTATCCAGCACTGGCAAACACACGCAACAGTTGACCTTTCTACTGCTTTTATAAAGATTCTTGCTGGTGGACTCCTGCCACAAGAAAATAGAGAAGTGGGTAGTAAAAGAGCTTGCTTAGACTTGACAAGTTTGCTGAGCCTTTCTTCCCTGAATTAGAATGAAAGAAGTTGAAGGTAGACTTCAGCTTTCTCAGCTGACACATCTTTGGCTTCAGAGTTGAAAATGTTTCAACATCTCTGTGAATTTCAGCAGATATTTGGGTTCACTTTTAATGTGCTCGATGTCAGCACGGTGTAGCTGAAAGCCAAAACTCCCTGCCAAGAAAGAAATGTGTCCAATATCAATCATCATGTACTTAGCAGCCTGAGTCCTGTCTGGACCAATGACTTTACTAACTTTATTCCAATATCTGGGTTACTTCTTTTTGATCCCATAAGTAGGATGATTGCAGGACATAGCCTAAAATATCTGAAGTGATCAAAAATAGAACTACATGGAAACTATCCTTTTAGTTTGGTGTATTTTTCCTTGACTTTACAAGAATGTGAATATTTCTCCTTAGTAAAATTCCAACCTGGAACAGATTATGACGGGACAACTCTCAATGGGCATAAATCAGCATAGCAATGTCCATTTACAAGGATTTAAACTCTTGGGATTTTTTGGGATTTTTTTTTTTTTTGGTCCACCTGAAAATTTACCACTTTCACATAAAAGTATCCTTCTTACTAGGAACTGTTTTCATACATCCTGTGATCAAGAGGTTGGCGTTTCGGGTTGGTTTTTTCCCCCTCTCTCCTTTCACTGTTACCACAAGAAAAGCTGATCTTGTAAATAGGTTTATGCAGCTCTAATGAAGAATGACCTGATCTCTGCAAGGATACACGTGAGGCTTTGTTGTTCCATAGTTTCCACTGAGCATGACATGTCTGGAATGCTTTATGCTGACTGCATCATCAAAGTACTAGGGGGTAAAAAAAATGGAGAAGTCTCTGAGCCTGCGTATTGACTTGCTTTACCATTTTATTGGGTTAGTCATCCTTATAAATCAAATTCTAACTCTCATAGTTTGATGTTGTTGAATTACCTCGGTGCCACCTCTGAGTACTGCCAGGGCTTCATGTCTTGGGCTCTTTGTAATAAAGTGAGGGGTATGTTTTACTTCTAGGGTGAGGTTGGCCCTGGAACAAGACAAGGATTTCCTGAGGTTTTGCAGCTGTATCTTGTGATTCAGCCCTGTGTTCTCAGACTGACTCCAAGCTGCCTTCTCCAAGCACTGTGCCTCTCCTTCCTCATCTCTGCAAGTAGTGGCATCTCATCTAGAGAAGAAAGAAACAGACTTTATCTGGCAATGACTAGCACAAAACTGCTAGGCTACCTTTGCAAAAATAATAATGTTTTCCTCCGAGTATTGTAAATGAAAACCTCTAATTTAAGGGAAGTGAAGGTGCTGCAAAGGCTCCAGTACTGGTGATAAACTATTAGACACAGCCAGAGCTGCTCATTCATGTATCATGAAGTCTGTGTTGCCTAAAGGAAAGTCTCCCTCAGTTTAAATTATAGATAAGCCATACTTTTGGAGCAGATACTTCTGAATTCTTTGCAGATAATCACAGATGCATTCCTGCATCGTAACAGTGCCTTTTTCAGAAAAGGTGCATTTTATAAGCACAATGAGCTCACAATGGCTGTATTCTAGCATATACCTGTGTTATTTATCCATCTGTAGGTTTGTCTGTCCAGACTGAAGAAAACTCACCAGTGTTCCTTAAGTCTTTTAACCTGAATCAGATGTGTGGAGATAAATGAACTCTCTCTTCACACTGAATCATTTATTACTCATTATTTGCCATAACACTGTGTTTGATATAATGGAAGGTGCCAGACAGGTGAGAGCTGGCTAAAAACCTCTTCTGCAGAAGATGCCAAGACTTGCTGCAGATTCAGAGTTCAAAAATGGAGAAGATCTTTTTTTTCATTCAGGCAGACTTGGCTTTTGCGTTGTCTGTGGAAAAAGAAGAGGACCATGATTACTGCTAATGAATTTTTGAATTAAAATTTCCAGTACTTGTTATTGTTCTCATAAATTGTACCTGTAAGAAACATTGCTTGGAGCCAGATTGTTTCCAAATTTCTATTTCACTCTTTTTATTAAGAGAAGCCTAGACTTTTGGTCAGGCTCCACGTCAGGGTGACGCAGTGTAGCTCTATTGAAGCCAAAGGCACTCTATGAATTCATACATGCTGAGAAACCAGCTTACAGTTTAGAACTCATGGAATAACATCTCTGTCGGCTCTTCTAGAAACAGTTTCCTCCCCCATCCATCCCAGACAGTGTGCAAATATGTATGGGAAAGAGACAAAAATACAGAAATTTCTATTGACTGGAATGGTGCACCTTCTATTTTTAGACCTCCAAAGGTGCATGTTTTGTGAACAGAGATTTTTGTTAGGTGTAATTAAATTAATTTTCAAGGAAGTTACTAATTTCATTGAAAGCTAGAGATCCTCCCAATGCGTGATTCATCATAACTCCACCTCAGCCCTGGCCTGCAGGGATAACTAACTCCTTTGGTGAGAAGATAATTTTATTTTAATTCTCATGCAGTCATTGGACAAGTTTAAGACAAATGCCAGCTATCAATCTTTGAGTGAATTATTGTTCTATTAGGGTGTGGTGGAGTAAAGGATGTCATACTTTAGTACCTATAAAGCTTTTTAGATATAATTTTGTGTGTAAACCATAATAAACATAAAAATCATACTTTATGACTTACATGAAAAATACATTAAGACAACCAAAATTAGAGACTTTGAATAGCATGGGAGACTTTTTGTTTTCTTTTTATAAAGGACATAAAAATTTATTTTTTCCAGCATTTCTATTCAAATTAATAACAGGGTGGGTCTTTAACTATTTTCCTGTATTAGCAAATTATTTTTTTCTTCTTCCACTCTTATTTGACTGGAAGCAATCATGAAAAGAAGATCAGTTTTCATGATTACCATGTAGTGGTGTAGAGATACCTGAGCTTCAGAGACACTGTAGAATGCAGGGGGAATGTTGACTGTGGAAGAAATGAGGGACCAGTCTCTGAAGAGACGTTCAGAGTAACCACATATTGCACTGCAAAGCCCTCACTTTCCTGTCAGCATACTTGGTAGATTTTGCTAGCACATAAAAAATGTACTAGACACTCCTAATAATGATAATTACAGTTCTAAGCTTGCCAGTGATTTACCCGGGCAGACATGAACACCCATATGGAGCTCCATAAATTTTAATAGGGCTCCGTGTGGGTCTGGAGGCAGAAGTGGGGGATTGGCAGAGATAAGTGTTGTGTGACCCTCACTCTGACTGGAATTTGGGTGCACAGATACGTACCAGTGAGTGCACAAGGTGCATGTCTGCCCCTGTGCTTCCAGGGTGTGTTACTTTGAATGGTGTTACTACGTTTGGAGAAAGTATTTGGGGAGAAATTAATTCTGCTGTAATACTATTTGGCTGTGATTTACTTTCTCACTGTGCATCTTCGAACACGGAGGATGAGAGGCAGCACATTTTTCTTGGTTAGTTACAACAGATAACCCAGATGCTGGTCACTTGTATTTGGCTTCCAATTAGTTTTAATTTTGTTTGGGTTTCTTTGAACTGTGACAAGAACATCTTTTCTGGGGACTGCATTTATGCCTTTCAACAACTTATTTGGTATGGGAAATATATTCTTATCCCTTTCAGTTCTGGATTCCCAGAATTCTTTCTGGATTCCCAGCTCTTGCTCATGTGAATGGTAGCACTGTGTTGGTATAAGGATTGTTTAAGGGAATAACTCTTACCTCTTACCTCTTTTCTAATTTTTCTAAGATGTTCATAGTATTTCAGGATCCCAAAGTTCTACTGATTTTGTTTCTGAACTTTAGGCTGTTTTCAGACATTGATAGTGCAGAATTTCAATGCAGAAATGTCTTTGGGTGTGATCTTTGAGAATCTTCTCCATTATTACTTTATGTAAATCAAGAAAATGGTATATTGGTTTCTTGACTGATGTTGATGGTAAGTTTATAAGACATATTGGTGAGCTATTGTTTAAATTGCATAGAGTGCAACAAATCACATAAAAACAACTGAATAATTTCCAAGTATATGCTTTGATTGTGCCCTGAACCACTACTTATTAAAAAGACAACTTATTTGTTAAAAGAAAATCATATAAAATTATTTTTATTGCAAATTTAAACTGATTTTCTTAAGAAACATAAACCACGAACAATACTAAGCATGAACTGATGCTGAAATTCACTTTGCTGTAAATTGTATCTGGAAGCCTGCTGTTTGGGAAAGTGTTGTCTGCTTTTGCTACATTATATTACTAACAAATGCCATGATACTCTTGAACTAGTGTTAGGGTAAATTAAGTGGAAATGAGGAAGCCACAGCCAAAGCAAGTTTCTTTGATGAACATGTGTAAAGTTTTTTCTCACAGTTTGATTTTGGATAATTTATAAACATAAGACAGGTAATTTTTTACGTGCCTGGTTCTAGTATGGAGGTAACACTGGGTGTTTCTTGATTCTCAGCTTGTTAAAGCAGGGAGACTCTGCAGGATTACTTACTTCCTTGTCTGCTGGGCTCTGATGTAATTCATTGTGCAGCTTGAATTTATTTTTTTTTATTTCTTTTAACAAAGAGGAATCAGGTCAAAGGGATTCAAGCTGTTTGCCTCAAAGCTCACTGACTACAAACTAAATATTTCTGAAAATAGTGGTCTAATGCTTCATTTCCCATTCATATTGTAAATGTGCTGAAGTATGTAGGATCAGGCAAGAGACTGGCTTTGTGATTTAAACTTTGAAATGGGGTGGAATTATTCCCATGAAATCTGTGTCAGAATCCAGGCCATGGAAGTTGGGACTTTAAGCCCCATTTGTGAGTTTACTCCTCCTTTTCTAACTCTTACAATAGCCGTGGTTTGAAGACCAGACTTCAGCACACGGAAGCAGTAGAATTTATTATAAGTATTTGCAAAGCCTTTTTTGGATATCGGGTAGCACATACGTGGTAAATGCTGCTAATTCTGCAAAAAAACCCCTGCTCTGGAATTATTTTGGTTCTTTTCACAATCTGTTTTATTCAGAAAAATTAATAATCTTTCTATTTTCCGAAATTACCTTTTTTTTTTTATTAAATATTCCATCATATATAAATAGTTTCCTTCAAAAATAGCTTTGTAACAGAATCTTTTAAACCATCTGTTATCCCTCACCGAGAAAACTAACAGTCACCTAGAAAAAGCTAATGTTTCTTGATGCCTGTAATCAGGGTGTTTTAGCTCGTTTGGTTTTGCAGCTCTGTACTTTGTACTACTGCTGCTGAATATGTATGTGTGTTGATAGGCCAGCAAAGTCGTGGTATCTCAGTAAACAAAATAGACACTTTTATGAGCTTCAGAACTAACAAGTCCTCCTTTCCTCTGAACTTATAGTTGCCAGCTCTGTTTTGAATGTTTCCTCACAATTCAGGCATTTCAGAGGTTTCTCCTCACTGTGAACTCTCAAAAGCACTTGATTCAGTTTTGCCATGAGCTGGGTAACTTAAGTGTCTCTACCCTCTATGAAATGATTTCTTCTAATGAAATTTTAGGAAACCTGATTAGGAGTTCTGGGAATACTGTGCATTTGTCAAATACCTTCAGAAGTGGCCTTTGGGTTGAAAACTACAAGAAGCTGTAAAGAAGAATAGATGATCTGGTCATCTAAACATCAATTCTTTAGGAAATCAAACTGAAAGTATCCAAGGAGGTAGAAGAAATGCTATATGAGCTTTTTGATCCCTTCATTTGCATTAAAGGATGTTTTCTTCTATGTTTGATCCACCTGATTACAGAAGGGCTATTCCAGCTCTGTGCTGGTGCTGTGAGCATGCATATCCATTGTAAAGTAGCCCCAAAGAACCAAAACATTCATTTTAGTTTACAAAATGTGATTTTATGGCTTTTATTTTTGTTTAATTAGAAAAATGTTTTGATAAAATGGAACCACAAAAGTAGGGATTGATACTGTGGAAAATTTAGGCAAGTCTCAAATGTGTGCAGCTAAGCATTCTTCATAATTCACATTAAACACTCTGCAATTTTTAAAAAAAGAAAAGTAATATTTCAGAAGTAGTAAGCATTATGCTTAAACCACAGATTCTGTAAAAAATGAACTGCATAAGCTATTAGCAACTGTGTGCGTCATAAACACCTTAGGCAAGAAAATGAGATCCTAGTGCCAAATGCAGCTCAGCTCCATCAGTCTACATGGAGCTACACTTCTGCAATTTTATAAGATAAATGTCTGTGCTGTTTTATATGATGAAACTACAGCTTGGGTGAATCCTCTTATTTTTCACCAGTGATTTAATAAAGGCAAGCTCAATATAAATATTGAAAGGCTGCTAGTATTGAAAATACTCTTTCCATAGTAGCTGAAATATGTGAGTGCTTTGTCTTTTCATATTGATTGTTCAAAAAGAAAAAAAAAAAGTTAAGACTTGTCTATACAAGAAGTGGGTATATTTACTAACTAGTGGGCTCTAAACATTTTCTTTAACATACTATACTTTATATTGCATTTGTAGAGAGAATCTTTGAGTTATGTTTCGTCCTAGCTGCTGGGAACTTCAAACCCCACTTTAATCTCAGCTGAAACAACTGGTGAATGCCTCCTACCTTCTAGTAGAGATTAAAGAGGAGAAATGTTACAAACTGTATTTCCCTGCACCTATTTCTTTGACACATATCACTGTGGTAACACAGTAAAAGAGCTGCATTTAATTATTTTTCCAGAACTCCTAAGTTTTAAAGAAGTAGAGTATTTATGAGCCCCATTTGTGCTCTCTAATCCACAAGATACCAAAAGATACAGAACATAAACCAGTGGCTATTGGAAGTGACCCATTGTGCCTCTGAAAATGTTTGTCTTGTTCTACTTCTTTCTCCAAATAAAATACTGAGCATCAATTTAATCATTAAGAGAATAATGAAAATAAGGAGCAATGAAAATGTAATCAAGGTAGACAATTAATAGTCACAGAAGTGTCATTTTTAAAACAGTTTAAAATATCTCCAGTGCTGCTCTGCTGTGTTCATAGAATAAACCTGCTTTAATTATTTCCTGTTCAGGCTTTCCTCTGTTTCCTTGGTTTTAGGAGGAGTTTACCTAGCAAAAAACCAATGCTGCTCATTTCCTCAGTGGATTAACTGGGCAATGATGAAACAGAAGCTTCTGTCTGCTTCATTCTTTACACAACCTGGTGTTAAAGAGTGACCTTTCACCCTCAGAGATTTTAAGGATTAAGGATGCTTTTAAGTCTCGGTCTGGTTACTAATCCACCACTTTCACTTGATGTTAAATAAGCACTTCCTGATTTACCCTTTAAATCCTGTAAACATAATAAAACAGAGTTTAACCTTTACCTTAGGATTTTACCACTATCTTATGCTCTGTCAAATAAACCTTTATAAGAAGCAGTGAAGAGAAAACTAATAAGCCATACCCTGATTTTTTTCTAATTTTTTTTTTTTTTTTTTACCTTGGGATATGTAGCAAAACATTACAATATTTTTAATATATTCAGGTCAAACAGTTGTTAGGGTGCATTGGGGTCCTTACACTGTGCAAATAATGGAATTTTTCAAAAACATTTATAAACTATTTGAGATAATGAAATAGATGTTTCTTCTGCATTCAGACTGCTGTGAGCAAACTATACTGGAAGGAGTTGAAATGGAAATATATTGAGACAGATTTCATAATCCAAGGCTTTGCAACTTTCAGGAATATCATTTAGCCTCCAGCCATTGCTTTGTAAAGGCAGGCTCTCATCGGGTGTAAATTGCATGTAAACTCCATTTGCAGTCCAGGGACTATCCGGACTTACACCAACCATGGATTTGACCCCACAGGACTGGGGTTTTGGTGTGTTTTTCTCCTTAGGAAGATGGTATCTTGGCTGATGAAATATTCATTCATGGCTGTTTCCAGTGGCTGTATTTAATGGTACAAAGTTATCACTACTCTCTGCCAGAATACTTCTGCCTATGTCACAGCTGCAAAGGGTGTCTCTTTATCATTTATTTATATAAATAACTTCTTACCTATATAAGTAATTTCAACATAATGCTCCCAGACTGGGACCAAGGACATGGTGGGACCAGCTGGGAGTTCCTGTCCGTGGGACAGCTCCAAGGGCTGAAATATGGGGATGATGGTACCCAGAAAAACAGCGTTGGAAATGCCTTCTTTCAATGATTACAACCACTGCCCATCAAGTATTTTAAATAAGGTTTGTTTTTAGCAAAAATCCAAAATACCTCATTTCAAAAATTCTGAGTTCTGTCACCCTTGAGAGTTTCTGGGTTTATATCTCATAGCAAGTAAAGAAAAATTGTCCTGTGATAAGAAGTTAATTCCCTCTTCTGAGGCCCTAAATCAAGGACCTTATTAACAAAGGAATACAGTTATCTGTCTGAATGGGAACCTCGCTTGGCTTTTGATATCTTTTTGGGAATATTTATTTTAATTAAATTGAATATCTGCCTTGTATCTTGCAAATATCTGATTGTCTCTGCATCAGCTATTGCCTAAGAGGAAATATAGACAAAGTAATCATTTATACATGCATGATTTTCTTACTGTGATCAACAATCCCTTTGTCTTCTGCCTTAATAATGCAAAATATCCTGTTTCCTCTCTGTTTGCTAATGCTGCTAACAGTGCTGCAAAGGATTCAAGTGCAACTGCTCCTGGACAAGTTTGAGGGACCTGGTACCTGCAAGTGGATGATAGCTGGAGTTCACAAACGGTTTGAATTCATTGAGTAAAGACTATTTTCAACCTCCTTGGAAAATTATTGAGTTTACTGGGTAGGGCTGCTTTTGAGAGTTTTACGATTCCCAGAATGGCCTGCTGTCTTAAGAGACATAATATTGGACCTTCTTCCACAGTCTGGCAGATAAAATTCCTGTTAAAGGCAATAGAAACTGTGGCAGTGTATGTAAACAAGAAACAGGACAAAGGAGAAAATTATAAACAAAGGAAATCTGATTTCTGCTTTTCACTGAAATTTGGGAAAGAAAGTGGTCAGGAGAAAATGCTGTTGTTTTACAGGTTTTATATCCACCACAGATACTGGCAATGCTTTGTTAATGTGTCTTGTGCCAAAGTGGTCCTGTGAGGCACTGCTAGTGGGATTAAAACCGGTATGAAACATTTGAACATCTTAAAAACAGAGCAACCTCCCCTTTGAAATAGCGTCCCCCAGATGCTGAGGGCACGAGTGGTTCACAGCAGTGTCAGTAACATTCCTCCCCATGGAGGAGAACTTGATGAAATTGAGCAAGAGCAAACCAGCCCTTGGCACAACTCTGTGAGATCCATTGGTGCTGGACTAGTCAAGAATTTGGTCTGGTAAACAAAGGGAGTTGTCTCTCCACATGACAGAGGCAACTGTAAGAGGTCACCCAACTTTCCTCACCACCAGCCTTTAATGAGGGATCCTACATGCAGAGATCAAATGGAACTGAGCAAGAGGGGCTGGGATAGGCTCTGGAAGAGGCCCTCCTGGAGTCAGTGACAATAAGCCTAGCTCTTGAGAGCTGTCCAAACTGCTCACACCAGGCATGCCAACTCTGCTGTACAGTATAGTACAGTGCTGCATTCCACTGTACACCTGCCTAAGATGAACTGATCCTGCTGGACATCTGGGGTGTTTGTGGGATCTTTCTTCTGCTTGTCAAAGCAACTCTGCGTAGCCCCTGCTTGTCTGAGTCAGCACTGGTTATGGGGATGGCCACTGTCTGTGGGTATGTGGGTGAAAGTAGGATATCTTGCTCTTTGATAGTTGACTGGCTCTTCTAGACAAACAGTGCATGTGTCTTTCATTTTGTTTTTATATCAAAATTCCTTCCCAGGGGATGAGCCTTCGAAATCTTGGCAAGATAGTATTGATCCACCCAGCGTGAAAGGGAGCCACCAAAGCTTTGTCAAAAGTCTGAACTATTCCTTACTCCCCTAAAATCACCTAATGCCTTTACTTAAAAATGTCTGACAATGTGTAACTTAGCTGTGGTCTGCATTCTACCAGGAAAAGAACACCTCCACAGACTAATTGTAATCACTGATGGTAGGTTTAGAAATGAATGCTAATTTGGACTTTTGGTCCTATATGAAAAAAAAATAAATTAATAATTTCTGCTCTTCTACAGAGATCTGAGACTTCCCTTTCAAGTCCTTCATGTGATTTCAAAAAGAGGGAATGCTTCATTCAGAATATCCACAAGCTTTGTGTGACTCAGGTTGTTGCCATATATTCTGGTTTGTCCTCGAGTGAAGGAAATGTGTAACAGTTAAAAAGGAGAAAAAGATTTGGTGTTGAACTGATGAGGTGGTTTTGTATTTTTTTTCTTCTTTGTTCTGTCACAACTTTCTTTTCTTGTACTATTTATTTTGTACTCCTTAATGTCTTGAAAACAGCTTATGAGAGACTCACAGAGTAATTTATGGCTCTGATATGTTTCATTATTATCTCTGCTTGCTCAACTTTCCTGAATGAAAATGATTTTAAAACAGAGGTTTTTTCAGCATTCTGGAATAATATAGGAGAGCTCACACCTGTATCTGTAATGAGTTATTTGCTAAAGCATTTTATGACAGTTAAAGTTCCCTACCTCTTGGGTTCCTGCTATAATTAATAATATCTAGAACTTTAAATTGTAACTTTTAGTAAATTATATAGGGAGCTGATGCAAGTTCTGTTTTCATGGGGGGAAGCTGGACATCTGGAAGGATGGCAATTAAACTTACAGATTCCTCTATTCAGCTGATGAACTGCTGTTATAGCACCTACAATTCTCGATTTGTTGCTGAGGTTCCCTGCAGGAGAAGACAACCCAAAAAGGTTTTGGGGAACAAGATCTGAAGGATTCTCTAAAGGGGGCACTGAAAGCAAGACTAAATAAACCAGGGGAGAATGGGGAAGAAGAGTCACAAGGTCTGTGGCCGTGGCCGTCTCCTGAACCTGGTCTGGGCTGCTCATGGGGGAGGGACAAAGGATGGAGAGATAGGACCTTGCTTCTGGGCTCAGGGGGATACCACAAAGCTAACTTGGGGCCAGGTAGGCTGGATTTATTTGGGAAAGAGCAGCTCCTACAGGAGTGCAGAGTGCCCAAGCTATGATCTGATCTGTGCTACCAACACCAACCATCTATAAATGAAAGGAAGACAAAGCAATCACTGAAAACATACGTTTTTGCATTTCTATGCAACTTTGCAGTAATGTAGAGCTAGACATATTTCCAGTGTATGTATGCAAAGTATGTGACTGTGCCAGAAATGTGCCAGAAATTAACTTAATCAAAGGAATTGCATGGATTTCATGTAGTTACTATTTTTTTGCTATTCCAACAGGTCACTGTATTGTCATTAAAATCAGGAAGAGGCCCAGTGGTCTTCTTACACCACAGTTTCTACAGTTATGCTCAATTTACATCCAAATAAACAGCAGAGAAAGCTCAGAGTTTAGAGAAAATCAAGAAATTATTTACTTTCAAGTGGAATTGATCTCCTCAGCCAACAATAACAGAAAGAAAGAAGTATTTGTGTGTGTGTGTGTGTATATATATATATATATAAAAAACATACAAATTTTATAATAGATTGGCCTGACACATGAAGTATTACACTGCATCACTTAGCATGTCTTAAAGAAAACAAAACCTTTTACTGAGCAGTTACCATTCAGACAGGTTATGGCATTTGTAGAGTAATTAGCAACTGTAAAATATGACTAACCAAATCATTATTTTTAACTAAAAACATAGGCGCCTACATTCTTATGTATAAAACATTTTTTATAAGCTGTGCATGACCAGGGAATATTTTATAACAGCGCTTAAGACAGAGAAAATACTAATCAGGATTTTAAATGTCTGTAGTTATAGTCCTGTAAACGTTCTCGAAAATGAAATGAATAGCTTCCAGAGAGGGGCATAACCAGAGAGGTGATGCAATGGTGCCAGGGGGAAGGAATGGGCTGATGGGAGAGCTACTAAGAGGCCTCGGGTGCTGTGCAAGTCATCCAACACGCAGGAGAGAGACTGGCCCATTGCTAAGGTCCTCTGTGGTCTGACATTGCTTTGGGTCAGGGACAATGGCTACAGGTGCTGCAAAAAGAAGGGAAAGTGACATTCAACTTTACATTGATGTAAAATAAGTACCAGTGAAATAGGACTAAGCTTTTTAAATGGATTTAAAGGATTCTTTCTTCTCCATCAGAGTGCAGTACTGATTTTGCTAGCACCTTACCAACTTCCAGAGCGCAGCAGTTTCAGCATCTGGGAGGAGGCTTTTCCCAGGGATCTCTCACTGTGCTTCTTAACAAAGCACTCTGGATTGCTCACCTGGCTTCCCTTTAAATTTACAGATCTTAAAAATGACTTCAGCGCCAACCCACTGGAGTTGATCTAAGTTCCCTCAAGTCTCATGGAACTTAGCTCATGTTCATCAAGAGCTTCTCTGAGTTGCAAGTCAGTGAGGTGTGAAATGCTTGTGGTTTGGTGATTCACAGAACTCTCACCGTGAGCCTTAATTAATCAATCTTTGCAAGGAATTTGAAATCCTTAGATGAAAGGCTCTGTGGCTGCAAAACACTCTTATTACAATGGCCACCACTTGTCTTCATGGGGACCTCAGTTTTACCATTCTTTTTTGTACCATTGCAATAGCTTCCCTTTTATGTTGAAAGGGGAAGAGCTGTGTAAACATGTTCACCAGCAAACATTTCTCATGCTGGTGGTTTAAAAGAAACTATACTTGAAAAGCAACACAACTTTCAGCCCTATCTGCTCAAGCTGTGATCTTGTCAGGCTGCAGACACTAAATGAGGCTGGGCTGGGTCAGCACTACCATGGCAAAACAGGCAGTCATGCTAATGATTGAGAAAAATAACGCATATGAATCCAAATTCCTCCACTGTGGCGCCCTCAAGAGCACTGGGAACCTATGAACTGTCCTCCTAAACTGCTGTGGCATGAATCAAAGCAAAAAACTCTTCTTGCTGCCAGTAAACTAGATCTTCATTCTTTGCACAGTAAAATTACTGATCTAGCATACCACCAGAGTATATGATGTAGCTTCACTGAAGGCAAAGAAATCTATCCCCAAGAGCGTACAGTCTGCATCCTGAGCATGGGTGTGTCAATGGATGTGGTTGAAAAACAGAAGGAAAGAGAGAGGTGTGAAGGATGATGTTAAAATTACGTTGTACTTCTGTCAGATGCGGTTTTCATTTTCCCACACTTAAGACATTTTGCTTGGCTTGGATGTTCACAGCTCTCAGTTTCACAGGTAGATTCCTTTCTCCTGGTACTTGAACCAGAGTGGTTTTTGATCATCTTATGCATTCCCATTTGAGAGAGAATAATTTAATGAAAATAACTTGCACAGGCACTTAGAATTATGCACTGTTATTTGACACTCCAGGTTTGTCTGATTTTTTGGTATAGAAATTTTGTATTCACACTACAAGATTAATCATCAAGGAAAAGAGATTAAGAGATAATTGACTCCTCCACAACTAGATTGTCATGTCTAGTACACAAAGTACTCTCTGAGGTGAAGAAATTTTTCTTCCTCTGTTTGCAGAAACGTGTAGGACAATTATGAGTGGAATATGGGTTTGTTATTGTATGGTTATGGTCACATAAATACCCATGTTTTCTGCCCAGATAGCCAGTGTTAAAGATAATAACAGAGCAAAGAGTATAGGTTGTGTTGAGCTGCTTGTTGGGATCTGAGGTTGGTTTTGGAGTTGATACCCAAGCCCAGGCTTTTCCTTTACAATCTGTGTTTAAAAGCAGTTGGTGAATGTCAGGAAAAATTGAAACAGGTCTGGGTTCTGTAGGTGGCAAATGGAGACTACTAATCATGGTAAAAAGATGTGAAAAACAAACACTAAAAGATAGACAAAAGGACAAGAGAAGGATGGTGCTTCCTGAAATCCTCTATGCACCAATTGAAGTAAGAGTTTGAGGACATGCTATTGCACTTTATGTTAAAAAGCAGTATTCTGAAATCTGTTCCAAAACACCATGAAGAAAAAAGTACCACATAAATGTCACAGTAGATGTGCACCACTGTCTTCAGCAGCACATCTGTGTAAAGAAAGTCTTGTCCATACAACACTCAAGCACAGCAATCTTACTTTTCCACTGATTCTGTCTTCTGATCTTTCCAACTTGGCTTCTTTCCCATCTAAGTTTAGGTTTATCACTCACTTCTGATCATGTCTGGAAGGTTTTTCTAAACATAATTTTTGTGTATCATAAATGATCTGAGATCAGCTTAGTTAGTTGTAAGCTACTGTTTGGTACTCAGGATACCTGTGTAACTGGTTGTGCAAAAACTGCTCATCTAATCTGGTGTGTCTAAGACCTCAGATGCACTTGGAGATTCCAGTGCTTAGGATAGAGCAGAAGAAGGAGGACCACCCATGGAATTTTCATATTGAGGCAATGAAGAGCTAGGAAAGTCCCAAGCCACAGTTGCTCCAGTTTCAATGTTCTTTACGCATGCTTTAAATGATTAGATCGTGTCCTAGATTCTTGAGAGCTCACACTTGTATTCATTCCACTGGCAGAGAAGAAAACTGGAGGAAAAATCAATTTGTACCTGGGGAACTCCACCATATGGAACTTAATGTCTGTTGTTTCTATGCCTGCAAGGTCCTTTCTCTGCCTTAAAAAATTTCGGTGCCTCGGAAAAAAGAAGAAGTTATGTTTTTTCTATGAGGCAGCATTCAGCATCAAGGTAGTTTGGGGAAGAACAAGCCTGAGCATGTAGCTGAAGCAGCCTTGCCCCTGTTGGGCTGCAGAATTCAGCAACCCCAGCCATACCTAGGCTTTCCTACATGAGCTTTTTCCGAAGAAAGTTGCAGAACTACATTTGAAAAAAATGTGCGTAACTCACATTCATAGAGCTTCCTGGATTTTCATGCTAGTGCAAGATAAAATCACGGCAGTGCAAGTGTAATTTGAAATGAAGGAAAGACAGATTTGAAATGTCCAGGGAACGAATTCATTTGGCCCAATGAAAATTTACTGTTTCCTTTAAAAACACTTGGTTCTGATCACTAAGCAGCTCACACAGATCCAAGACTTTTTCTATGTCATATTCATGCAAATAATTCAGTTGTTTCTGTGTTTCTTGTTCATTTAACCTACACTCTGATTTGGCTGCATTTTTATTGTTCAATCCATTTGGACTGGTAATATTTATTTCAGCACTTAGTACTTGTTTTCTAATCAGTAGAACTTAGTAAGACTTCCTACGTGTGGCAGAAGAAATATCATGTTTGGATCACTCATAACTTTTGCTTCCATCTAATACATTTGTGAATTATTACCTTAGTTTCTCAAAGTTCATTAAAAATTAAAATTAATTTAATGAAACAACATTGTCCCAAAGTCAAGTAGCTCAAATATTCATTTTTTATTAAACATTAGTTTCATTTACACTTTCAAATTACATTTTGTTCAAAGGTCTCATGAAAAGAAATTTCTTTCTTTTTCCCTGTCCTTCTAAAATAAATGTTGAGAGGATTCAGCATTCAAAGAGCTCATAGAATTTGAGATAAAAATAATCCAAGAGGATTTCCATGCTGATAGGAATATGGTCCAGGGTACACTTTGAGGAAATGGCATAAAAGCAAATGTTAGAAAAGTTAGATTAATAAGTAATCATTTTCTCTGACAATAAAATCAAGTGGTATAGGCTAGACATGAGTGGAATGTGTAAGTCATTGCTTTAAAAATGGGCTGGGGCAAGCAGCATTTGGTCAGGTGTGCACAGGATCCACACTTCAATTTTGAGTCAGCCTCTTAAAAATCAAGTTAATTATTGTTTGGAAAGGGAGCAGCATGTATTGCTCTGTTTGGAAATAGAGGCTCTACACCAAGACATCGAACAGATAAAAATGGTTGAGAGGTGGAAAGTAAGAGCCTGCAAGACCACAAAGCTTCTGTGTTGAAAGAAAAATAGTGGGTTTTGTTTACTGATATTCAGCTCTTTTTAGCTGTATGAATTAAGTGACACACAAATATTTTTATGACTGCATTTATTCTCCATAACAATATGAATGAGCCACTGAATAATAACCAAGTCCCTTGTGACTGCAGAAGAAGGGTGATTAAATTATAATCACATTGGATTAATTAATCTATAATATTTGTACTTTATATGAAAGAGGAAAATCAGACTTCAACATAAAGGTTATGTACTCATGAGGTCTGTGTCTTAATAAAGAAAAGGCTTTGGGAAAAAGCTTGACAAGCCCCCCAGATATGATATGTTGTAAATGTAGACAGAAGGTTATTACTGATATAAAATACATTCAATGTAATTATCAGCCACAACAAATAATCAGAGAGATGATAATGAATAATTAACATTTTTATTTTTCTGTAGTAATGTGTCTAATAGATAAGTGCACAACATAGAATTAATTTATTATGCTATAGCATTTTAGTAATGAAAACTGTATCATCAAAATATCTCTTCAGTGGTAGTGGAAGATATCAGCTTAAATAACTGATAAGGCTTATTCCTTTGTTTTCTACTCCCAATTGCACTGAAGATGCCCTGAAAACAAGGAACTAGCAAAAGGAACTATAATAGTCTTGAAAGAAAAGCATAATAAAAATATAAAACTTATGACCTGATTTTCTAGGCCCAGTAAATTAAAAAAATGCAGGTTATTTACAAAGAAGACTCTTAATTTATTGCATTAAATTCATACACATTGTATTTTAATTTAATTTCTGCTGAATTTGTTGCTAATAAATTGTGGCTTTAATCCTTTCCAAATAAAATACCAGTTACAACTTATAAGGAATCAGTTAGTGTGTCAAAATAATCTCTGGTCTGAATGAGAGAGAAAATTTATGCCTGAAAGATAACGTAGATTTTAATTACTTATATCCAACAATTTATGTATTGAAAGGATATTCTCATAACTGTTTAATAAACCTCATTTTATGAATGATATTTGTTACTTTTAAATAACAATAAATAATGTTTATTTTTAAGTTGATTTTTTTTTTTTACTTGTGGGAGAAAAAAGATTAATTTTATCATACTGCATAGAAGACAGTCATCTGCGTGAGTGTCATTTCTGAAATCCTGGAGCTCTGAGCAGGCATGCCCTGTGCTTTTGAAGCCCAAAGTGTGATTTTTATTGATGTTTTTAAAACTTTCTAATAAAGCCTGAACTTTAATCAGACACTTAAAAGCCCTTGGACCTCAGCTTGGCTCGGTTTCATCTGGTCCACAGTTTAGGCTTATCTTTAGCTAATACTGATGTGTTTCACTGAGTGTTGCTCACGCTGATTATACTGTATTAAGTAAAACTTTGTATTTCAAAACAGATTATTTTCTTCTGCCGTTCTTGGAGACCACAGGTAGAGAGAGGCAGACCGTGCCCTGAGAGTGTGAAGTATAAATCCTTAGTGAAACTTCAGGGGTTAAACGTGAGCCTTTGGGTTTCTACTGTTTAATCAACAAGAAGCTACAAAACACCACAGGCTGTTTTACTTTCTTGAGGTGATGGCTGAAGTGAAAGAGAGGGCAAAAAAATTGAGCAGAGCTGCCCTGTCCTCCAGCAGCCAGACAAGATCCTGCGTAGGGAAAGCGGCTCTTGCGGTGCATTGGTAAGTCAAATCTGAAATGTCCATTAACACCATCTCTGTCTTGTTTTCATGTGATGCCTCTCCAATCTGGTACAATGCAGGCCCAAGGATGTCTGTGAGGAAGAAGGGAGGCTGTACGAAGAAAGAAAGTAATGGAGAAGCATATTTCAGGTAAAAAGAGAGCAAGAGGGGGAGAGGATCTGGTGATTGGAAAGCCTTATGTTGATATGGTTTGTAGGCTTGGAGGAGATGTAACAGTCTCGTTAATCCTGCCTGCTGCAAATTACACTGATTATCCTCACCAAGGCCAAAGTTGCACTTTTTCAGGATACTATAGAGGCAAAAATACATTGCAAATACTCTGCTGCAAAGTCAGGTCCAACACACAGACCTGGTTCTGGGATCGTAGTGAGCACACTGGCTTAGACCTGTCTGAAGACCAACACGATGGTGGTCATGTTCTTGATCAAAAAACCCAGTGTAGATGAGTGCAGAAAGCTTTTCTTTCTGTATATTTGAGCAAGAATTTCCAACACAGGTGAGTTCCAACTGCAATGCTGGCTGCCTTTAGTGTGACATCAAATCATCCTAGGGATTCATCACCCAAGGATTTGCTTTAATCCACACCACTGGCTAAACTGCCAATGGTAATGCCCACTTTGAGGAAAGTGATATAGGCTAAGTCATTCATGTTCCAAAAATACTTCCCTTAACTGGGAAAATTGAAGAATGCCTATTCTGGGGAATCATAAGCTGTTTGGGGAGTCTGCTCAGTCAGTATTCAGAGGCTTCGCTGTCTTCAGTCCATATCATTCCTCAGGGCTCCCAGGCTGATTTTTTTTTTGTTTGTTTGTTTCTTTATGAACAGCTCCATCAGTTTTCTCTTTCTGAGCAATATTTTAGCACTTTCCCTTCTTTTTTTTTTTTTTCTTCTTGTTCTCAGAGGTCTGCTTATTAAATTACTATACAACTGTGATACTAAATCTCATTTTTTGTCTGTAGTGCTCAGAAGAGGCAGATAAGACAAGGGGAGGGACAAACCATTTGTCTATCAGTAGACTATGAGAAGCAAGAGAAAGTGGAGAGAGGAAGATGATACTTTTGATGAATATTTGTAGCTGAACAAGACAGTGCACTAAATGGCTTTTCTATTTTCAGTATTGGAGCATACCTGTATTTCTAAAAGCAAAAGACTTTTACAAGGCTATAAATCAAATATGAAGGGGTTTTTTTTAAAAAAAAAAAACTTAAAAAGATTTATAATTGCCTCTGGCAACTTACTATTCCCTGCTAGCCAAATTAATCTCCTGTTTACTTTATTGACTAAGGTATATTCTTCAGTTAAGAAAATTTTTGGTCATCTTACTAGGCTGTATGGTCAGCAATAGCCTGAGGTAACTTGCAGGAAGTGACTTATGGGTCTGTGTGGGAGAGGAAGTTATGAAGCACTCTACTGCAGGCACAAAGAGGGTAAAAGTGGACACCAGAGATTAAAAAAAAAAAAAAGACTTTAACATAGAAAGTTAAATCAATAAACTTTAAATCTTACTGTTAATACCCCTTCAGCAGTGGCTGTTTTTTCCGGATATAACGTGGTGGTGATTTGCTAATTGATTTGGTCATCAAAGAGGCTAATGACCCAGTCTACAGTGGAAAACAAAGCCATTGGTAATCTAGAAGACCATGGAATGTAGTAGTGAAATGTAGCGGGTCCATGTGGGCCATTTCCACCAAGCAAAGTAAGTCCCTGTTTCTATCCCTGTGGGTACAAAGACACCCTGGACTGAGGTGTCCTTACTGGGGTGTACAGAGCATTGGTACTGCTGGCAGTGCTCATAGAAGGTGCAAGTCCTCTCTGTGCTGAAGGGGACCCTCCTGGGGGCACAAAGTGAAATTTAACTTTTGGGTTCGCTGGCAATGTCAGTTTTTACCTTCTTTCTATTTATGTTTAAGTTGAGCAAGGATTTCAAAATAAGAGTTGACGTTTAGTTCTTTTTAAAAAGCAATTGTTTCAGCTAGTTTGTTGCTGAGGAATTACTCAATTCCCTGCTTAAAAAAGGTCTTTTTTAGAAAAAGTATGTAGAATTATGTTTTGGAAAATCTTGACCATCTTTCTATCTTTTCTCAAAGACAAATTTTTAAAAACTAAACCTCTCCTGTCATCAGGTTAATGACATGATGTCCCATACCCCCTCTAAATCTAGTTATTATTGATCAGGTAATGCAATATTTAATTATACTTGCAGGGGAGAGGGACTTCTTCAGTGTGTGATTCATTATCCCTTATGAATGGAAACTTCTCAATCTTGGTAGATAAGCAATAAACAAATGTTATTGATTGGTCTCCAACATCAAATAAGGATAATAAATACCACAATTTGGGGCTTGAATGTCACATTCAAGAGAAGCTTCATAACCATCCATTAATGAGTTTCTAATCTTTGCCCCCCCCTTGCTAATGCCAGCTGTGATCTCTTCCTGATCATTACAACTTCCCTGTCATCACAGAATTACTCTGCTTTGGATTATCTACATTAATACAGGCTGACTGTAAAAATCTTAACAGTGTTGAATGAATTGTACTAAAGCCACTTATTTAAAGAAGACAAGTTTCTTTAAAGGAAAAATTTAGTGGAAATTAAAGAAACAGCAAGAATAAAAAGCAGCAAAATGGCAAACTGGTATAAGAAAAGTTTGAGTAAGATTGCGAGAGAATTTTTTCTATTACTGAACAAACTTTCTAATGAAAGTTTCATGGGTCGAGATAAAGAAAGGGAGACATCACTCACCAGTTGCCTTCACTGTCTAAACAGTGTAATCAATTTAATTTTTAACCAATCAAATAGTGTAGGATAATAAAAAAAAAAAAAAAAAACCACAAATCTTAAAAACACCTTTTTCTCCCAGCCCTTCCTTCATCCTGGGCTTAGCTCTACTCACAGTTTTTTCACCCTCCTCCTCCCAGCAGGACAGGGGGACAGGGAATGGGGGCCATGGTCAGTTTACCACATGTTGTCTCTGCTGCTCCTTCCTCATCCAGGTGAAGACTCATCACACTCTCCCCCTGCTCCAGCGTGGGGAACCTCCCACAGGAGACAGTCCTCCTTCCCCTCCTTCTTCACTGACCTCGGGGTCTGCAGGGCTCACATATTCTCACTCCTCTCTCCAGCTGCAGTTGCTGTTGTGCAGGCGTTTTTTTACCCTTCCTGGCCTTGGACAGCAGTGGATCTGTGTTGGAGCTGGCTGGCATTGGCTCCATCGGCCACAGAGAAATTTCTCACAGCTTTTTCACAGAAGCCACCCCTGTAATTGTCCCTGCTACCAAAACCTTACTGTGTAAACTCAATACACCGATGGAGGTAGATGCCAAAAAAAAAAAAGATTGTCAGAAGCTAATCTGTTTGCACTAACGTCTTTAAAACTGTCTGGTGCTTTTCAGGAGTCTAACACTTACCCAGCTACTGCAGGAAGATAAATTTAAGGTGTTTAGCTTAAATCAAGACAAAATATAAAAGGAGTCAGCCAATGATCTGTAAGTCCATATCTATGCAGAATAAGATTTTAGGGCACGTATTTGGAAGTCAAATGTTCACGGTCAAGATGCAGTCATCTTGACTTCTAGATGGTCTTAATCTGTTCAATTTGCTCTACAGTAAATAGGATGTATTGCAGCTATTAGGTCAAGGAATTCTGAGTTCAAAACAAAACCAGATGACCTCCCCTGAACAAAACTTGCCATGAGTTTTCTAAATAAGAGAATTCCTACAATTCCCCCCAGCCCAAAACCCTTTCCAAAACAGCTTTCATCAAACTGTTTTTTGCATGTTTTCATTCTGAAAATGAATAGATTTGTCTTCAGCATGCTTCCTTTTGTTGAATGATGGACTTTCTAGCCCAAGAATTGAATCTAGTTATCTTTAGTGAACTCGTTATGTTGGGCTTTCATTAAAAGTCTGCAGCAAGTAGTTTCTGTAGATTTACACCCTCATCCTTTTATTGCTGGAAATCTAAGTTTTAAAACTGTCCTGGGACTCTGCTGAAGTGTTTATGGAATTAGATTCTTGGCAGGTTTTTGGTCTGTGTCATAAAACTCACCCCACTATCTGGCACAAACAGCAGGGGATGCCCAGGGGATACCCACAGTGACAGAGCAGGAGGAATACAGCAGGGCAGGGCTGGCAGAGCTATTGCATGGGCTCCAGGCATCACTTCTATGCCTGGGATCAACCCATGCTACTTTCTCTATCTTCACTGAAAAGTACAAAAAATTTAACTGTCCCTTTCCACACATAATCCTTCCTTAGTTACATCTTGCTTTTATATCTGTATTGTTCCAATCTGGATTTCACCCTGTGCCAGTTGTTATGATATCTGAGCTCTCATTCCCAAGCCATATATCCAAACAATCCCCAGGCTGGACTGACTTGCAGCAATGTCATAACATTTCTTACTCTTCTCTCAGTATGAACTGCAGCACATAAAAAAGAATCACTAATAGAGTCTTTCCACACTAAAAGAGCAAGTAGAATGTGAAAAGTTATTAGAGGGGGAACAGAGAACAAAAGAAAAAACATCTTCATACTCTTGTGTAGATCTGTGCTCCCATGTCTTGAATGCTGAATGCTGTATTTGAGAGACCACGAAGAAGAAACTGAAAAGGTCGGTAAAGGAAGGTGGGTAACTTAGAAGGTAAGGAATATGTTACGTAGACCAGGGAACTTCTGTCTGGGATATTGGAGAAGATACAAAATGAGCATAGGCAATTTTACAGGCTGTATGCACACTTTCCAATTCATTTCAGGGCAGAGTTATTTTTAAATGGATCCTCTGGTTGTCTCCATTTACCGCCTGCTAAGTTGTGAAGCAGTTTTGGTAAAAGTACTTATGACTTAATAGTGAAATTTGTTTACAAGCCAATATGTAAACATCAAAACATCACCACAGCACATTTCCTTACTATGCATCTAATAGAAAAATCACCCCAAGTATTTAGTATGAGGAAATCAGATATTTATAAGGACTGAGAAGAGGTGACGGTTTCACCTCCAATCTTTAGAAATGCCAAGTCCACTCCTCCTCACCAAGTTATTTCCTTTAGAGACAAGAGCAGTTACTCACAAAAGTAACTCTGCTGCTCTAGTATTTCTCCTGTGTTGAATCCAAAACTCTGAGTGGGAAGGGAAGCCCTGTGACAGCCATTGCCCTGTGATCTCCAATCTCTTCTGTGTTAGTGGCTATAAGGTACAAGGTTATGTGGGTGTGCAGTCACAGTGACAAACATGGAGAAAGGCCAAGGTCAACGCACTGTTCTACCCTCTCTGCTAGGAGAGCACACCAAGACCAGAAATACAGCACAAAGCCTGGGCTGACCATATCTGCAGGCAAGGCAGGTCCAGAGCAGTGCAAGGTGAGGAACAGAAGATAATAATGTGGGGCGGGAGTAGGTGATGGGAGTGATATCCCTAAAATCAGCATTTGATCCCACTTTGGTGTGGATCAGACTGTATATTGGAACATATAAAACTGCTAATTTTGTGCCATAAAGTGGTGAAACTTAAAGCCTGGTCTGTGGGGCACTGAACAAAGCCTTGCATAAATGTAGACTACACAGTGCATTGCTATAAATCATTTCTCTATGCAAGTTACATAAAGTAAACATTTCATTCATTCTCATATCATTTGCCATAAAGCACTGGCATTAAAAACTTATGCTTTTCAGTGGTGAGATGATTCTGTTGTTTAACTGTACCTAAGTACCTGAAGGACCAGGGACTCATCACTTGGGTGCTATACAAACATTCATTTATTTATTTTACTGTTAAATATTAGTCAAATTCACTCATCGGGCCAATGATTTAAAGTACTAAAAATATGTTCTTTTGTGTCATGTGCTTTCTGACCTTTTCAAAAGCTTAACAAATATTCCTACATATTAATATCATCACAGTGTTTAAAGACCTTTTTGCCTCGAGGCTGCATGAGTGCAAAAGTAAAAAATAGATACTGTCCAAAGACTTATGATACACATATGCAAGAAGAGATAGCAAATGGATACACTTAAACAGGGAGCAGGAAGAAGCAATGAAACACTTCTTGTATAAATGATCAAGCAGTCTGACCACTGTCAATTATGTTTTTCTTTTTTATTTTTCCAGCAAAAATCTTAAGAGGACAATGAGATAACTCTGTGCATATCTGTGGTGAGCACTTTCCAATTGTGCAAAAGCAAAAGAATAAAAAAGCCTTGATGAAAGGTTTATAAAGGGATTGAGATGTGGGCTCATGTTTCAACAGGGAGGAAGTGACAGCAGATGCACCGACAGGAGTCTGTGAAGGACTTGGAAAGTGAAGTGTGGTTCTTATGTTACTGAAGAGGGAAAAGGCTCAGTCAAAGCAACAGGCTAGAAAAACATTCTTTCTGGTAACATTCTGACTGGATATAAGTGGAATATGTTTGCACCCTTTGGGGCCTAAGAGAATAATATTGCATCAATTGAAAGTTAAGGTGATGAGAACTCAAGTCACTTGGAGGAATTCCATATTTCAAAGATGATAGAACAGCCAGGTTTGGAAAAAACAGGTATCCAGAGATCTGGGGATGGACATGAGTCAAAGTTAACACCAGGTTTGAATCAGATAGGATGGTGATATTTCTCATAACAAAGAGAGAGGGAAAGCTTGGAAGGAAAGGTTGAGAATTATGTGCCTGCTTAGTTTTAGGTGATAGCTAAATACCAGAAGACGTTGAAGAAGCAGACCAAGACCTTTATTTGCACACAGAGACAGGTCTAGAGAGATGTAGATCAGTGAATTATTAGCATAGAGATGGCAGTTGATGGTAATTGAAAAAGTCATCTTTGAACAGACTGTGCTGGGATGGACAGGATTGGTGTCATTAACAGCAGAAGAAGCAAAGAGTGTTTCAGCAAGGGTGAAACATTCAGAGGGCTGGGCTTGTAAAAGCTTGTAATTAAAGTCATGATGCAAAGTCCATTCATTTAAATTCACGCTGGCTTTAATGAGTTTTGGATCAGGTCCAGAGAAGAAAAAACCTGAATTTCACAACAGGGAGCAAATGGCAGAATTCAAAGCAGGTTGAGAGTGGGTAAGAGAGACATTGAAGCTCCACTTATACCTAACGTTATCCTTCTGGGTTTCATTGTACCCATCAGACACATATGATTTTGGTATGTTAAATGATGTCCAGGCAGCAATAACTCTTGTGCATTTCAGAATTCATACTAAAAAAAAGGGAGCAGATTAGACCTGAGACTGTGGCTGGGCATCCTTTCAGAATAAATTTCTATATTGTTGATGGAAGGCAATCCTGGCACTGGGATAAACAAGGTCAGATTATTGCCCTTCTTTTCATACTGAACAATATGTAGTAAATAAAGCCAGGCAGCACCTTAAACTATTGTCTGCTAAAATAAACTCAAACAGGTTGAGGCAAAAGACTTGACTCCACTGAAATCAATGGGAATTTTGTCACTAAACGTTTCAAGGATATCACTGGGGGGCTTCAATAAAATCTTTGATATAAATCATAGGATTTTCTTTCTCTACAGCATGGGAGCCGAAGACGACTTGTCTGTTTGTGGATGCTTGAAAGAAATGCGTCAAATAAAGAAAACACATGATGTCAATGTGTGCAGCTTAAGGTGCTTAATCTAGGTGTGAAGGCTTCATCTGATCTAAAGCCCCTTTAGCTGACAGTGTTTACACGGGGTTTTGACATGCTTTTAGTTTATGTTTTATTGACTTCTCACCTTTAGTGGATTTGCTTTATCTTTCCCAAGTACTCAGCTAGACAAGCCATTGGTTATACATGACAGAAAGGGATAGTTAGGGGCATGGAAATGGGCAAGCGGGTGCCATGTTGATCCAAACAATATGAATCCCTTGAATGTACAGACACGACTAGATTTATTTAAATATCTTTTATATTTGCAGGTTTTTTCAGTGTTATAGAGAGTTATCTCTGTGACCTAAAATAACCCAGCCATAAGTGGAGTTAGCTTTATTTTGTAAATGTCACCCTTGTTGAATCTGTACAAGTTTAATTCAATTTTATTTCTATCAGTGAGGTAGCATGTGAAGCTGTGATAATATTTTTCCCTCCCACTCCTTGTTAGTTCCCTGAAAGGACATATTTACAACACACTGAAAGGCAGGATCCTTTCACAGCTTCCACAGCTTTCTCCTATACAGTGATTGAATTAATCATGAGGAAAGATGACCCTAAATATTGGAGCAAGTGTTAAGAAACATGACTTTTCTCCCAAGTCACAGGACAAATTTTCCATCTGGGATTTTGGGTAAATAGAAAGGGTCGAGATTCTCATGCTCTTGCGCCTATCTGGGGAGCCTGATTTCATGTTTGGGTGTGTTAATTGGAGCTCCATGGTGGAATAAAATCCAGGACAGTGGCCAGCATGCCAAATGTGCAACTTGATTGCAGACACCCAGCATATAGTTTCTAAAATCAATTCAGTTTACAAGAGCTGTACTTAATTAAAAAAAAAAAAAAAAAGAAAAAAACAAACAAACAAAATTCATTTAGTTAAATTTTGCAGCTTCTGTTGTTTTGAAGGAAAATTTTGCAGTGGAGAGCTGACCACACATTCTGATACAGGCTCAGATATGTTTTCCAGTTTGGACATACATGTTACGTGATAAGCAGTGGAGCCACGAGCATTGCTGGATAATCCCACTTGGCACTTGTGGGAAGATGGGAATAGAGAGGAACCTCTGAAGATCTTGCACCAGGCTGGTACCCAGCCAGGCTCTACCTGCAGTGGAGGAAGTTTCCCTCATCAATGTGCTTCCAGACCTCCAACACCACCAAAGCCTCCAGCTTTCCTGAGCATGTGGTATGTGCCATGTGATCCACCTGTGGGATTTGATACACACAGTCCAGAGTAAGGAAGCTGATCGAATAAAACACACGTTAAAAGGACTTTTTCTCTGTATGACCTGTGTTCTTTGAGGTAGGAACGTGAGAAGTCTTTTTATTTTGGTTTTGAGCTGTTCTAGTGGGTCAAATCCAGAGTGTGAGTGGTAAGTTCATCACCACTAACTGTGTTGTGATTAGGTGGGAAGAAATCATTATAAAAAAAAGAAACTTAAATAGTTCACCTTAAAAGACAAAAATACACATTATGAAGTTGAGATATACATTCTAAGGCTCTCTATGGAACTTCTAGAGCATTTTGTAATACCTTGCTATTCAACAGGGGAAGATTTTTGTGACTCATTACTGACTGCTACCATGTTTAGAAGTTAGGATGGCTTGAAATTCAGTGCCAAAATGCTTGCGTGATTTTTTTTTGCTGGCAATATTTCATAACTTCTGGGTTTTGGTTCATGAGATGAGATAAATGACAAAACCTGTAACTGTATGTAATACCCTTGTTTATAGGCCTAAAAGACTTGGCTGAAAATAGAAGATAAAATGCTGCACAAATAAGAATATTTGAACAATTAGTATTTAATAACTTGTGTGCGTGAACTTTGCCTTCATTTGTGTAAGTAGTTAAAGAATAGAAACAAGAAAGTGCAAGGATAATTTGTAAGAGCAAGAACTGACATCCTTGAAAAAGCTAATATCAAGAAGTAATTCACCATTTATACTAATCCCAGCAGAAAGTTCTTTGGTATAGGAGGTCCTTCCTCATCTATAAACTGGAATTAAAAAAGAAATATTAAGAGGAAGTAATGATCCCATAATGTGTTCTGGTCACATACTGTTATATTCATAAAACATGTGCTTATTTAGGCAGGGGTGGTATTTATTGGTCCCGTAATGCTATAACATAATCTGAAGCATAATTTGATGTAGAAAGTCGGATTGAGGCACAGTATTAAAGTGTTAGGATAATTTGTGTGGATAGGATTCTTACCAGTATTTTTTCTTTGCTTTAATTTTCTTGTCTGAGGAAGAAATGAACTAAGAGGTCTAGGCTTATTTAGATTAAATTAATTGTCATTCTTGTGAGTGAGAGTCCTTCTTCCCTTCCTCTTTGGTAGTACCCATATGACAGCAGAGATGCCAGGTCACATCCATTCAAAAACAGAAAAAGAAGGAAGCAAAGAAGAAAAATAAAAGACATAAGATGATAATCTGGCATCCGCAGGAGATCTGGCAGGAGTTAAGTGAGGCAGAACATGCACCTCGCCTTTTACTCTCCTGATGATCTGGATCCCACCACTCTGTGCAATGAGGCAATGTTGAACAGTTTGGTCAAAAACTAAGGCACGAAACATCACCTGAGTCTTCCTAATCCCACTTGCCAACTGTTAGCCAAAACAGAAGCCTCTACATGGTGTATATGTCTCTTCCCACCCAGTGATGGACTCATTCGATGACTTCACAAGCTGCTACAGCATCCAAAAGACAGAGGTGCATCTTTATTTTGACTTCTTTCTTACAGATAGTAAAATCGTTCGTAACTAGTGGCACCTCTTTCCCACACCATCCTGAAAGCAGTTGAGTAGGGCAGTATGAGAAAGGAGATGAGGCCAGATTCCCATTTCCTTTTTAAAAAATGGTGGGGTTTAATGACTGCGTCCACACATCTTGTGCAATGCCACTGGTCTGGATTCTACTAAAAGGAAACACCCTCAGGGATAGCTGGTTTGGGTGCACTGCCAAACAGCACTTGTCCTTAGTGGTGCCAGTTCTCTTCTGAAAGCATGAATAAAGCACACAAGCCGTGGCTCATACCATCTAGATGTCAATAAAACAGTAATAATTGTCTCCTTTATAGATGTAGCTGGATAATACCTTCACAGTTACAGTTAAATGTCAGCTTTTTTTAGGAGCTGCTGAGTATTAACTCATTTATTAACATATTATTATGCTCAGTATTAACTGAGTATTTCTTATTCAAAGACTATATAAAAATTTTGGTGTTTCAGAAACACTCAAGTTTGATGGCAAGAACTATATAAAAAGTATGGAATGTCTTTCATACAAAAATTAGCAACATCTTCCCATTTTACTTTAAAAGATTGGGCTTTGAGATATTAATATTGACTACTATATAATACTAATTTTTGGAAATAAATGCATCTTAAATATTAGATATGAGTTTTTAATCTTTAGGAAAACAATTCAGTTTTGTGTTACTGAACTTGTTATATTTTTATATAAATATATATACCTAAAATAGACAGAGAGGCGCACAGGGAGATATATGTAATTGTATATGTACTTGTCTGTGCAATATTAATAGCATAAAACTATTTCTCTTTTCCTCTCCTTTGTTTTATAAAGCATATAGAGTTCTTGCAAACTAACTCAACATGTTAAAAAATAAAATGTTAGTTTTATCTTTAAGAAGATAAGAAGAAGATAATCTTCCTAAACTTGCAAACTAACTCAACATGTTAAAAAATAAAATGTTAGTTTTATCTTTAAGAAGATAAGAAGAAGATAATCTTCCTAAACTTGCAAACTAACTCAACATGTTAAAAAATAAAATGTTAGTTTTATCTTTAAGAAGATAAGAAGAAGATAATCTTCCTAAACTAATTCATAAACCCTTACAATTAATGAAAATAAGACATGGGGTCTATATTTTGTCACTAAAAAAATTCTGTGTTTGTTTCCCCTTCGCAAAGCAAACTGAAGTTTCTAAGTGAGTTCTGTTGATTTGACTTTCACTTTCTGTTCCTCCCATTTTCCTCCCCCACCCTGCCTTTCATTTGCCAGAAAGCCCTGTCTAGCTTATTTACATGTGAAAAAAGTTGGAGCATCATGTGGTGAGGTTCCAGGGCAACACTGAATCCCATTCAATTCTCATTTCCTCCCTGACAGTCACCATTGAATCAATCATGTTTTCCATGCCCTCTTCATGACCACCTAGGAGATCCCAAATCACTTTTCATCTGCTGTGTCAATCACACTCAGACCATGTCCACTTTTCATTACTAACACACTGTCATGTGACCAGCTAATCTGTCACTTTCTGACAGCGGTTAGTGTGCCAATTGATTTAATTAGCAATCAATTAGCTTGTTACTATTGGAAGTAATTACCTTTTATAGAGAAAAGAGTGCAGCTGGCCATAGCAATAAAACTGCACTAATAAAACTGCATTTGCCTCCCCTTCTCTACATTCAAAGTCACCAGCACTCAAGGGTTAGCAGAATTATTGGTGACACACACATGCTTGAAGAGTCCCAGGGGAATTCGTTGCTCTCCTTATTATGCTGGCAGACTCATTCATTAATATAGTATTTATACCTTAGGAAATAGGTCTGATTAAGGTTAATGTTAACATTTACATTGTTTACTTCAGAAAAGGCTTCAGTATCAAATGTTTGCTAATGAAAGCATTTTAAAGATGGCTAAATATCAATGTTTCTGCATTTGCAGTGGAAAACTTTTTTTTTTTTTTTAAAAAAACACTGTGCACCTTTAAAAAACATGTGTGTCATGCTTAACTGTGCTGGTAATATTACTTACTATTTTTGTCCACTCTATAAAACATATGCAGAAATTGAACTTGTTGGGGAATTAAGTGCTCTCATAAACCTTGGAGATTTTGCAGTAAAAACAAGAGAAGTACTTTCCAGCTGGTTTTTGTTTTAAAAAAAGTCGACGTAAAGGTTTTTTTCTGTTTCATACATAAGCTATCCAACACACATTTATTTTTTTAATCTGTGATTGTGCCATTTCAAACACTGGGACTGAAGTACATATCACACACTTGTGCCATTAAATTCAACCTGCAAAATACTCCCAAGGCAGACAATGACTCGCTACATTAGCTCTGTGGTGAACAGAAGAGTCAGTAATGAAATGAGTAAGTAAGACTTGTACTCCATTCATCATCCTGTTTGCTTCAATATAAGTGTTCTTTTATCAGCAGTATTGGTACTGATGTCATCACACTAGACATAAATCACAGCACAAGTGACAGTGTCCTATTAAGGGTCATGGTCTAAAATCATTATTTACAAATTAAAGATCACAGTTAGCCATTTTGCCAGTGTACCCTCATTTGTGATATAGTTTGAACCTTTTTAGCTGGCTACAGGATAAATTGTAATTTTTAGTTCTGAATAGCTGTGTGTACTAACTAAACAAAAAAACTACTTAAAAAAAAAATGATGCCAAGAAGCCCAGCAAAGAAAAGGACATCAAATCTTAGGCTGATCCTTGCCATCAATTCCCATTTGATGGGACCTACTTTGTGAGGATTGAAGAGAAGACACTATTACACACCAATCTGTAATAAACACTCCTTAATAATGTCTGCAACAGATAGGACAAATTCATCACAGGTGTAATTAGGTAGAGCTTCTGCTACAGTTGATGAAAGGCAATAGGGAGTAACAACAGGAGTAACCCTGGGCTGCTCCTTTCAGTAACTTCATTCCTCACATAGGTGAGGGAAGGGGAAACAGCCCCTCTGTTCAAAACTCATTTAAAAGCATCTTTCCTCTCATGTGTTGGTGCTTTGCAGGGAAAGCAACACTTCTTTTGTATAATGTCCTGTGTAGCCCCTTATAGAAATGCTGAATAGAAGGGTGTTGATCCAGAAGAGGTATTTTACTGTCCTTTTTCAGGAAAGGGTAGTGAGAACTCCATATTCCCAAAATCCCATATTCCCAAAATCCCAAAATCTTGCTTCAGCCCTTGGACAAGATGATGGCTGTCGCTCCTTCTGGATGAAGAAACTATTTATGACACCTGCTGTGGTCATTGGTTACACTGGTGTCTATGGCGTGTTGGTTTCTTGCATTGCTCTTGTGCCATTCTTTTGTGGTACAGACATCATTTTATGGAGACCACTGGAACAGGCAGAGGATGAGTAAAATTCCCCAGATATCTGACTGTATCTGCACTGGTGGCAAGAGGCATTGGGAGATTGCATTAAATTAGACATTCACTTCACTGCTGTTGGCACAGTTACAGGGGAACTGATTCTGTGTCTTCTTACCACAACACCTACCTGAAGTGCTGATTGTCACATTGCAAAGCCATGATAACCTTGGATGGATTCTAGTGACTGAGCCTGGAACTCCTCACAAGGTTGCGAAGAGTAAAGTAAAACTCAGCTGACTCCTGAAGCTTCAGGCAGTGATAAATCCTATGTTGCTTCTCTTATTTCATTTGTATACTGAGGGTGAAAAATGAAAAATGTTCTTTGACATCAAAGGACCTAAAAACACAGTATTTGGACATTTTCAGGAATGGCTTTGAGAACCCCTTCCTGTGCCATTTCTTTCAGAAGAGATCTGTTAGCACGGGATTCTACCCCCTCCAACATATTGAAATACCATGGGCAACACTTTTTCTTGGTTTAAGTAAGGTCAAACCAATATTTTAACAGGATTTGCAGCCATTTCTGCTGGGCATGCATCCTGCCTCTCTCCTTGCAGTTGTTGAGGATGGAGGCTTGAGAAGAGGGAGCAGAGGCTGGCTGGGCTCATGCTGCCCAGCTGGGGTGCAGCGCCCGCCCCACTGGGTGCGGCAGGAAAGGGAGACGAGGGTTAATGACAGGGTCTGTGTTATTTGCTCCATTAGGCCAGTCTTGGCTTCCAAATCCATTCAGCTCTATAATCTCACTCATTATAGAGTGCTTATAATACTTAAATTGTTGCCAAGTACAGTGTTATAGCAGAGACGGACTGAACACTGTTATTAACACGCATGAACTTAAACAAAGCTTACTCATATGGCTCGTATTACTGTAGTATCTGAGCACCTCATTATCTTTAATGTATTTATCCTCACGACATCCCTAGTGCTATTATTTCCATTTTACAGATGGGCAGAGCAGTAACAAGGATATGTCTGGGAGCATAGTCAGAGATTTCAGCCGGCCGGGCTCCTGTAAGAAAAAAAGTGTCTGGACCTGGTTGCTGATCTGTGTAGCCCTATCCAGGCTCTGTTGTAAGCCTGCAGCAGAAGAGTGGGCTTCAGCTCCCCATCTGAGGGTGGGTCTAAGTAATTCTGAACTGTCTATCCAGTGGTTGTGGTCTGCTATGGTTTTCTACTTTAAAGGTGCCTTTCCTACCTATGTAGCCTGTAAGCCTATGTGATGAGTGGCTGCTTTTTTACAAGTGATAACAAAGCAATTAAATAAAGAGACTGGGTTTTCAGAGCAGCTGATATTTCTTTTTGACAGCTGTTTAACTTCACTGTATGTCTGCAAAGCTCGTTAGAGATGTTTAACCATCACTGAAGAATACTTACAGGTTGTACCTTACACATAAAGGGACTAAACCCATGCCAAGTGTATCAAAAGCCACATTTTCTGTTACCTGGTGCTCAAGAAGCACAAACATAAGTTGTAAACACATTTTGAATCTAAGATACAAATAGTCTTGTTCTTATATCTTGTCCTCAAATGTTGCAATACTTGGAATGCCAGCTAATTTCAGGAGACTTCCATCAGTCTGGGACCAGTGGGTGGGTTGTCCTTATGAGAAATCCCATTGCATCAGCAAAGCAATTATGGACTTTTTCTCTGGAGTTTAGCCCTGAATATCAGCAACGCTGTGATATGGGAACCTTGGCTCTAGGTCCTCACAAAAATAAAATTTAGATGTTCCAGGACAAAGTTCCAATTGTATCTCATTTCCAAAATACGGATCAGGCTTTAGTGTTCTGAATTTGAGTTCTGTACCTTGAAGATCAGTGTGCATGTCAAACACAAATTCCCTTTCTACAATGCAGCGAGTAGCCTCAAATGACCCCAGACTCCTGTTTTCTTTAGGCATGTATCATACTAAACCAGAAATATTTTAGTTAAGAAACTAAAAATTTAAAGTGTAAAAAACATAAATTCATATTCCAGGCAAATTTAGTGCATCCACTTATGCCAAGAGCTGATAGGGATTATTTTTTTTTTTTACTGCAGATTTTATAGGGTTTGGTTGAAAAACATTTTATTGTAATTGCAACTTATGTGAGTTGTAGCCATTTAAATATCATTTTTGTAAGGTGCATCACATCCAAGAAAGCATCTCAGGTCAAATATGAAAGCACGTAAGGTATTATCCAAGAGGAGCTCATGACTTAGGACATTTACAAGAAATGTTTAAACCTAGGTTCAAGCACCTGAGCTGCCTGTTTCATGTCCTAGGTGAGTTTATTCACTATAAAAATGTGGAATTTCCAGTTCCTAGAATATCTTCAAAGAGAGGCTAACAAGAAAGTCAAATAGCTAAATTTCGTAACTGGCTTATGGAAAACTTGGGCTGATGGTAGATTTTTGTCCTGACACGAAACAGAGACCTTTTCCAAGACAGTGATTATTTTCACAGGTTGGAGAAATTGTTTGCAGCTCACCCTATTTATTATTGTACATTTATACCTATTTCTCATTTCCTTTACACTCTGAGAGAAATTATTCAATTGTGAGGTATTTTGAACTTTGAGCAGTTTGTAAGGCTCTCTGATTTTGGAGGTGCAGATATAATATTTCTTATTGAAAGTGCTTTAAAAAGAAGTCTTTTGTTTGTACAATACTTTCTGCAGATCATTCATAAATTTTTAAAGGACTGCATATTACAGTAATCAAGAGTTCGACAATAAAAGTAATCGGTAGAGAATGCAGAAAAAGAAGTATACAGGGTTACTAATATACATCAGGGCTTAAGCTGACATGAATTTTTATCTTAATTATCAGACAAATTTGTACTCCCACTATTTAATTCAATTTGCATGCATCGGTAGACACTTATTAAAGGTAATATTACATCTGTCATTTTAAGACTGGTGAGAATTTTATCATAGGAGCTGCACGAAGCAGCCACTCTACTATGCAAAGGACTCTTTTGTAAAGCCTAAAATAACCAGTATTGCATCCCAATTAACTATTTGGAGAAAAAAGTCTTCTTTGTGGTGCAATTATACGTAACATGTAATAATATGTAGGCCTTTTCCTATGCTAGGCTGTATATGGACTTAATGAGTTCTTTCAGACCCCTCCTGTCCTTAATATCAGACCAAGGATGAAAAAAAAAGGCAATTGTAACCTGGTTTCAAATCAAATTATTGATGAAGGTTGTGTCTGTGCTATGGCAGGTTTTCCAGACCTTTTCTACAGGAACTACACCTACTGTATGGAGAAAACATAGCTGTCAAGTCCACAGGAGCTAACAGCCCCTAATTCATTGTTTTTCTTTGAAATATTACCTATTGGTAAATTGCAGGAAGCGGGGAAGTAGGTAGCTGTTCTCACTACTGAAAGTCAGCTGTTCAATTAAAAACCACACAGTAGTTACCATGGCACCAGCCCTATTATGCTGTGTATCAATACAGAAGCTCAAATACTTAAGACAAACACCTTTTTTTTTTTTTTTTTTTAAATATAAAAGCCTTTTAAGGAAGTGTCCTTATAGTTCTAATGAATACACTGTCAGGTAATTTTATCTGATAAGTAGTTTGTTAGGAATGTGATGTGTGGAATTTCCCCGGGAAAATTTACACTTAAAAAAAAAGAAGCTGTGGCAAAAGAATTTGAAAATCAAGCTGATAGGAAAAGAAATATTAAGAACAGGAACAGCTGGACTATGCGCTATTTACCTCCTGCACCTCTGCTTTTCAGCTGGCTTTAGACTAAAATAACATTGTCTTACTAACTCGATTACTTTAGCTGTGTCTTCCAGCCATTGACCTTCTGATTAGTTGTCATTAAAAAGTCTGCTTTGCCATCCAGTGTTTACTGTGGGATGCCCTAAAAGCAATGGCTTTTAATAGAAAGTGTAATTCCTCAGCTGTGAAGAACAAGGGTTTCCCAAAGTATCCACAAATCAAGACATACTGTCAAATATAAACTGGTATAATTGCCTTGGATTTTTAAAGACTGCAGAACTGGCTTAATGGAAGCTGAGATATTTTTAGTATTAGATTATTTTCTATTGCAGAATTAATCAGAGCATTACTTATTACTCTGGGAACAGAATAAGAAGATGATCTCAGCCTCAAAATGTACTTTAGAGCTGAGTTGAGTCCTGAACTTTCCTAAGTGCATCATCACTGTGGTGGTACTGGAAAGATGAAGATCATCAGCTGGTATATTTGATCTCTGCCTTGTATCCTCAGCTGAGCTGTGTTTTCACTAATATGGCTCACAGGACACAGCCGTGACCAGGCATGGCTATTGATGCATGTCCTAGCGCTGATTTATCTTAAGTGGATTAACTAGTTAGATATTCAGAAATATTGTTACCTTCTTTGCCTTTTTCATGGGACTTTTACAAAATATTGCTTCGTATTTTGCAACAAATATTTTCTAAAAGGCGGGTATTTGGCGTCGGGTGTTATTTCGCAAGCAGTTGGGCACTCGTGCTGCTCCATCCAAAATTGTATTTTATTTTGCTGAAGAAAGAGAGGAAAAGACCGAGCAATTTGTCTCCACTAACAAGAAGTTCTCCGCGACTTTCTATTGCTGCTGTTGTTGAACGAGCCCAAACGGCGAGAAACAATCTGGGAATTGAAATTGTTGCTGGATGCCGTGTCAGAGAACAGCCCATCAATCTTGGAGGAAATTTTAAGGGAACAGGTTTTTCATGCCTGTGCGCTGGTAGGAAGCCAAGAGCGTGTTGCCATTTGATGGTAAAATCAGTGTACACCTGTTCCAACCAGCTGGCGACATAACCTATGTCAGAGGGATGTGTCACTGCCGCACCAGCCCAAACTGCTGGCGGTGTCTGCGTGACAGTCAGGGAAGACAGAAAAAGGAACTTGGGGACCAAAAGAGGAGGAGTTTACGGTGCCATTTCAGGGACACAGATGTGTGAAGAGTGTGATAAAAGAAGGAAACATCGGAGGGAATAAGCTCAAACAAAAAAGCAAATGTCATTTGCATGATGTAATTATGGACAACCATTGACTGCTTCGTAATAACACTCAGTAGGGCAATGTTAAACCTACTGTGAGTGCTAAAAAGGCCTCAGCTTGAAAAAAGGTCAGTGTGAATTAGTATATATTTGCAGATTAATTCTGAACGTTATATCATAAATTTTATAGCGTAGCAGTTACTGGTGTATGGTGAAGATGACACTAATGCAATTCAGACAGGATTAATTCAGAGAGGACTAACATCTAGCTTGTCACTTTAATTTGTGGGGAATGAAGAAAATGGAGATATGTTAATATATGTGTATATTGTGTGTGTGTAACTTGTGCATGTATGTGTTAGACATAATTGTTACATCTCCTGCTGTGTTGCATCAAATTCACAACCAAAGTCACAAGTTACTTTAAAAGCAGAAACACTACCAAGTGTGCTATTTTTAAACTAACTAGATTTCGAGTTCAGCTGCAGTTTCTTTCTTAGACAAAAACAAATCCTACTAGCCCTTCACAGGTGTAAATGGTTATGCCAGTGTGTGCCAGCTGAGGATGGTGTTGCTTAATTATTGAACAGTGTTATAGTCTTCCTGGTCCCCTCGTACCTTTATATGTATTTTTAATCTCATGGATTCTGGATGTCCTATCTTGGATTTCAAGACCCGAGGCCAAATTGTGATGTTCCATGTGCAGTGTGCCCCCAGTAAGAGAAGAAGGAGGCAATACAGGACCATGAGTGCAGAGCTGAGATAATTTCATTTAGCTACAAACTTTGCTATGGACTCTTTGAGTGCCTTTGAGATTATCGCAGGGGACTGCTTTGGGCTTCTCTGTGGGGGTTGAGAGGTCTAGATCCTTGTTGTGGCGGTCAGTAATCTGGAGGATAAACACATTTGTACACCTGAACACCCTTTCCCGAGCGCCGCCTGGCTCCGTAGGCACACAGCTACTGTCGATACTTCATCCCAATCCAGGTGCCTGCAGCCACTGACAGGCTCTAGGTGGGGTTCGTGGCAGTGGTCCATTTAACAGCATTATTCAACAGCAACAAACCAAACCTGAGCCTCTCTTTCCTTGAGGAAGGAGTCAAGACAACACCCTAAAGGATGGAGAGGTGAGAAGCTTCAGCCATCTGGGGGTTTTAATCTCCTCTCAATTTCTGGCACAATGGACACATGTCTATGTTCAGAAGAAATCCCAGCTTGAGGCCAAGGGGGCAAAGCTCTTTGCAGTGGGCTGGAGTAAATTTTTACATTTAAGACAGCCATTCAGCGTGTTGTATGTCCCTTGGCTCTCCAAAGGGCCAAGTGGTCAATGCACAGAAGCACTTACCTCTAGTGTAAAGAGCAACAACTTTCTCCAAATATTACACAGGGAGTCAAGTTGCTTTTTCATTCATCAGAAATTTTAACACCTACCTTCATCCTTTATGAAACAGAGCCTTAATCCAATCCCCAATTCCCATTTGGTAAAATGGACAAATTATATAAAATTTTATAAATATATACACATAAAATGCAATTAATAAAAATGTCATTTCTTCTTCCTTACTCCCTGGAACTAGGAGTCCTTTACTATAAAAATTTATTGTATCTAGCCCAATATACTTTCCATGACCCAAGAGTAAATTCTTCTTAATTTCCTCTGCATCTTTTCCCTTTATAATTTTGCTAGAGAGACACTACTTCTGAACTACAGATTCCTAAAGTAGTTATAGAGATTCCTCTAAGAATTTCTGTAGCAGTGAATATATGCTGCCTTCTGTCTTTAGCACACTGGGGAAGGTCTGAAATAATTGACCACACAGCAAAGGCCGACAAAAATGTCATTATGCTTGGGACTCGTGATAAAGTTATGGTCTTGATTCAAATGGATTTTTCTATAATTGAGGGGTTTATTCTTATATTCTGAATTGCTTACATAAATTAATGCAAGATGTTACCTGATAAAGCCCTGCTCTTAATCTGTGAGAAGGGGTTCGGGTCTGACATCTCAGGGTCATGTTGTTGCATGTTGCCAAATGAGACCATTTATATTTTCTTAGTCTTGTATTATCTTTATGCATTCCTGTGCTGTGTGTCCTGTTATAAACAGGGATGACTTTCATATTTCCTTTTTCTGTAATCCTATGAAAATAACATTTTTAATATGCAAGGGAGAAGATCCCCTTTTTTTCTCTTTTTCCAGGGTGGACAATAATTCCCTGATGCCCTGCTACCTACCTGTCTGATGATATTTTCACACCTGAATGCTCCAGTCACCACACTTCCAGTTTCATTCAGTACTTAGAAGTGTAAGCAACCAGTTTGGCCAAAATTTTGCAGTATTTGTCCTACAGGCAGCAGGATTTCCTAAGAAACCATGAAAAACTCCAAAGTCATTGATAAAAAAAACCAAACAAACTACTTTGAACAAGAAGTTAAAAGCAAAAACAGAGCTTCTGCAAGGTTGCTCAGATATTGTAATGGTGTCTGATATTACCCAGAACCACTGAGGAAACTGGAGCACTCTGAGTGTGAAATATTTAAAAATAGTTTCATGACTACATAAATACCTTTGGAGTCAGAATTTAATTGAAACTTAAATTCTTTGAGAGTTACTAGTCATTAAAAAGAATGACCCTCTATTTAATTTTTAGATTTTAATCTCATATTCTTTTCTCTCCCATTAGCTCAGAAACCAGCCTGTTATTGCCCCTTAAGGCTTTCTATATAATTAAATATTCCTGAAACTCCAAGTGCCAGCCATACTGGAAGAACCTGAATCAGAGTAAAGCAAAGTTATTTACAAACATTTTATGTTGAGTGTTCAGTTCTGGAGTCTGCTTTTACTTATGTCAGGTATGGGTCATACTTGCACAGAAATGGGAATTTTTGTCACCAGCCTTGGTGGGATGTTGAGTAGGTACCAAGTGTCCGTGAGGATATATATCTCTTTTAGATTTGGAAGATGAAGAAGATATTTTTGTAGAGGATTGTTAACAACAGCCAAGAGGTAAAACCCTCCAGGTCTGGAAACAAGGGAGCAGAGCTCACACTTGGCAAAATGTCTGACCGTGTGCATGTATATTGTTTTATAGGTGATGTAAGATTTATGAAGTCCTTAACTATGAAAAACCTTACTTTTAAGTGTTGGATACTTTTTGGTAAATGGGGTGTTAGATAAGTAGGCCATGTGGTGGATATGGAGCAAGTATTTCATAATCTAGGAATATGTGGTATAATTTAGCCAACAGTGCATGTGATTGCTGGTGATGCACTGTTCCAACATATCGATACCCATTTACATTTTTATACATCTAGTTATTGGAGAAACCAGCAGGAGAGCAGCACAATGATTATATGAATAAATGCAAGACCAAGGTCCACTTTTAGGGGCCAGGAGAAGATTGTACAACTTGTCTTTTTGGCGGAACTGAACGCTTAAAAGGTCTGTGAGAAATCAGACATTTAAAAAGGAGTCTCTGAAAAGGAAAGAAATCTCTGAGAAACCAAATCATAGACAGACCAGGAGGAAGAGACTCCATGGGTACACACCCTATAAGAAGAGAGTGTTTCTGGCCAGCCTCAGTTCTTATGCAAATTGTCTTTAAGGACAAGCAGGCTTGAACTGTCCCCAGGACTAATCAGGTCCTAGGTTTAGATACGGAAATAAACAAGAAAACAAAACTCAGAGAAGGACAGGTTCCAGATGAAAGATGAGCATGAATGAGGAACTACCATCAGCAAACACAATTCTCCTTTTAAATGGAGCCTGAGGTCAGTTCTGAGTTACTCCTGTATAAATTATGCACGATGAAGGGAAAAGATAGTTACTGGGAAGGGTTGTGGGAATAGAGATCAGTTCATAGCTTTGCCAGAAGCTTCCTTGGGCAGTCTCTTAGTCCATCTAGAATTTCACTCAACAGGGCCCTGAACTTTCCTTGAAACCACCCCATACTACCCTGATGAAAGAAACAGCAGTAATGATAAAATACCTGGGTTTTGTGCAGCATGGGTGCAGCATGTTTTTTTCAAATTCCATCATTTACCACTTTCCACGCCTCTTGGTTTTACTTTGCCACAAAAGGCAAGAAAGAGGATTATTTAGGAAAATGCAGGTGGCAACAGTTACCAACTTTATCACAGGTAGTTTGAGTATCACTGTTTCCATTTTCTGGAAAATCTAGAGATTTTGTTTGTTTGCTTTGAGGTTGGATTTACTGACTAAAAAACAGTCAAACAAGCAAAATAATATGAAAATATTTGATCACTCAATATAAAGCCAATAATTTGTCTTGTAGCACTGAATTAAAACCAATAAATCTTCAGAGGTATATTCACTGGTTGCTGAAAAAGTTTAATAAAGCACTTTGCTGCCTGCCAATATCAAGAGAAAAGTCCAGACTAATGAGTTTGTACTGTTTATTTGAGTGAAGAGATTCTTTTGAAAGGTTGGAGTTATAAGAACTGTCTTAACTGTGTTCTGATTTTCATATTAAAATGTACCTTCCAACTGGATATGTTCTGGATAAAACTGGGTTCTGGATGAAGAATAACTGGCTCAGTTGGATCTGATCACATCTGTGGTAAAATTAGCTAGAAAGGGAGAATGTTGGGACAAAAAGATAATTTTTTCATGACTTTTTCTTGATAGTTGTGTCAAGATAGCATTCATAATTTCTGGACTTCAAAAGACAGCTGTAACCAAAATTTTTTCTCCATTTAAATTTACAAGCATGCTGCATCTATTTCTGTCAAACAAGCTCAGCAATTTAAGTTTTGTCATGTCTGTCTAAGTGAAAATAAGTCCCTACTTTGCCACTGAATGTCTGAGCTTTTTTATTAATTGCATCTTGTTTCTTTTTTAATCATGAAATCTTACGTATTATTTAATTAAATATTAAGAAAACTTCTTAGCCATGAGGAGAACAAAGTAATACTCCTCAATATAAGAAACACTATATTATGGTGGGAATACATTTTAATATTTATATAGGAAAAAGTGTTTACAGTGTAGAATGGTATACTCAATGACCCAGAGGGCTTCCTTTGAAACTTAAAATGTCCATAATTTCAGATTGTAACTGCATCCTTCTGGTGTTCTTTTTTTGATCCTTTCTTTCCCACTTCAGTGGCATTTATCTGATTCTCATTATTACATTGTCAGGACTCCTCAAATTAACCTATATTAGGTCTGGTAACACCTGTGTGAAGTAGTTAAGTGCTGGTGCTTTCACTTTACAGGCTGGGAACCAAGGAGAAGGAACTAAGTGACGTGTCCAAGGACACTTGAAGAAAGACTGTGGTGAGGCAGACTTGGAAATAAGCCTTTCAACTCCCAGACAAGCCCCAAATATCAGGTAGCAGGACTCCCTTGCCTCTTCTTGTAGTACTACATCATCTGACTGCTCTTAGTTCTCTTTTGTTACAACCTTCAAGGCAGGGAATCAATACTAGAGCTCCTCTATCTCAGTGCCAAGGACATCTAAGCATATATCTAAACGTAAGTGGCAACAAGTAGGTTCTAGGTATGGGATTTTCTCATCCAACCCACAAAGTCTGTGCTGTAAGTTAAGACAGCTGAGTTAACTATCTCACTGCCTCTTCAGTCCAGAAAAAGGTGTTTTGCGGGTACTTGTTGTTTAAGGGGGGGAAGTTTTCACCCTGTAGGTGCTATCTAGCTGCTATCTTCTGGTAGTTCTGTGCAGAAGTTAGGTAGGGAGAATCCCAACTAGCTTTGATTATTGTTTCCAAGTTAACAGAAGGGCTTGCTTTAACATTTCTTACCTGTGTGCCCACTCAGACTCTTTAAAAGCACAAAGATGCTGCTGGAAGGACAAGCAAGACGTGACTGTGGGATCATGAAGCATGGGACAGACTGCTTATAGTCTAACCACAGCAAAGGTTTTAGTACATGGTAAGTGGATGGGAAAGCACATTAAATAGATCACTGAGGAAGAGGGGGCAGGTTTTAGCCAAAAACAGACTGCAGTTTCTACTGGGTGGACACTGCTATGATTCACAGCAGATCAAAAGGGCAAGATTCAGTATAACCTAATTTTTATTCAGCTTCTGTAGTTCACTTGGTCCCATATTACATCTAGAAAAAGTCCACATCCCAAAATTTTGTTGCCACAGTGATTTTTATTTACAAAAAATAACAATTGGCCTAAACTTTAGTTCTCCTCCATCTTCTTTCCTTGTTTGTAACATGTGTGAATCAATACATTTGCATTTTTAGGAAGGAGTGTCTTAGACTTCCTTCTAATGGGTCATGATCTAAATAGTTCTACTGATCACTGGTTAAGGAAGGCTAACCTAATGAATTAAACATTGGCTCGAGAGCATGGCTTTCAAAGAGGACTTTCTGTGTAGGGTTGCCATGCTGCTATCCATGATTTCCCAGGCAGAAATATGCATGCATGCATTATGGAGATGGATTCCCAGTGTGCAGTAAGCCAGGCATATCGGGTTTATTGTGCATGTGTCGACATTTTTTGGCACATTCATGAACGCATCCAACTCATTTTGCCTGCACCATGCAGTTGAAATGTAGCAGATTTTCCTCTGTCCAGGACTTGACGATGTTCACAGACCGAAAAGAGTGTTACTATAGCCAAGCTGCCGGATATCCAAGAATGGCTACTGTCTTTGAATGCCATAAAAACAGGATTTCCAGGAGGAGAAAGAGGACATGCTCAAATTTTCTGGATAACTGATTATCCTTATTCCATGTTCTTAGCTAAATCATGTCTTCTGATTGCTTACACATCCATGTTTAAGGTGAAGCAGTTACAGTGTTAAGTCACACTAAATGATGCTGTGGGATGAAACAGTGTTAGTAAAGAGCAAAAATTCTTCTAGGTGTAAATTTTCAGGAGTTGTAATCCGTGAAAATACATTTCAAATCATTGCAGCCCTCTCTAAATTTCAATATAAGTTGATGCGCTTGGAGACATCCCCAAAGGAGATCCATGAGATATATTTTCCGCTCTTTACAGAGGACCAATTATTATCATCTTGTATTGCACGAAAGACCAGTTGGGTTTTTGTCTCTTTCTTTTCAAAAGTCTGAAGATCCTTCCCAATACAGTGTTGCAAACAGGAGCAGGTTTAAGGGTTAGAAAAGGGATCGAGGCAGCTGATTCAGAAGAATGAAAATTGACCACAGAGGCAGCTGCTCTTCTCTTAGACAGTTTTTCAAAGCTCTGTTTTTATATCTCTTTGTTTTATGTCATCCCAGGGACATTTCTTTCTGTCTGGTAGAGGGCATCTTCTCACCTTCCCAACCTCCAGTTATTCTGTCCTGGCAAAAACACTTGAGCATGAAGAGAAGAAGGTCTTTGCCCTTGACAATGTTTGCTGCTAAACTGTGTTTGCCCCTCCATTGCATCATGAAAATCTGACTTCTTCTGAAACTCCAGTTATATTTATAATTACATGAAGGGATGTGACACTAAAGGAAAATTGTGTGGGTTTTGTTTCATGTGATTTGTTTATAACTTAACATGGCACTTAATAAAAAAAGCTTTATAAATCAACTGATACAAACAATCATTCCTTTATCAGGAAATTACATGTGCAAAGTATTGGTTAGTGGAATGAGTCTTAATGAAATTCAGTCAAAAGCTGCAGATCTGAGAATGAACAGGGGCCTCTTAATAGAAGAAGGTTCTATTTTTCCTGTAAGGTTCAGAGATTCAGACAATAAAATAGTGATTTAATAGACTTTAAGTCAATCAAGATGATACAATGGTGCTAATTAGCCTTTTGTGCCTAATTCACAACTAATTCTGTTGTCTACTTATTTATGTTCTAAAGTGGCTCTGATGAAATTTTTAATATTTCACCTAAGCTGAAGATTCATTTTTACGCTGGCTGGTAATTTTCTCATATATAGCCTGAAATTGTACTCTAGATAATTTTGCATAGTAGTATATCTACATGTCAGGACCATTGGCTGCTGTGTTGAATGGCTCTTCAGAGCTGACAACTGGATAATAGCTTTACTTTCAGCCAGCAGAGGAAGTCAAGAGCAAAAGTGTAGAGATAATGTGAATATAATTCATTATTCAAATATGCATGTGATGAACTGAAAACAAAGAGGGAAGAGTAATAATGGTGTCATTATTTTTATTACTCTTGTTTTGCAAACGTAGCGTGAAACATTAAAGTAGATCCTTCAGAGATTCTGAACTGTACAGTGACAAATTTACTTTCTTGGCAATATTGATAAAAGGAAAGTAAATCAGACAGGTCTCTGCAGAAGGTATGCTGCACTGTTAGTTCTACTATCAAATATTTTCTTGTTGCCTTTTGCTCCTTAAAATTCACATTATTAGTTACTCTTAAGAAGCCTGATCAGTGACTGGAAGAAAGTGCATTGTTGTTTTTGTGGGTCTATTTAGTTAAGACAATCTGCAAAGCTTCTAAGTCTTTCTAGCATGACTGACAAAGGCCGAATAGTCAGGTTATATGAAGCTTTCCTTGAAAAATAAGGAATTTGCATGTGATAGCAAAACATCCTCTGTGGAAGCAGCTACAGATTTTAATGAAATAAGGACCTAAAGAGCATCCATTTGGTAACTGATTCCCCCTTACTATGCAGTTTGACACTTTACCTTTCATATCATCTGGTTCATTTTTTCCAATGCTTAATGAAGGTTTATTTAAAAAATCATTTAGTGCTTTTAATTTTATATGTGTACATAGCATGATATACAGAGACTTGTAGAAATAAAGATGAAAGCCATTTAAACTTACAGTAGGGGTAATGACAGTCCCCTGCAAAGATGACACCCCTTTTTTTGTGGGGCACAGTGGCAAACCCCTTTTTCTCCAGGCAGACTGTGCACCAGAGGAAGAGAAATAAAACACAGCGGAGGTGTGGAAGTCTCACCTCTGCATGTGTGAGTAACGAAGAGCAAGGCAGCACATCTGGAAAGGCCCAGGTACAAGCGATGCCATTGCCTATCTCAGCTTAAAATCTCTTTGTGACTGCATGGGAGGGCTTTGTGGATTATTTTTGTAGTACCTGAAATGTGTGCATTAGTTGTTTATCATACTGCAAGAGACTTTATGGCATGTTTTATGAAAACTGTCCGGAATTTACTGGCCAATTTGACATGCAGCTGTTGTGATGTTACTGCTCTCTGGGAGAGCTGGTCTAGGGGCCATTCTGCAAGGGGTTAATGTGAGATAGGGCAGAAGGGGATTGTGGTAGTTAAAAACAGCATTACCTTCATGTTTTTAAAAGTAAGTTGAAGTAGGCAAGGCAGGCAAAGCCTGGGAAGAAGAGAGAATTGTTTTCCTTAATACCTGAATGGTACAAGGAATACTCAGGAATACTGAGACACACAGCAATTAAGGGTGTTGCCCAAGATCAAAGAAGAAGGTTGAGGGAGACCTCTCCCTACATTCAGTTCACTGTTGCTCGCACAAGACTGCCTTTCTCAGCTTCACAAGCAACTTCTTGCCTCCTAAGCCAATGATGTATTGAGAACTACTAGAGAGTTAGTATTCAACTCTGGAAGTTTTATAATTTTCGTTGTAAATTAGTAAAGATATGCAATGCTAAAACGAGTAGGACTACCACAAAAGTTTGCAAGTATCTTAACTGTTGATGGACCTGAATCTCTTCTGACTTACAGTATAAACACAGGTAAATCCCATTGTTTTCTTATTCAGAGCAGGTTAAACTGTAGGAGAGTTTACATTTAATGCCTTCAATTGCTCTTTCTTTCAGCTTTAACTGATTTCACATCTGCAACCTGTACACAAACCTTTGTAACCTTTGTAATGAAGTAACCTTTCTATCTAAATAACTGACACAGATTTGGCTGCAGTCTCCAGCTGGACAGCCTAAGGGAGGGGTTGTCAGAGTTCTCCAGAAAAGTTTTGGAAATGGACTCTGTGAAGATATGACCAAGGCTGCAATGTGAACTGGAGGTTTCATGGCCAGCTTGTCCTGCTGCTTTTATGACTCTGAAAGAGTCACTTAGATCCCCAGTCAAAAAAACTATTTAAGCGCATGCTCAACTTCTCTGGGACAGAAGCCTGTGCTTGCAGAAGCATGTGTTTAAGCACTGTCTTGAAAAAATATGGTTTCCTGTATCAGGGCTTTTAATCTCTCCATTCTCCAGTTCTCCATCTGTTAAAAGGAATTAACAGGTGGCAGAAAGGAAATGTTGTTATCTGTCTTCTGTTAGCTCTTGAAAGCCTGGGTGCGTGGAGCCACAATCTCAGTGAGCCCTCAGCCTCTCCTGAAGCATCCCTGTCACACTGTAAAGAAAAAGAATAATTTATGCAGTTACTTAACAAGGATACTATCCAACAGAGAGATGCCCAAATGAAGGATTCTGAGGAATGGGGAGAGACTGTTGAGCTTCCTAGAAGGAGCTGCGACTGTGCAGAGAACCCCATGCATTGAACTTCAGCACCAGAAATGCAGTGGATTCACTGTTCTGTTGGACTCTGAACAGATACTGCTGTTGTTGAGACCAGACAGAGCAACCTCTTCTAGGACAGCCTCAGAAAGCAGAGGGATGGTCCTCCTAAAGATAACAGCTATTGCTTCCTAAGGACACATTCCCTTCAGCAAATACCAAAGAGCGTTAACCTACGGGGTGATATTGCCTCAAGGTGGTGATCTTAGATCTGGGAACAGCGATCCAGAGCATCAGGAAGCTGGCCAGGCACAGGAGGAGAAGAAATAACCAAGTCTGCAAAATCTTGAGTTCTGTTCCTCTGTCACAGATAAAGCCAACCCCAGAAACCAGTTACACTTTGATACTACACTTCCTGGCTTGGAAAGACTTTGTTAATTATTATTAGTACTATTTGTTTGCATTGTATTATGAAGGCCCCATATGCAATACAGAGTAGAATAAATAGTTATAATCTAATTAGATGAGACAATTAAGAATGGGGAAAGGATATAAAAGAGTGAACAAAAGGATAATTAACCAGCATTTCATTAGAGCCAATATTTTTCCTTTTGTTTGGCTCTTTCAAGTTCCTTCCTTGCTTATTTTTTTAAATAATTTCTTTTTAAATTAGCAAAATCATTTCAATTTTCACTTTGGCTCTATATAAACTGGAGAAATGGCTTCTCATTAGAAATGTATTAATTAACATGATAATAAGCATGATCCTGCCTCATGGATAAAGGCAGCCTTTTCCTATTAAAGGAGTGAGAAGGACATTATACACTGGCTGCTTCAGCTGCTGAATAGCAGTGTAACTGATCAAAGCCAGCTCAGTCCATCACAGGGACACACAGGGCAGTTGCCCATGTTGCCAAAACCAGAGGGGCAGTTTTTCTTTTGGTCCAATTTCTTACTGCCCAGTTATCAGCTGTGTCGCTCCAGTGGATGTGATGGGTGGATTTATTTTGCCCAAAGAGTGAGGCTGACCCAGGCATAGCAGCAGAGAGCTCCTTGCTGCCCAGTCAGGGGGAGTTTGTAACTTGCCCTGGGCTCTGTGATGCAGCAGCTGCTTTTCCTCCAGCCTGCAAACCAGGCAATTAAAGTGAGCCTGGGTATGTCTGCAAAAGCTGAGGTCAGAACTTTGACTGAAGGTTCACATACTTAGCCTAGCCTGTGCTTAACACTGTGTTATTTATTCCCATAGCTTTCACGGTCAGCTGCTTGTTTATCTGGTTGTTTTGCTCACTGTATTCCTGGGAAAATTTCTTTTCCTCCGAAGGTCAGTGGGGGTCTGGACAAGGGCCACAACACAGGTGCAGTTTCAGCCCCTCTCCAGTCCTGTAAAACCATGTGCTGTTGTGCTTTAGGGCATCTTCCCCTTCAATGAAGGTCAGGAATGACGAAGTGCAGTTGGAGAGGCAGAGGCTGGCCTTTCTCCCACTGGTGTTTCCACAAGCTCCACAAGCCTGATAGAGTTGCCGTAGGACTCTTTACTAAATGGTTACTCTCAATCTCCTCAATCTTTGTCCAGCTCCAATGTTTTTGCACCAGTTCCACAGGCAGAAGTAGCAAGAAGCATTGTGATGGGGAGAGTGTGATATGCGAGTTATTTTCACAAGTTAGAGATGACCCCATAACTCATACATGGTGGAGCGGAGCCTGCAGAAAGGACTTTCTGTCCACCACTGACTGTGCTCACTTAATTTATTGCTTAGCATGTACCTCTCATCATCGACAACAAGAAAACTAGCTTTCTGTGTGAAGTTAATGCCTTTACTTGCTTGATCCTGGGGCAGAGGGTGCCTCCTTCCCCCTCATCCCTACGGGTGCAAGGCATCTCTCTGGGTAACGTTTTCAGGTGGATTCTGAGTGTGCTGGGTTGTCAGCTCCATGCAACATCACAGACAAACTTTTTAGCGATAAAATTAATTGACAAGTATGTGTGTGACGTGGCATCTGACTATCAGATGTTAGAGGAATGCAAAAGACATACCATCGCGAGGCACATAATTCAGTGTGTGTGTGTGTGTGTCTGTATATATAGAACTAACAATTTATATTCTAATCATCACAAAGCAATCATACTGTGAATGCATTTTTGTTATTAACACTAACTCTTTGATGCATAAACAATCCCATTTGAAATTCCTGGTACCAACCATGCTAATCTTTCACCGGAAAAAATTTATTTGCAGAGGAGGAAGAATGAAGGGTAGGTAAGCGAAATGTATTTCATCTGTTTGAAATAACTGCAAAACTATCAGCAATAACAGTAAAAATATTTAATGAGTATTGCACTAGCCAGCACCAAAAGTAGTGAGATACAGAATTGCATTTGTTCTGTCACAGACATGACTGACATTTAATTATTGTCTATTTTTGTGCTGATAATCTCATTCTTATCATTCGTTGTTAAATCCTTTAGAACCCCAAGAAAAATGAGATCAAGTGACAAAAATAAGATAATGAAATCATATGAAATAGAATAAAATTATATCTTGTAGGTAAGAGATGATTCAGAAGACTAGGTTATTTTATAGGGTTGTATAAGCTCTGTAAGTGATTGTGAATTAAATGTGTTGAGCTCACAGAAAAGCTTTGGAAGAGAATGGCTGCTTGCAAGCTAAGCTGACTTCTGAGTTGCCATTGTGCAGCACATGCCACATGTGATGATATAAGATCATTGTAAACCTCAAAAGATGGTGAATTTGAGTCTCGTTGGGGAAAAATATATATCTTTGCAGCTCTCTTCCCTTTTGCCAGTTTGTTCCCTTTGTGCTGTTGTGAAGCTTTTGGAAGCCAGTTTGTCACAGTGACTGTAAAATCAGGATCTATTTTTATAATTCTTAGCTTTCAGCCAGAGAAAGGCTTCCCAGTCTTTTGCTAAAAACTATATTGGCTACACAACCCGATCCAAGCTTCTGAGTCACTTATGTCTGTTTGCAATATGTAACAGGAAAGCACTTCTAGCTGAAGTTTTAAAAGAGGTAGGAAATCTGTTGCAAAAATTAAATGAACAATGAGCTCTGCTAAGGGAAAGTCAAAGGCAACACTCACCATTTATTAGCCTTTTCCAGGATAAGATAACCTGTAAGTGCATTGAAAAACAACTTTGCAGGTTGTACAGTGGTGAAAACACTGAGGGTTTAATTTCGTTCCCTGTTAACCTCTGAATGATGTAGTGGAAATCTGGTCTACACACGCTAAGAAAAAGTGCTGACAAAGTATATAACTCATGAATGTGCTAATTTACTGAACAGGAATATTACTTATCTGAGTGCACTAGGTAGTGACCACTTCAGTGTCTGTATTTCTGCCAGCTTTCCTCTAAGTGTGTTTTGTAGCTATTCAACTACAAAAAGTTTAGTCAGTGCAGAAACACAGGAGTTCCTTTTTGCTCCCCTCACAGGATTATCTGTGACCTTGTGGAACAGCCCTAAATTGGGAGATGGGGCTTTTTCCAAATTCTGTTATTGACTGTACATAGGTCTCAAATATTCTTTCCATTAGTCTTGCATATTCTTTCCATTAGTTTCTGCCTTGTAAAATAGTACAAGTCATGGTGACAGTGTTTTGGAGTTCCTTGATGAACAGCCCTATGTGAATTCAAAAAGCTCTTTTCATAAAAACTTGTTTGTAAAGTATTATTACAAGTACCTCTGCAAATCCTGTGTAAGGACAGTGATGTTTGAAGGGGGGTCTCAGTCTCTCCACTGTCTTTGTTCCTACTGTGGAAGACTTCTGTCTACAAAGCAAAATTTGCTTTGTAAAGTATTTGTTTAGAAAAGCATGCGCAGTGTCAAAAAAAAATTAAATATGTGTATATATATATATATATTTACTTTGGACTAGTATAATTCTGTTGCTAACATACTACCCTCAGGCAGAATTTAGATATGTGATTTGATAACCTGTTGACATTTACATGTCCATAGGTGCTAATGACCTACATCAGCTGCTTGTTTGGACAGAGGCTTCCTCTACTCTCCCCATTTCATATATAAAGACCTAAATCTATTTAAAGGATTTTTAACTTTCTGAATTGCCAAATAACACAGAAATAGCATTTAAACAGTGTCTTGGTCTTACATATCTTTTGGTTCATTTTCCTTGCAGTCATTCTATAAGCCTCACTGTTGGTGACAGAATTCAATCTGCCACCTTGCTGCCTGGCAAATCTAAATAGAGAGTTGAAGCTGGGCCTGTTTGTATCTTCTGCTACACTGGTATTCATGCATTATACTGGCATGAGAGGGGAAAGCAAGCCTGTTAGCTTGTTTACATTTACTAGTTGGAAATATGCCTGAATAATAGAATTCAGGAGATTTAGAATAATTCATGTGTTTCCAACTACGATGTTACTAACCTTTATTGTAGTCCTGGACTGAATTAATCATGCCCTTTTCAAAATGCAATGCAAACAGAGGCTGCAAAACTTTCTAACTGACTTGGAAACCTCTAAGTATCTGCTTGCAGGTTTCAGAATCCACAAGATTTTGAAGACACAGTCGCTTCTTTGTGAAAAAAAAAAGAGCTGTCCCTTTGTTACACAGTGGCAAATGAGTAACGCACAAACTCGGTCAACCTAAATTCATATGCATAAAATTTGAGCTAATTTAGATCATGACTCAGATCGAGAATCTGTTCCCCTCCTGTGACGCTCATGGGAATCTTTCCCTTGACACCAGTGCACTTTAAAGCAGCTATTTGACCAGTGTCAGTGCAAGTATTAGTGTAATATTTAGAGTTAATGGCCAGTTGTGAATTTAGTCCCTAAAGTCAGGTAATATATAAATCTATACTCTGTCCTTAGTTATAGGATAATGGATGTACTTCACAGATGCAATCAAAACAATTTACCAAGGATGAAATTCTCATTTTGGAAAGCAAAGTCAATCACACACCATCTGCAGACAGTAAAGTATCATGAGGACAGATTTAGTGGCACAGTGGTTGTTCCCAGGGAGCTCCTGCTGCACTGAAATGGTAACATGAGAAAAAGGGCTAAGATAATTGCTGGAAGATTGAAAAATTATCATTTGTATCACTATCAGAGAGGTGGGAGAAGCAGATGTTTCGGAGTAGGCAAGGCGATGACTAGGCTGTGGGGAACTTGGACAGTGAAGGGGCACGTTGCTCAGCAGTCTGCAGAGACCAGGGGAGTAGGTTTGCTTTGCTAGACATTGGTGTGAAAAACGAGCCACAGCAGTGGGCTGGAGCTTCCTCTGGTGAGATCCTCTTACACCGACGGCTCCCTACAAGAAGTGATTTCTGTTTGCCATAACATAGAAAGTGGAAAAAGATTAATATAAGCAAGCATAGTTCCCAAACTCTGAATAAAGGCTGCAGACAGAGCTCTCTATCACACCTTTGTGCATCCTCAGTCTCACAGATGGTGAGGCAGAGAGAGGCTTGATAGATAACACTCAGTCTGTGGTTCTGCTTCAGACTTGCTAACAAACATCCATCACTGGGGCCCGAAGCTGATCCTGAGGTCCAGTTACACTGAAGGGTACCTATATACACATCCCACAGGAAACTCCTTTCCACTGCTGGGTTTCTTGTCCGCTTACTCCTTGCCCACTGCAGTTGGTAGCTCAGTGATGCTGCATTTCTCAGCTTATCTGACTGAATACTCCTGGATTATTATTCTTCCTTTGATTATCTCAGTCTGCTAAGCAATAACACGTGGCCTGACTTGTAAGCTAGGTAAGTCATGGCTTAGGGAAGAGACATGGCAAGTGGCAAATGAGAAAAGGAATATCTTAGAAAAATGTTATATGTCTGCCTTTTCTAAAAGAGTTTGCATCTTTTCACTTCTCCTTTATTTCAGGAACATAATTCATATTTGAGTTTTCCGTAAAGAAAGAGTCTCTGGAGTTTGGCTAGATCCACAATTATACACACAAAGAAAGAAAAAAATCAGTGCATACTGTTTGCTACTTCCTTTTTCACTGGCTATTGCAAGTTCAGCCTCAGTGGGGGCAGCAGCAGCATTGCAAGTGCAGGCAGAAATAGGTCTGTTTAGTAGAGCTGTTATATGTCCCTGCGGGATGTTTATTCCAAGAAACACCGTATTTCTACATATGTTACATATTAAGGAAAATCTTGAGGCTCTGAAGTATGAATGCCTTAGATTGCAGCCCAAAGAGCATCTAATCTGACCTAAGAAATGTTGAGGGCAGTTCTGTGGAGCAGGCGAAGCATTAGCCCTGAAAACAGGTATGGTCAGATATGGCTATGGGGAGGTCAGTGCTACCTGTACTGGAGTGATGATCTAAACTGAAATCAAAGCTTTTGGGTCAGCCTGGGAAGGAACCCCCATAATGATATTTTAATATGTGCTTGGGAAAGTAGGGGAGGGTGGTAAACACACAAGGAAGTTCAAAGTTTGAATGACTTTCCTATCTATTCTTCTAAATAAGGGACAGATTTTTCTCATTCAGTCAGGGCTTATGAGAATATCACCCACACTAAAAAAGACAGGCATATTATTTTCACTCTCTATTCCACCAAATATGTAAAATGAAAAACAGGTGATTTGCAGTGCATGTGTGCGCCTTTTTTTTTCCCTTTTGGGGGGCAAAGAAACTTTTGATCTTCAGTCTATACAGAAGCATCCCAACTTTAAAAAAAGAGCACTGTCAGATTTATTATAGCACTGAAAAGTACAGATATTATGCTTACCATTACTCAGTGACCTTTTAGGTTTGCCATCATAGTTCAAGATTTACTGCCTTCTGTGTTTAAAATGCAAAAGGATATGTCCTGTTAATATTTCTGGGTTTGCTGTGAAGCAATGACTTCCTGTTTTCTAGTACCACAGGTAAGGAAGACACAAACCACAAGTGCCAACACTATGTAATTTTTTTGGTCCTGAGTCCCTAATTTCTCAGTCATCCAATGTGTTCTGTCAAAACGCAGCCTGAAAGTCTAGACCAAGAGATATCTATGATAGAAAGTGTACATCAGTATTTCAAGCCCTCTAAATTTATTCTAGCCATTTGACAGTTGCTTGGAGATACAATCTCAATTTTTTTGCAGTAGCCCCTTCAAGTGGATATTTATGGCAGATACAACTGTAATTATTTACCTGTAACAAAGTCCAGGTCTGCCTGCTCCAGGTGATACAGACAACAGAAGAACACAGAGAAAATATTAATCTTCTTTCTGTCTAGATTTTGACCTTTTGCACCCAGCCTCTTAGCTCATTATGGAAATGGGGCTGTGTTTATTTTTTTTGTTTACAAGTTTTGTTTCCTTACTCCATGAGCCTGTCAGTTATCAGTGTCAGTGCCTAAATGACAGGGTCTGAGTGTGCTTCCCTGCCTTACATTTAGTGTTCCTACTTACTTGTATTTGAAATGCTGGAGTCAAATAGGACTATTCCTGTGAGTTAAAGGGACTCCTGAATGAGAAAATTTGAACATTTTGGGACATGGAGTTTTTATTAGTGTAATTCCCATTTACATAGAAATAGTTTATTTGAATAAAAAGAAGTGAAAGAAAAGAATGACAGAGAATATAACTGAACCACAAATAATGGGAATCAGTATCTCATTTTGGTAAATATACTAAACTGTTCCTACTTCTAAGAGGATAAATAATCTTGTTGATTCAGTCAGGACTATTTATGCCATCAGGCATGTGCTAAAGGAGCTCGATGATTCAGAGCCACAGAGACTAATAGTATTTATATACATTTTAAACAGAATACTTTGTCCGCTGCATCATGTGGAGCAATGAGAAAGGATAATGGGAGCAACAAATTCTCATTTGCTTTTATTCCTTGAGCAGAAACACATCGTGTTTGAATTGGCCGCGTTCCCATCGTGTTCATGTTGCCTGTACGCAGAAAAGCCTTTGCTGGGCTCGGTGCCATTTTGATGTGCCTCTGTGTGGCTTGGCAGAACCAGGTTCTTAACACCACTCTCAGAAGTGCTCTCCCCGTGGTTTCTAGGGCTGCTTGTTGAGTGCACCACACAAAATTTCTTGCATAAATGATTTCAGAATATGGAAACTATAGAAAATGGTCCTTTTCCTTGCAAAAGCATTTTTAAGAAGAGGGCTTAATTATGTGCAGTATTTTTTCTTAATACATGTCGACTGAAAACGTATTTCTCTTTGCCCGTGGTTTGGTTTGATTTTTCACATGAAATTGTTTAATCTTTGGCTTTCATACCATTAATTTAAGTTTTAATATGTTTTTCCACATTATCTGTAATTTGATCAGCCCCTTTTACATAACTTCTGATAATCTGCATTCTCATATTTTGGTATAAAAGCTCAGAGATATTCAGAATCAGAGTAAATCATTTGAGAGCAAATATCACTGGAACAAGCATATTATCACTAGCAGCACTTAAGTCAGTAATCCAAGTACTGCTGAATGCTCAAGTTACATTTGAAACGTGAAAATATTCATGTGAGTAATAATACTGTTCTAAATCAGTGTTTAGCCTCATCTTTGTTCTTATCTCTATGTAGCTACTACATCTTGCTTTGATTGTGTTTTTCAAATGTATTTCACTTTTACAGACCTTCTTGCAATTAGGTACTTTGTGAAGCAAGAAAACAAACCCAATTCTGTGTTATTTCAATGAAGGCAACACATGGATGAATTCAGTCTATATGACACATTCCTTCAAAGTAATCACCACTAATTAATTTAGAGTGGATTCTTTAAAAGTTGTTTAAAATCCATCCAATTTATTATGCCCTCACCATCCACTGAATAATGTGCAAGATTACTAAGACCTGATTCCTCTGCTTTTTGGTTCACTGAAACTGTCATTTAAACCAAAAAGTACTTGTTTTTAAGAATTTTTCAACAGCCGGTAGCCCCGATGTTAAGGAATTTTTCCCAGAAAGCATACAGGCATTTTTATTTTCCAGTCAAAGGTCCTGCTGCCTAAAACTCCAACGAGCTGCATGACTGTAGAGCAGGATTTTTGCAGCAAGCTGGATGTGGAATTTGAAGGAATCAGCAATACAGCCTTGCAATCAAGCCACCAAACTAAACTGGTTTGCAGAAGTCATCCTAGTCTGCCAAGACATTTTAGGAAACCTCCCTGCCATTCCCACTGCCCATTCTCATGAGCAACCAGTCTGCATCCTTCTCAGTCTGCATCCTTCCCATATCCTGGGGTAAGGTATGGACTCTTTAGTGCACCTCTAAGAATAAACATATTCATATTTAATACGGGTGCCTCGAACATCAAACACCACTGCTCTCCTGAGTGCAGAGGCTGTGGATCCAGTGCAGGCAGTGTTTCCACGTTGTTATCCTCCCCTACTTTACCAGCTGCAAAGCGATACGGAATTTCATTCCATTTCTGGTGTGCAGCTTCAACTCCTGAAAGCTACGATGAGATGTTCATCTTTACTGAACTCATTTCAGCAATGTGTCCACTGCTTTGAACAATTTGACACACAGAGATGCTTTTAACAAGTTGATTTTTGTTGCTTTCCTTTTGTTGACATGATTCACTTGTCAGGCTATGTACTTGGGTTTTCAGCGCCTCTTCCCAAGTGGAGACTGCATATCTTCATCTTGGCAGTTTCTGGATTCCATCTCAAAATGTAACTACTGTACTTTGTTGCCTTCAGTGCTGGAATCTCTGGAGATGATTTTTTATTGCTGTTTGGGAGGAGGAGGGGGTTAGTGATTTGGCAACAGCCCTGCAGCTGTGACCCAAAGCTTCCTATTTTGCTCTTTATTTTTATAATAGTGTGTATTATTATAGCATCCAGAAGTCCAGTTTTCAGCCCTAAGACATGATGACAGCAGATACAATTAAAAGCAGCACTTTGAAAATTGCACATACTAAAATTTGACAGGATCAAGTTTGTTTGCAAACTTACATAGAGCTTGTTGAAATTGACTGAAACAAAAAAAATATTTTAAATGAAAATGAGCTGTTTCAGATCTGACTCTACAGGTTTTGGATGGCATTGGGAAACCAGAGGAAACTTGGTGATTCATTTGAGCTCAGACTTTTTAAATTAGTGCACAAGAAATATGTGAATGTAGCTCAAAGACAAAGCAAAAGAGGAGTTTGACTGCATTTTCATGATCCTGATTTATATGAATATTCATGGAGCTATGGGGCAGAAGTGCCTTTAAATGATCTTGTTTATTTTCCTGAGTATCACATTCAACTGAATTTCATCCAGTTACTCTTCCATTGAGACCAGTTACTTGAGTCTGATGAAAGCATTTCTTTTTTTGTTAAAGCATCATTTTAAGAATGGAATGTAGTTTTACTTTGTAGGCATCAAGAAATGAAGAATCCCTCAGTTCTCATGGCTCTCACTTCCAAGAAGTTTTTTCTGTTTGGGAGTTTTTTATTATTCATTTAATACCAACTTTATTTAAAACGTCTAATCACTTCAAAGAAGCACAGTCTTCTCCTCACTGTTGTTTGCTTATTTACCCCAGAATTGCACCAGCCCTCTCTGATGTAGGATTTTACTGGGAGCTCAGGCGGAGTTGCTCATGTGCTATTATCCAAGAAACTTCTCAGAATCCCCACTATCCAGGATACTCATCCTTATTTCCAAAAGCATGTCCTCCTTTTCTGGTCCCTGGATGTCTGTCTTTGTATCTGGATCTGTAGATGTGAGCTTTGTTTGGTTTTGCCTCGTTTACCTGATTCCTCTCAGTGACCATCTCCTCTTTACAAAATTAACTGTTCCACCAGCCTTTGCATGATCTGTGCATTTTATCAGCAAATATTTTTTTTTTAAATTTATCCTCACCACTTTTATGAAGAGGGTTTATAATTATTGGTAGAAATTATTGGCCTGAAAACCCTATAAAATATTCTTCTTCAGAGGTGGCTAAGTATTGTTTTTTATTTAGCTTTAAACATGTTCACTATTATGTCAGAGGAAACTTAAGTTCTACCACGCTCAGCCTTCAGTAGTTCCAGCTGCTGCCACTAAGATGTCCATATCAGAACAAGAGCATACAACAAACTCTTGTTGCCTATTAAATGTTTATTCTGCGATCCCAGGTCAACTCAGTAATCCCCAGTTTCAGTGGACTCATTGGAATGGTTATACATCACGCCAGAAGGTATTTCCTCATGTGAGTCACACATTTCTTCTAGACTGAATGAGCACATTAGGCTCTGGTGTTTGGAGGAGGAGAATATTTTAGAGCTGTAGGAGGAATTTTGCTTTTAAAACTCAGACTTGGTGTAATAAACTTTCTTGCCTATATCCTGGTGGATATTCCACAAATACTGAGATGTTAAAGGCCCAGAGGTTTGGTGCAGATCTCTTTCTAATGTTAATCTTACAGCAGGGGTCAATTATTTATGTATCACAAGGGATATATGATATCTCCTATCATTGAAGTGTCTGCCCAGTGTCTGTTTAAAATCCACAGCAGCAAGAGTCTCTAGCAGTCTTCATGAATTCTCATTAATTTAGAAGTCTACTTGCTGTAAGACTTTATTTGATTATGATTATTATTATCATGCTGGTTTGGGAATTTATTTCTTTGGGGGTATTTACTGGCTCATTTCCTTCAAGTCTTTTGTGGGCAGTCAGGTGGAGGAAGAAACAGAAGTCTTGAATTGTGGCCTAGAGAAACACAGAATGCTGAAATAGTGAGGCTGTCTTCAAACAGAAAATCAGACTGATGGAGCTAGTAAAAATCTCAATGAAAAAGTATTATTTCAAGTACTAGAGCTATGATGAGAAAGGTTCACTACTGCTTGAGTTAGCAGACATGAGTTGTTGGTTTTTTTCCTTAAAAAATTCGCAAGTATTTTATCAAAACAGCTGATTTTTAGCTGGCTGTAGAATAGTATCATGTGAAACACTTCTGCCAGATAAATATGTAAAGTGTGGTGAGTCGCAGACATAAAATATAAGTGGGTAGGAACAAGTAATGTTTACACACAGACTTGCCTTCTGGAAAGGGGTACAAACCAACCTGAGGAAAAAAGAATTAAAAACTCTTTGTTCTCTCTTTCAGTAACTATAGATTATTAATAACAAAACAAAAAAAAAAGGCAACAACAACAACAGAACCCCCAAAACAAACAAACAAACAAAAAAAACTAAGGAAATGAGAAGTGTAGGCAAATGAACTCAAAATGGAGACATATTTCATTAAGTATCATAAGAGACGCCCTGTTTTCTCTGTGCAGTATTTAACCTCCAAAAGTGCTATAAAGAGGGCTTTAGGCTTTTTCCTATTTGAAGTTTAAAATTATGTAATAGTTGTTCCTACTTTGCTTGTATATTTGCACTTTTCCGGTTTAATGCTGACAGTTTTCAGAGACATGACATCTCTCTGGTAAAAATCAGCTGCCATCCACAGCATGCTGTGATGTGCAGCTTCATATTCAAAATCAGAATTAGGCCTGAAATTTTTTCCTCAGAAAATAATAAAATAGCTGAGTCAGGTTTAAGATAGTTGGGTTTTGTTCCCAGGAAGACCTTTCTTCCTTGTTATGTGAACAATGTAAAAGCATCTGAGGCTGATCTTTTCTAGCTTTAATTACTTAAACCGGTGAGACACAAAATCAGCTCAAGGCCCATGATTTGATGTTTAATTCTGATTCTAAAGAGTATTTAAAATCATTGGCTAAAAGCCCCTGGATCAAAAAAAAAAAAAAAAAAAAAGAAAAGTTTTCTTCAGGAAGACTTAGGTGCTCAACATCTTTTCTGAATTTTGGTCTTTCAAGTGTTGACTACTTTCAAGAAAGACACATAGGCTTGCAGTTAAATTGGAGCATGGAAGTAGTGTTCTTCCCATGAGCATATTTTATATCATCTAGCCCTTCCAGTGAGGGCAAAAAAAATTGTTCATGCGCTAATAACTAAACATGTTCTTGATTTTCTTTTTGCTAGACCTGGATCTGATGACATCTTCTTGCAGAACTGAGAGCAGAATTTGGCCCACTGTATTGAGATGTTTCTTACAAACAGATTCTTTCCATTTTCTCCTCTTCTTTTGCAACTCAGTGAGGAATCACCCTCAGAGTTAAATAATAGGACAACTGTTTTTATAGTTTAGATTTCCACTGAAACTTTACTGCATGTAAACCAACAGATAGTGAGTGGTCCGTGTTGAGAAAATGAGTTTGGATTTTTTTGCTATGGATAACTAGAGGAGAAGAAAGAAATTAGTCAGTGTAACTATCCTAGAATTATCAACAAACTGGGGAAAAAGGTGTTAACAGACGAGTAGAAGAATTGCTCTTCCATTAACAACTAGGAAATCAACTTGAGTTTGCTTCTATGCTAAAAGGCCACCCTGTGAAGAATGGCATTGTGAGGTGCACCTTTCACTGCAGATCAAATTTGCTCAATTTAATGGTGAAAAGATTATTTTTCTATCCAGCAATGCTGCCAGCTAATCCTGTATGTGAAAGTTGAGCTGTGGTCTGTCTGATTCACACTTCATCACCTGTAGCAAGGACTGGGCATCTGGAGCAGGCGTTTGTTGCTGATGGAAGAGTCTCTCTCCCTCCCCATTAGCTGGACTGGGCTGTGCTATGCTAAGTACCGTAGTAAAAACATACTTTTATCAGGAAATTCAGTAGATATGGCCCAATTTAAATAAGCCCACACACTGAATGGATCAGCTGAGTCAGTCTGTTACTAACTACAGCTGCACGTTCTTGCAAACGCAAAGGGTGACACCAGCCTTGGGCTTAACTCAGTGAACTTAAAGAATCTGGGCAGCAACTCCCTTCTAAGCCCTGACAGATGGACAGAAAAAGTCAGTAAAATCAGCAGGAGCCATCCTGCATTCTCATTCATAAAACAGAGATGTGTGGTAACCTCCAGTCACCTCCTGAAATCAGGGAAGCCCAGAATTAATTTCCACTGGAAAGAGTCCCACTGAACTCGCTCAGCTTGGATCAGATCCCGAGTGGAAGCAATTAATCTTATGACTGTGGGTCAGCTTTACAGCTATGCAGTACTTCTCTTGAGCTCTACCACATGGAATTTCCAGTGTTTACCTTGTGCCGAGCTGGCAGCAAGGGGCTGTGTTTCATTCAGGCTCCAGCACATTTCCTTCATCGCTTAGGCACAAGCCCCTTTCAGCACTTGGGCACAAATTGTGCAGCAGTGGAAGCCTGGCCATCATGAGGCAGAATAACCTGCTCAGTGCCTGGACTGGTGATCCCGAAACTGCCCATGCAGATCTGGGTTAAAGAAAATGAAGCTTAAACTGATGAAAAGAGCTCTGACAACAGGCCAAACTCTTCCAAGTTGCAGCTGGTTGGCAGAGGAAGTGGACGTGATCAAGAGCTTCAAGTGTAGGCATGGATAAGGATCACAAAACAGATGACAGATGGATAATCATTCTTCAATATAGAGTGTAGATGGTTAGACTGATCTCAGTTTAGAGTTTGTTTCATAGCTTACTTTTTAAAGAGACCCTGTGGAGTAGTTAAGGACTCCAACCCTGTTTTGATTTGTTCTCAAATATGTATTTTGTGTTGCCTCTTTCTAAATAATCCCAAGCATCACAAAAAAAACACCCCAAACCAACAAACCCAAATAAAACCAAAAAGCCATTAAATCAATGAAAGACAACTCTATTTTGCAACATTTTATAATACCACATATGGGCAGTAGCCAGAGATGGAGAACCCTTGTACTAGAAGCATCACAAATTTCCTGTGGTCTTACTGACTTTCTGAATTTCTGTGAGAATCCCATCAATTTTTAAGAGCATCCACAACTTTAATACACCCACGGGCTGCTTGAATGACACAATTTATACGTGTGAAGTTACAGAATAAAATCTTCAGTTAAAAAAGAGGTAAAACAAATGAAAAAAGAAAGTGAGCTGGAAGAAGGCTATGCACTTTTTACTTACCAGTAGGAGTTGGGAAATGTCCTTCTGATGTGGCTCTAGGGAATTTTTCCACTGAAGGAATAGGGCTCCAGCTTGGTGGGTCTTGCAACACATTTAATGCATCTCTCATTTAAGTGTAAAATCTCATCCTAATGGCCTTTCTTACTGTTTGCTTAAGTATTTTCCTGCGCCAGTGTTTGGATGAAGTAGTTTTTCTACAGACTGGACACTACATCCCATTTTAGGTAAACAAAGCAAAAGATATCCTCATTGAAAACTAGGCTTGATTCACAACACAGTTGTAGTTTTTAGTGCCTAATGTGTTCTTAAAATACCAGGTTGAGGAATTTTTCTTTTTCTTTTCTAAGATATTTATCTCAGCTGAGTCCCTTATAATCAAAGCCCTTGATTAGAGGCTCTCTTCATGAAAGACCAGTAGCTGCTGCAATTAAATATATAATACTTCTGCTCCTGTTACAGTTTAGGCTTTTTATTTTCCTTAGGAAACATCCTTATCTGATAGAGAGTTTGAAGGACAGCAACTTATCTTTTTTTCTTCCCTTCCCCCTTTCCCTGACAAAACATTTCCTCAGTTTCACTGTCCATTCACTGAAGGAATTTTGATAATACTTTATACCAGTCAATGGCCAAATATTCTGGGGGAAAAAAAGCTGAAACATGTTGGTGCTTGTTTTACAATTAAAGGCACAAAAAAAGATAATGATCAAGAGGAAATGTCAAAGAATCACTGACTTTGAACTATTAAGTAAAAAATACAAGTAAAGATAGTCTGGGGAGTAAGGTGAGCCCTTCTGGCGTGGCTCAGTGGGCAGGTGACATTGTATGAACCAGCACTGTCTGCACAAGGGTATCTCAGTACATATGGGATAGTTCTTACAGATGAGATTGTATTTAGGCCCTACAAACTCCAGATCTGGTAGGTCTCAAGCACTTAGAACCCCCCCCAAGAGCAGTTAAATGAGTTACAATGTATGTAGAGCCTGTGAGCTTGTTGGGTGGAGACTGAACCTTCCTGCACATATCCCTGCACAGCTTCCTAACAAGAATGCAATATCTGCTTGGGAATCTGGCAGCAAAGCCCAAAGCTTAGCTGCAATCGTTTAATTTCATTCCTACTTGAAATGGTTGTCAGACATTTATTTATATTCATTTATTTGTGTGAGAAACGAAGGAGGACACCTAATCCTAGACTGTTTGTGTGGTTTAAATATGACTAGTCCAACTGAATTTTTCTTTTATTTGATGGAGAGAGGGGGGGACAGTGGAAGGAGAGATATTGTCCTTATGCCAAAGTTAATTTTTTTGGTCATAGGGCAGAAAACGAAAGTTCTGACATTGAGGCAGTAAAAGCTGACCATGATCCTGGCACCAGAGAGCACATCTTCACTGATATCTGAGCTACTGAAGTAAAGGAGGAAGCAGTGGAGGAAAATAACTCATTTAATTATTTTACTCATAAAAAAAAAAAGAAAAAGCAACAATAGCTGTAAAGTGATTGGAAAAACCTGGTATTTTTTTTTTATTCCCTTGAAATACTCACATCTGCCTGCTAATCTAACATTTTCAAACTTACAGGTGACCCTAATTACTGCCCACATGCAATTCCAGATGGAAAACATACTCTCTAGTGGTAGCTGGCATGTCCCTTAAAGGAGAGAAAAGAATTGTCATTTGGATTCAGACCATAAGAATAGAAAGAAAAGGAGAGAGAAAAAGAGAATTACAGAAGGAAGGATACTAGAATGGAGAGAGAGAGGGAGAGGGAGAGGAGAATTCTTCACTACCAAAAACCTGCAGCAACTGATTTTGCATATAGCTGACTTGAATAATTTTATTACAATTTTTTTTATTAGAGACCAATATTGTTGTAGTACTATATGGCTTCACAGTAACAAATTCTTTGATTTGCCATAAGACCAGGGTTATGACAACATTTGGAACACTAATCCTGAATTCTCAGTTCTCAATGCAACCGCAGGCAGCTTTGTGAAATACAGATGATTTTGTATACAAACATATGGATATGGGTGTCTATATATGTGTGTATTTATAGTATATATAGATATATGTGCATAGATACATAAACCCAATCGTCACTGGAAAACATTTCAGCAGGCTTAGTGACGCAGACGCACAGAAATACCTAGGGCAGCAAAGTCTGTTCTTCTGTCTGCCTTTGGGGAAACTCAGAGGTTTCAATACCAATTTGTAAAGTTTAGCTCTTAGGTGTCAGAGAATCTGGTGTTGCCTCTGCCCCACAGTGATCTGGGCTGGTTGAGGTACCTGGAGTTGACAGTGCCTCCATTTGTACGACTGACAAGTATTGAAAGCACGTTGTCAGCAAACCCCCTCAGAGCCACACTTTGCTTCTCCGTTTCTCTCAGTGAGGCTCACAGTGATCACTTCACCGTGCTGCAAAGCTGGAATGGGTGAAGCATTCAGATGCAAGGGTCATAGCAAAGTTTATAAAACTGCAAAGCAAAGCTGGATTATGTGGGGAGCTGGACCGATGGCCCAGTAGATTCATTGAATTCAACAGACACGTTTTCAGTGACTCCGTGGAGCCAGAATTACACCGCAATGCAAGGCTGGCCCTTTAATTATGTTGATTACCCTAAAGCAGATTTTTACTTGCACACAGATCTCTGCAGCAACACAAAGGCTTTTGTCTACAGTGAGACTGCATAGCGATCTGCCTGTGCAGTGTTTGCAGCAGGATCTGACCCTAAGGTGCTGTGCATATGCTTAATGCCAGGTAACCAGCCTGGACCCACGGATCACACATGGGCCATGGGATGTGTCTGCCTCCCCCACTCCCTGCTTTGTGCTGGAGCAGCTGCTGCAGCTGTAGGCACTAGTGGAAGGAAAAGAGTGCAACGCAGGAGGAGCTGCCCTTGCTGCTCCCACGGGGCCCAGGAAGGCAGGTTTCAAAACTTGCATCAAACTTCAGGCATGGTAATCATTTTCATCACTCTAATTTAAAATATCTCGTGTTAATTTCCACACAGAACAATAAAGGAATATGTCTGTATTTATGAAATGGTAGTCAGTGTCTGAATCTGAAAACTAGATTTCTCTAAGAGAGAGAGACAGCAGATACAAAAGAAAATCTGTTTTGATTATCACACCTGATAAGCCTCATTGGTTCATCATGTCCAGCATCTGCACCACTAAAACCTAATGATCATGAGTGAAACCTTTCTCCCTGACCCATAATAAATTGTACTTGAAAGGTGATGAATTACTTTCTGCTTTTTGCATCTTGGACAAAAGACAGCCTTTTGTACAGAAGGGAACTAGCCCATATTACACAAAAAAAAAAAAAAAAGAAAAGAAAAACAGAGGACTACACGGGCTATTTCATGCTCTTTTGGGAAAAATCAGACTAAAGAGAAACAGGGCATTTCTGCCAGTTCAAGTGAGGGGGGATTTTTTAAGAACAACCTTTGCTGTTTCATCAGTTGCCCTTTACATATATTGCAAAATAAGACCTCCAGTTTCCACATTGTTGTGCCAGTGATTTTCCAATGGCCAGCCTGGCTACCTCTTCCTTACACCAGTGCTCAAAGGAGCAGTTTTACTGAAGGCACACAAGTACCTGCCTATCACAGAGGTTTGGGGCTCACGATCAGCCCCAGGACAGTGACTAGTCCGTCCAAGAACAAATGAGGGAATTTAGCAAAATGTATAAGTCCTTCCCATGCTACCTACTGAAACAAGCAGATCTATAGTCAATTTATTGAGCATAAATTACTGCCAACCTTCGCTGGAATAATTTATACTCCTGAGCCACTTCAGACAGGAAGGCAATAGGGAACTGTCAGGATACATGAAGTTTTATATAGAGATGAACGAATAGCTCATTATTCAAAGTCAAATGATATTCATATTTAGGGGTCAGAGAATTTGGGAAATGTTTAGACTCTCACCTGAGATTACAGTATGAATCCTCTTTCCCCACAAGGTCTTCTCAAAATAAGTGCTGGCTTTTCCAATCCTATTGCTTAACTGGAATAGTTAACCCAGGCAACAGTTGGGTGGGGAGAATTAATAACAGTAAAGGAGAAGGAAAATGAACAGAGGGACTCAGTGGGCATAGGATTAAGGAAATGAGTGAAAAGACAGTAAGAGGAAAGAAAAGATATGAAGATGAGATTAAGAAAGTGGTGAGAAAGAAGAGGAATAAACAGATGGTCAAAAGAAAAGTACAGCACAGTGTTAGTTTGCAGAGAGGCATTGTCCATTTTTTGGTTGTGTTTGATTATTTAAAAATCTTTGAGCAATGCAGTACAAAAGGTGGAATATTTTCCTCTGCACTGGTCTGTGTTGCAGCCTTGGATGCTCAGGCTTTATGAAGTACAATGACATCTTTGCCATCTCTTTTTCAGTTGATCTTAAGATCATAAAGATTAGCATCTCAACAAGCAACACATCAACTTCCTTTTTAACTAAGAAAATCCGGTTCTATTTTAAATCAATTAAATCTCAGTTCTTCTCTAGACTGGAGGACTTGCGGTAGGAAAAGAACCTGGTCCTGGGTTTCAAGCTCTGGCTTTCCATACTGCCACAGGTTTTGTTGAGCATTGCTTACTCTGAGACTCAATTTCAATAGAAAGAACCTGGCTCTTATTTTGGCCCTTTCCCATCCCTTCACAGTTGCATTTGGGGCACTGTGCAAATGCTCAGCCAGCGCAACTGTCAGTTCACCCAAAACCAGGGGGAAGCAAGAGGGAAAGGGCTTTATAAGTGGTGCAAAAAAAAAAGTCAAAATGCAAGAGATTATTTTCTCTACAGTATCTCCATTAATTCTAAGGAAATACTTGTGTTCGGTGAACTTGAGTGGCAGAGTCACAGAGAAGGTTCAGGGTGTGTTTCACTCCAAATTTCCCCGGTGCTGCTAATTCCCCAATCAGCCATTACATTAGTTTACTAAGTCATCTGTACTCACCTACAGTTCCTTCACTTCATTACTCCCCGACCAAAATCTCTTCCGAAGGCTCCTCTGACAGATTTATATTCTGAGCATCAGACAGGAATGTGGTTCTCTGTTTTCCCTTTACCTATACTACATAAACATGTCCGGGTTGCTGCTCGCAGGTCTCGTCCGAATCAGCCAACAGAGGATCTCAGGCTGAGCAGTGCAGCTGCCTACAGAAACACTCCTGAGCTCCCTGTGACCATTGCAGTCTACTCAGGGCTTCAGTTCAAGTCTCACCTCCGTTCCTGGGCCCATTTCTTGACTGCAAGGGCTGTGGTCAAGGGAAGCCGTGACAGACAGATGAACATTTTATAGTTATGGTCAATAGGACTTTCAAAGTTTACTACAATACAACATCTATTCAGCTAGATGGGGTGTCACTTTGTTCTATGAATCAATGGGAATTTTATGGGTACACGTTTTACAAAATGGTTTTTTATATCACACAGGAATGACTGTACAAAACGCGACATTCCAACTCTGTTCTGGCAAAAGTGGCTTTTCAAAGCCTACCTCTTGCCCCTTTTCCCCCAAGAAGATAGTGCATACAAAAGTATTGCTAAGGATAAGAGCTTTTTCCTTTCATAGAACAGTGATCCTGTCTCTTGAGAACTTCAGCCATGAGAATTTATATTATATGAAACTAATTAGCTAAAGGTTGCATCAAAACTCTCACAAGGACCCACTGAGACCAGAATCCTTTCCTGCTAGTTATCTCCCCCACAGATCCCCAAACAACAGAAGGCATTGTAGAGACAATTGTACAGATGCAGGTATGAGACCAGCTCCACCGATGAGGGTCGCTTCAGTGGTACCAGTATTGGAAGAAAAAAGAAGGAAGAAAAGGCATTCTCCTCAACCATTTTCTGAAAATATATCCAACATACCTTGGCAAAACTCTATTAATAAGGTGTTGAGGCTCCACAGTCCTGCAAAGGGCTGGAGATGATACAATCATCACCTTAAGATTTGTCCAGCCACGTTTCTCTCGTGTTTAATACATCATTTACCTGGAAGCATTATTATAGAATCACAGAATATGATGAGTTGGAAGGAACCCATCAGGATCATTGAGTCCAACTCCTGGCCCTGCACATGACATCTCAAGAATCACACCACGTGCCTGAGAGCATTGTCCAAAAACTTGTTAAACTCAGGCAGGTTTGGTATGGTGACCACTTCCCTGTGGAGCCTGTTGCAGTGCATAAACATACTCTGGATGAAACACTTTCTCCTGATATCTTACCTAAACTTCCCCCAATTTATGATCTGAGTGTCTTTAACAGATGTACAATTCAGGCAGAGAAAAGCAACCTCACCTGGTGATTTTGCTCTTCCAGATACTCCCAGAGGAGAGACACAAGCACCATTTTACACACACATTGCCCTTGGCCTTCTGCACGGGGGGAAATGGGTTGCCCACACGTGTATTGCCAGGAGGGATGCCAAGCACAGCACCAAGCCCTGGTTTGGAGAGTAGAGGCTCCTCAGGGCTGTAAAAAAAGCACAACTCTTTCCATCACATTTCTTTGTGTATATAAATAGGCACAATGCAGTTGAAAGTGTCAGCCTCTGCCTGCTCCTCTCAAACCAGCTAACCAGGCTGAGAGTCAGAGCTCGAGGAATGATGGTGTGTTACCCCAACCGTTCTCTGTGATGGATTTGAATCATTCTGGTAGGCTCCTGAAGTATTTAGTCAGGAAAATGAACCTGTAATACACACATATAGACCTGAAGAATTCTTACCTCAGCTATTCCAATATAATATTTTTCTTCTTTCGTTTACATTCTCGCACGGAGTGAAGCACCTTAGAAATATGTTCTTCATACACAGATTGATGCCAAGAGCAATAATCTGAAGATCATAGCATACTCTGGAGGAAAGATTTTGTTTTCTAAGGCCAAAGATGGAGCATTTTTGGTTGCAATTCCTTAAAGAAAATTAGAGGGTAAAAGGGACAAGGAAATGGGAGGATTTCTGTGTATTAAGCACTATAACTGGGTTTGTTAACTTGCTATTTTGAAGAAATATAGGTAAGCAAGGCAAGATAAATCACAGCAATTTGAGATGTCATTTTGCTCTCCTATAGCGTTTGAATTTCTTCCATATTACAATAGATCTTCTCTCCCTGTGCCAGCTAAATTGAATTCCTTTTTTTGGACTGTTTCTTTGAAGGGCTTTGGATGAAATGTCTCATGCAGCTCAGTTTGGAAGCTTCCCAAATCAAAACTCCAAACCCTACATTTTGTTTCAGTTGTGGAGAATGGGAATTCAGTTTGTTTTTTACCTGTTCCTAAGACATCTGCTTTCACTATTTGGCATAGCGTGGGGCTGAGGTTAGTGGGGGAAGGCAGGCTGATTAGCCTCAGAGGATTTATTACATTTGATACATTGAATGTCTGATTTTGCCTCCCTTGTTCTCATTCGTTCACAGCCTGTACATTGAGATACACAGCTAAGTTTTTTAAAAACCATTTAGATTTAATTCTCATCTCTTATTTAACACTGAAATATCCAGACTAAGTAATTGGTTTCTGTTGTTTTTGGAATTTTTGCCTGGACTAAACTGGACTCAGCAATGGAAGTCACAGAATGGGAAGTTGATTTACAAACTGCCTTTAAATCCAGTGACATAGGCTAAAGTGCACTGAATATTCACAAGCTCTGTATTAGCAGCCTCTACCATTTTGCACTCCCTATGGCTCTGGTTCAGCTGAGGAACACCCAAAGTGATCCCAGATTTTAAAGTCCAGCTGATCCTGAACAGAGCAAATTTCAAAGTAAAGCAGAATGCTTTCACATGCCTCCAATGCACAGTTAGCACTCAACTACATATGCTAAAATTCGTGCTTTTTTTGATATGAGATGTTTTATACAAATCTGAGTGAGAATTAATCCATTGATTTAATTAAACATAGACCATGATGTTTTCTTGTAAATATTTCTAAATGGAGTATATTTGAAGATGATGCCATATCTCTCTGTAGGGGCAAAGAAACTTAAAGTGCGCTGTGAAGAGCAGCCAGAGCTTGCCAGAAGTGGAGTTTGGCTGCAAGAAAAGCTGGTCAGAAACCTTCTGATGACACACAGTTTCAGCAGAAATGGTGAAATTCGATTGAAATGGCGAAGTTCACAGTGCCTAACAGAAAATATTGCCTAACCAAGGCAGAATTCAACTCAGAGTCCATGACCTGGTTGCCAACAGAAAAAAGTCCAAGCAGGGGATTTTTGCTTTGGTTTAATTCAGCATGAATCCAAACTGTGGAAGAAATTAGTGAATACTTTTAGGTCCAGTTGTGCTGAATACACTCATTGCAAAGGTTTTCCTGTAAACAAACGCACATGTGCACCCCCAGACACATACACACACCAAAATGTTCTTCCTGAGTTGCATTTCAACATCAGTACATTACTTGCTCTATTACCCTTCTGGGTGGCCAATAAAATATCAAACAGCAATTCAAGAAGGCAACAGATAACTACACATAAGCAAGTACAGTGAGCTTACTGTAAGCTGAGCCCAGGATAAGCAGGCAGATTTATACACTTCAATTTTAGGCAAAAGTGAAATAATAACAGGCAATAACTGGTTGTTTGTTTTTTTTTTTTTTCCCAAGCAATTACTGCACAGGATTTACCTGAGCTCTGCAGCAGACATCTTGATTTTAAGATGAGGGCTTGAATTCTCACCTGGTGAATATCAGCCCAGATCCATCACTCAGAGCAGAGATTGCTAAATCATGAATATTATGCCTTAAGCAGAAGGCACTTGGCCAGGTCCTTCCCTGTGTTAATGATTTTTGTACATTGTGCAGATTTACATCAGCCAAAGATCTGGCTGAATGCCTCTTATTTTTGCTGAGATTGTAAGTGCAGCCCTGATCTGTATATTCTTCAGATATTTTCACAACTGGAGCCTTCAGAACTTTGCCTGGCCTTGTTCTCTTTTCCCAAGCTTTTAGTCCCATTCCCTCCATTTACAGAACAGATAACAGATGTGTAAGTGTCAGTTCCTCTGTGGTTAAGCAGACATAATGGTGGTATATGCAAAAGATGAGCTGCCCACTACAATGCCTCATCAATAGGTTTTCATTTCTGTGAAGACAATGATGGAAGAATAATTAAGAGTTGTCATTACCTTAAAGTAAGAGTGCTGTACTAAGTTATGCATCTTATCATGCTTATAGACAAGCATTATTAGTTCCAATAACACCCCAAATGGAGAACAAGGATAGAGAGGGAGATGAAGACATGTCCTACCTAGAAAAAGAAATGCTGCCATGCAGTAAATGAAAAGGAAAAGCACAGCACGACAAAAAAGAGGAGAAGACCAGGGCTTATAAAACTGCTGGTAATGTTATACTGACAGACGGGGGAGAGACAAACGGGGCTTGAATAAGCAGAGAAGGTTTTAGTTAATGAAGTAATATCGATCTCTGGCCTCAGACTTTAAAGATTCAGAATCTTGATTTAAAGCTGAATTTTTAAATTTAATCCAGTCCTTGAAAATGAAAAAAAAAAAAAATAAAATTCATTTCCTGTAGGCTAGTACTTGTGAAGGGAAAGACAGCTATAAAAGATGTAAGTTAAAATCCCATTGAGGATAGTTTTCGTGTAGATTTGCAGGTCAAGATGAATCCTAGGTTCTCACATTGTCTTTATTTGGACTTGCTGACAATTGTTCCTAGGAAACGGCTTATCTTTATTAAGGCTTTTTATACTAATGCTACCAAGAAACACATCTTTTCTGCTCTGAATGAAGAATTCATTTCTCATTAAAGCCAGAGGAATTAAATCTCTCTGAAAAAAACTGTTTTGTGTTTGCCAACAGTTTTGCGGAATCAAAAAGTGTTTCACTTTGAAAAAATCCTTTCAAATTTAAGAAGTTTTTTAAAGCAGCTTTACTTGTTAAGTGTATTAAGGGAATTTCAAAACAAAAAATCATTTAGATTTCAAGTATTCTGGTTTTAAAATTATGAAATAAAACATTACAGCATTTTCAACATTATGGTTTTGTTCCAGACAATTTGGCAACACTTCAGTGAATTTAGAAAGCACTTCAGTATTGCTAAACTGCCTTTTTTTTTTGAAGAAAACAAAAACCAGTCAGAGTTAATGTGAACCCTTTGTTATGAATTAAATGAATCTGTGTTATGTTTTGAGCGAGCTCACTTTTACCATATTAATCTGGATAGAGATTTAGTTTAATTTCAAACCACCTAACACAGTACAATTTTGTAAGCAAAACCTGTTTGCATGTTCATTAATATTTTCAACTCTAGGGCTTTAAACCAGTGTGAGCTAAAACCCCCTTTCTCTCAACTCCAAAAAGAAAGAGTATGATAAATCACAGATTCATTGCAGAACAATATGGCATTATGCTTTCATGTATTTAACTGAGACAGAGTTTGCCCTTCTACTTCCTAGGAGCTAATTGTTGATTTAATCTAATGTTGAAATCATTAGACCTGCACTTAGACTTTCTTTCAACAGTGTGCCTCTGATAAATAAACTTCCAAACTGATCATCCCAATCTAACAGGGGCTGCTATTTGGGATGAGCTAAACAGTGGCAAAAATGTTTGATTCAGGGAAATAGAACTATGCAATAACAATGGACAAAATTTTGGTGTTCATTTAAGAATTTAAAAACACATTAGTTTCTGGCTTATCTTTAAACATATGCAGAATCTCTCTGTGGCACATTGTGGTTGCATCCCATTTCCCTTTAGAAATACCTCAGAATACCTTTATAAATATTGGGCCTAATTTTTAATCATTCTTTAAGTAAGGTGCCCTTTTTTTTTTCATATGAAGATCTAGGATCTTATTTTGTGTGTTTCTTTCTCTGGCTTGAGAACTATCAATGTTGTCTTATTTTTTCCTATTCATTAGCGACGCATTTTTTTCTTCACCTGAAACCAGGCACTCACTTGTGCTAGCTGCTATGCACTCATTAAAGGTAAGAGAAATTCCTGTCCCAGAAAGATTAAAAATTGAAGCAGTATTCTCTTACCAGCAGTCTCAGAATTGTGGGGACAAATTTGAGAGCTGCTTTATAGAAATATCCCCAGAAAAACAGAGTTTATTATTTTATTCCAAAAAATCATATGACTAGCACATTTTCTACCTAACTCTTTCCCAGATCCCAGTATGGAGGCTGTTGTCCTCACCCCTTTCTCCATGCATAGGAAAGCACATAGAGAAGAGTGAGGAATAATTCCTCCTCACTTAAGGAACAGCTTCATGAGACAGACAGAAAGGCAGGTGCTGTAAAGCTCAATGAAAGCTTAATCAAGCCAGTTTGTCAAATTTTCTGCTGTTAGCTCATCCTGTCATTTTTCCACACATGCAACTCCAACTGCAGTCAGTGGAGGGGCGGTTGTATTGAGTAAAAAAAAAAAAAAAAATAGCCTTAAACTGCAACACAGATTACAGAAAAATTACATCTGCCCTATTTGTGATCTGCAACTTTCTCCTTGGCAAGAAAAACTCATATGCCATATTTTACTTTCTGCTGAACCTACCTATTTGCTTAGGGGAAGTAGTAGCTTCCTCTTACCTCATTTCTGTGCCATATGTACAATAATATATTTAGTGTATCTTAGTAGAACACTTAAAACAGCTTGAAATCTCCCATTCCAGAAAGACAAGGGAAAAAGGTATTCAGAGGGTCTGACTGCAAAAATAGATAAACAATTCATTTGGGTGATGGTTTTGCAAAGTAGAAACGAAATTGTTGATTAGACTGTGGTTATAACACACGGTGCCCCAGTCCTGCAACCAATTTTCTGGGGACAAACACTTTCACGTTAGCAGAACGGGCAATGGGAAATCCTCTGTAGTGTGAGGACAATATCAGATGTTCATGGAGGTTGGTGTAGTTCCTCTGGATAGGAGGGGAGTAGCTGGGTACAGGTACCTTGGTTTTGGGAACTCTCCAGGCCTCCATCTTGCAGAAGCAGAGCACTGGAGCATTTCCTCCCACCGACATGCTTTGAGGCTGTTAACTGCCTATTCACATTTTGTTCCCAGAGCAGTCAAAATTAGTTTGCCCACTGGCTTTTCACAGCAAGAAGGGTTAAACACAAATCTGACTTGGACTGCCAGGAAGGGGGAAAAAACCCCTACCGTTGCGGTGCCTGTTAGTAACAGATATTCCCCTGTATTCCTCTCCACCACTGAGTGACAGCAGCTGGAATTTATGAAGCACGCTTGTGCTTTGCACATTCCCTGTTTTTACATTTAGGAGGGAGAGAAAATTTCTGCTTTGTTCAGTTTGTCAGGCTGCTTCCTCTTTAGTGCCCAAATATGTGCCGTGTCTTACAAAAAGTCCCTTCTTAAATTACATCCCAAAAGGTGAACTGGATATGTGCAAAAGTCATTTTGCCTTCAAACAGTATGCCACACCTGTACAGGATATGTGACCTTCTGATGGAGAAAAATGACCAGAAGTGCCTGTGCAATTCCCATCTGAGTTCCTACACTCAGGAATTGAAGATGGCTACTTATTGCACATGTATGGGCCAAGCCCTTTAGCACGCCAGACTTGACAGAAGGTTTCATTTTGATGACTGTTGCAGTGGGCAATATGACTGAAACTGGGCACAAAGTAAGGCAAAAATATTAATATAGTATTTTCACTACCTATCTGTCTGCACCCAAAGGAAAAGTGATACTCTTTTTTCCCTCCTTGACGTCATTCCCCATTCCTGTGCACATGCGCATGCACACACACATGCGCACACACGCACACACATTTCTACAACTGCAAAGGGCTGAAAGCCATCAGGCTTTCACGATGGAGAGGGAAGAGAGAAGGGAATCCATAGCTCAGCAGTATTATTTCCCCTACTTCCATGCAAAACATCTCACTGGAGCTTCACAGGCTCTCTCCTCCAAATTATTTATGGGAGAGGGGCAACCCACTTGACGCTGTATGTGCCATTATCCCCAGCTATTATCCAACAAGTAGTTAATGTTGTTTGAAGCAAGCATGATTCCTTCTGAGCTCCTCTGTGGCTGCTACTGCATGCCTAGGGCCTGGTTGTACTCCCTTAAAGTCGATGCTAAAACTTCCCAGCCTCACAAGGTGGTTGTGAGGATAAGTTCATTAACGTTTGCAAGGCCCCCAGATATCATAGTGCTGGGAGTAATAAAAGTATCTAGATAGCTAGTTCTCAAAGACAGCATCTCTGAGGGTCAGATTCTGCACTAGAAATTCCCTTATGCCCATCAATTAACATTTGCTCTTGAATATGTATGTAACATGATGTTTTCCTATTATACATATTTAATTATGACTTATTCTCCAATAGCTTTATAGACTATGGAAAGACACATCACAGATGCTAGAGTTTTGCTGACTACCTCAAGAAAAATAAGTTTTGAAAATCTGGAAGAGTGTTGAGTTTTTATTTTTGTCTGAATAGCTCCATCTAAGTTGCCATTTCTCCATAGCAAAGTGTGGCTTGTCTCCGTTGTGACATGCCCATGGCTGTAAATGTTTAAATATCCCTTATTCCCTGATGGTTTCCATTATTATTTATTTCTGTTGCAGGCAGAAGGATGTCTGGGTCATCCTTTCAGCCAGAACGAGAAACATGTAAAACATGGCAAAGCAAAAGAACAGTAGTATTCAAGAGAAGTTTGCTTAGGGGCATGTGTTGGGCAATCTTTTGACTTAGCTGGAAAGCCTTGAGTCTTTGAATTCTTAAAAGCTTTTCTCACCTTTTTTCAGCACAGTGGGTCAAATTCATTGCTGACAACATTCCACTGGCCCTGTTGTCAGTACCAAAATCATAAATCAGTGTTATAATCAAATCAAAATCATTATAATGCTTAAGCCTTTCCTTAGCTTGAAACATAGAAATGGAAGTCAATATAAGCAATTGTATGCATAAAATTAAATCACACTAAAATGTATTTAATTGAATTGATGTTTTAATCTGGTTTTATGACTTTAGTAGCTAAACAGAGTCATTTTGCTAAATTAAAATTAAATAGAATTGTTAAGAGTGCAAATTATTGCCAGATACAGTATCTGTAGCTGGCATGAGGAACACACATACAACGCAGTTGGCTGTAAAGACTCAACTTCTTAATTAATTTTCCTGAGGCTTAGCCTTTCATTTAAAATACAGCTATTCCAGTTCCAAGGAAAAAAAAAATAAAAACCACCCTTGGAGACGTGGCCCAAATGTAACCAGCAACGTTGGTTTCAGAGCCTGAAACCACATCCATGACACATGAATTTCTCTACCGAGTGTATCCTGAAGCCAACAAGAATCACGCTGTTTCAAACAGAGACGTTGCTTGCTAATTTGTCATTCATTACAGCATTAAGGAATGCAATTGTATTTTGAAGATCTCAGCATTTTCAAAGACTAGATGGGGCATCTGCTGGAGGGCAATGCAGGAAAAATAGAAGTCAAGACAGAAGGTGAAGCAGGAGACATTAAATTGAATATGTTGAGCAGCTCATCATTACTTTGTAGTCTGCCATAACTTTCTGCTTTATGTCTTCTACATGGGCTCTGCATTCTTTCTAAAAAGGACTTTTTGTTGTACAACACATGACAAAGTATCACTTCCTGCTCCTAGAAGGCCCAAATGTAATACAAACAATAAATACAAGATGCTATTTTCCTAACAGAACTGCTTTTGCTTTCAAAAGCTTAGAAACCTCCCCAATTTAGCAAATACACAAATTTCTATTGTAAAAACATTATGCCTATTTATATTTTGTAAATTAATTCATTCCATTTGATCACTTTCAAAAAGTTTGGCTGTTAATTGGATGCAGGCAGGACAAAGCAGTCCAACTTCCCTCTTGGCTCTGCATTTCCATGCAGATATTTTGAGAGACAGGCATTGTCTGTTAAATGGGAGTTGTGAAACACAACTAAACTGGGCAGTTTTAAAACTTTTGAGTTGCCTTAGGTAACTAGATAATTTTCTCTCTTTCTTTTTTTTTTTTTTTTTGCGATATTCCCTAGGTATTTGCTCCACTGTATGCCAGGGAAGAAAGCCCTGGAGGGAATATTAAGGTCAGGATGAGATGGAACTAACAATATACAGAATATATCTGCTGCACATAGCCATCAGTACAGTGTTTGCCCTCAACTTCCCTGGTGTGCCTTAGTTACCATTGCTTCAGTATTCCCTGGGTATCTCTTGTGTTATGAAAGTCCCCTCTCTGCTGTGGGGAGGGGAAGAGCTGAATAGAAAACAGAATAACAATGGGAGGAGAGGAACAAAAACTGGACAGTTATTCATGAAACGCTGCTCATAAATCCGGAAAATGGTTCCCTGAGCCATGCTGCACCCTAGAGTGTATATGCTTTAGTGATCATGCAACCCATATAGCCAGAGGTTGTCCAGCACCCACCTAAGCCACAGTTTCATGAAGTTGCAAGGCTGACCTGGAAAAATTGATTTTAAAGTGGGTCTTTTCCTGGGCAGTGTAAGCTGTCCCATCTCTGCCAAACCCCTGCAGCCTCTGCCCTTAAAGCTGATCAGGTTGCTGTTCGGTGGGCTTTGTGCAGCTCATCATTTAAATGTGCTCCTCATTTAGTGCCTTATAGCTTTCAGATGGTGTAAATGTTTTTGCATCAGTTGAAAAGAACTGTAAATGCTATTTTCAGTTTGGTACTTGGGTTCGTATTTGTTTGACTGTAGTAACTCTGCTTCTTATTGCAATAACCCAGCACAGTAGGGGCAACATTCTGCCATTACACAATGAAAGCTTTTCCAGGCAGGACGGACACAGTCTGAAAAGCAGAACAGATAGTACAGTCTCATCCTGATGAAATTAGCAGGGGAGAAATATGAAATCTCCACCTTCCATTACACACATTCATGGACATTTGGAATCTGATCTAAATATGAATCTAAATTATTTTTTTATCTCATTTTAGAGCATGTATATTTACTATATAAAGAACAGTACATTCTAAGATGAAACAAGTGTTGTGTTAGGAAGCAAAGAATACAATAAACATTTTACTCCCAGGTCAATAATCACATAAAAAAAACTTGATGAAGTGTCCTCTATACCTTTTTTTTAAATGTCAGCAAGAACACAAAACTGCTTTATTTTTCCCTCAGCTTCACTACTTTAACCCAAGCTGATGGCAAGAAGCCTAGAGAATATTGCCAGCAGCCTGTTCTCTTATGACACCCACCCTTCATCTGGATGTAATATCTCAATATTGCTCCAGAAGATTGGATTTTATTTCGTCTTTTAGCATGATATGAAAAAATGAACCAAATTCTTAGATGGCAGGGGCTTTGTCAGTTAAAGGAGTCTAGTTTACTGGAAGCCAGCTGAACAGTTGACTTTATCATATGCTGTAGATTAATAAATGCTACTGCTAGTCAAGAGAAACAAGAGGTCATCCAAAGACTACTTTGTTTGCTCTCTTGGTACTTTTAAAAAATATTTCTTTAAATTCTTTTAAGGAAGGCTTGTTCAGGGCTATAAGGAACACACTTGCCAGTTAATCTGTGATACACGCTGGCACCAAAGATCTCTCCTAGTTTTCAGGTTTGCATCTAAAGAAGCTTCTGTAACGTCCTAGCTGGCCAGGGCTGCATTTTTTTTAACTCAACTCCTGTCAGGAGAGCAGAGAAAGAGAGATGTTTTCTGCTCCTTTCCACTGCCCTCCTGTTACTGTAGACACCCAAGAGTTTTGTGGTTTGGCACCTGCCTTTTTGCAGAAGAAACTTCAAATTAAGTCTTTAGAGCAAGGTTTTAAATGAGGGTCACTCACTGTACTAAAGTGGTGTGAAAACCATCTGTTTGGTTTTTCTTATATTGAAAATTTATAAAAGTTTCAAGTTCATTTGGCATCACAGTGAGAGCAAGAGCTGTAACTTCCAATATTCCAGCAAATTGGAAATGCATTCATTTTTCCTGGGCAGCCTTCAACTTGAGGAATCATACTGGGTATGCACAGTGCTCACCAATCCCACTCTGGCAATGGTACAGCAGGGAACTGGGACTTGGGAGCAATTGGTGCCTCCCAGGATGAGCTCACTGGAAAGCTCCAAGTACTTTAATTCCCTGTTCCTTCTTATGGGAATGTTGTTGTTTTTTAAACTCCCATCTCTTGCCCAGTGGGAGACAAATTTCTTCTCCTCCCAGAGCAGGAGGAGTTTCTCCCCACATTGTGGACGAAATCCTCCCCGAAGGCTCATGGATTCACAGCAGAGCTACTGTGAAGGCATCATTGCCCCCATGAAGTAGCAAAGGAAAAAGCATAAACCCACAACTGGATGTATAAAACAGAGGTTCACAGCTCTGACTGCAGAGAGGATCTCAAAGTTGCTCATTTCTGAAAGTCACTAGGGTCCTTTCAGCTCTTTTCTTTATTTCCTGCCTGGTTCAACAGAGCAGAATCTCACAGGCTTGAATGTCTCAGGTGTTCTCTCCTCTCCCACCCCATCTTCATATTAAAGAATAAAAGGACTGAACACTGTAGATAAAATTAATTCAGCATCCCCTAACCTTTTCACAGCCAGCAATAGGTGCGAAAAAGACACTCTAACTATAAAGTTGCAAAGGTTTCTTTTAATTCTTCAAATGTAATAACAAATCTCGGCTGCAGTATATTTATTTTCCCATCTGGATGCACAAGAAGTAAGAGACAAGTTTCTTAGCACTTCCAAAGGAGAAATTTCCTCTTAGATGGCTAGATACTTTTGGAAACAGCCTGTGAAAGGAGAAGGCAGTAGGCTTGCTTTGCTCCATTCCCACTATTACTAAAGGAATAGCTAAAAAAATAAATCCATATTTTATCATTATTTTTACCTCCCAGTGTACATCACTGAAAGGGTTTATATGCAGCCCTCTTAATTGGCACAGCCCCTGCTGGAAATAGAAACATGCCGATGAATTGCTCATTCAGATTAGGCTCCCAGGAATATATTGTGCTGAGAGACACTCACTTTTATTTCCTGAATTGCTTTAACGATGAGCACTGAGCAACTCTTCCTCCACTCCCTCCCTCTCAGGTACCCTGAGCTGCACACCTAGGCAGCAACCAGAAGCTCACAGCCAGCCTCCACAGCAAGAAATATCTGCACATAAATACCAAAGCACACCTGTGAACAACTGTGAGTGGGTCTTCAAATATTATGTTTGCCAGATAAACATATAATTCTCAATTAAGTGAGTAATTACCCATTGTTGTTTAGTCCTTGAAATGCATTCTGTTGAATCTATTCCCTGGCAACAATCCCAGTGAAAAAGCAAGTCATCTCTTCAAGGTACAGATTTATATTCTCTGGTAGTAGGGTCACTAATAACACTTTGAAATAGGATTCACAGGTAAACTCCAAAGATTTCAGAAGGCTTTGAGCACCTTCAGCTCCTACTGTAGAGAGGCTATGTTTCCAGAAATCCTGGGTTTCCTTTTCTTTTATCTACCTATTCATTCAAGAGTTTGTTCTACAAAGTTATATATATGATTGCTTTTGCTATTGTGAAGAGTGGGGAGATAAGAGTATAACATTTGACAGGTCTAGGCTCTAGAACAGGGTCAAAAAATGCAGTACCCCTGAGAAAAATTCTCTTGAATAGTTACAGTGAAAACGAGTATTATAGTGAAGGAAACTGAGACAAGTTCATCTTAAAAGAGTGTTTGTTCAATAGACTTTAATTGCAGGATGGTAAGACTTTGTTTTCTTTAAAAAATGCAGTCATGGAAATTTTAGTTGAAGATCGAAGATCATTAAAGATAAAGAAGTATTTTTTTTTCAGCTCAAAACCAAAACCTTGGAGTCAGACATGAGTAAATTCAGCATAACTAGTAGAATAAGTTAATTATTCTTTCTTATGCTATGTGGATATTTCCTAAAATACTGAAGAGAAGAACATCCAGAAGAACTAGGATTAATCCAAACCCCAATTTGCAATAAAAAAAAATTATTACCAAAGATTTTCAAGCACTCTCAGCTGCAATGCAGACCTGTGAGCATTTTTATGCAGACCACAGCTGTTTAAAACTGTGTACTTGGGATAGATGAAAGGTTGACTTCAATCTAATGGTATTTTAACCTGTAGTTTCTGGAAACCAGATTATTTGGTGTAGTAGGTTGCTGCTTATCCTCTTATAACGAAATGAATTTCTTAGATAGCTTTTTAGCCCCTAAGTCCTGCAGAGGAGAAAGGAGGAGGGCAGTCCCCTGTACAGAGGTGGACTGAGGACAGTGAGGCTTGTTAGGCTTTGGAAATGCTTTGAGGCAGGACTGGGAAGCAGTCACATTTCAAAACATGGAACAAGACGGAGCAGGGAAGGATTTTAAGCTTTGCTCGAAGTTAACTTACAAGTTGGGTTAGATTTTATTCAGTTCTGTCTGCAGCAGCACCCAACTTTGGCAATACAAATCCGATGCCACTCGTGATGGATTGCACATGGGACCAATTGGAGCCCTATGAGCTTTAAAATTGATAGTACATAGAACAACGGCGGCAGTGCAGTTTTTCATCAAATGAAATGGAAAAGTGATTTAATAATTCTTTCTGTCTTAAATTGCCTAAAAGAATTTTAGACAGTTAAAAATTGCATGGATTTTGAACCATATGTGTGAGAGTGGAAAAAAATAAGGGTTTTGTTTTTCCTATTTTTAATATGAGCCAGATGAAACTAAAAGATTGTTTCCTTGCAAACTATAGGTCAAGTACCTATGTAGGCTTTGAGATGGCTCTGTAAGTTATCATGTTATCTTTCTTTCTTGACAGTATACCATTATGTGGTGTATCATTTCAGCATTTACTATCTTTCATGTCCTTTTATCTTCACACTAGGATTTCTTTCTAAATTCCAAACCATGCATTTGGTTTCATTATATAACACTGGCTTTTACAAAACGTTGGCTCTTCATATTCTTTGGTTTCATATTTGTCGGCATCAGGCTGAAATAGTAAACCCTCTACGTCTATTTTATCTTGTTAAAGATAAAAACAATATGGCAAATGAACTATTTGGGGAACACTGCTTTCAAATTAAAGGAGAGGAAAAAGTATTAAGTGTCACCACTGAGTTGAACTATATTGAAATCTTGAACTGAAGTGATTTTTTAAAAAAACTGAATAAAAAGGTGACCCAAAATACTGCAACTGTCATGCAGGACTCTGTTATCTTAAATTATTTATTTAACATCTGGTAAATATTATCCAAGCTATAGTACAGATAAATTGAATAAAAGAATACCAATGCCAGGGGAAAAGAAGAATTGCTTAATACTGTAAGTATATAGAACTGTTCCACAAAGCAGCTCATTCTCTCTCTGCAAGGGGAGATGAGAAGCGTGGTATTGGGGTAAAATGCATCTGCTTCGTTTCACCCTAAGTATGAAGCTATCAAAGCAGTTTTAGAGATTTAATTTAATCTCAAACACAAATTCTATGAAAACAGTCTGACAGCGACATGAAATTTTACATAACTTCTTTACCCCTCCCCCTTTACAATGCAGCTTCCCAGCTGATTCATTTTATTCTATCCTATGCGTATTGGGGATCAGATTGAATTTTCTTTGAGAAAAGAAAATAATTAAGCCATCTGTAAAGCTCTGGCTGGGCATGAACATAGCATCACAGGATAGAGTTACTTGGAGGGGGGAATGAGGTCAAAGAAAAGTACTGCAGGGGAAAAAAAAATCAAGTTCTGTAACTTGGTGAAAAAAATAAAAAGAGGATGGAGTCTAAGAAGGGGGAAGGGACCTAAATTCCTTGTCAGTTTGTGGGTTACAAATGGAACAAAAGGCTTATCTTAAATATATGCAGGTTTAAAGATTTTTTTTCTGGAAGCTATTGAGACCTAATTAAATTATGGTCAAGTACTAAGCATTTCTCTGGTGCTTCCATGGTCAGTTTCTGCTGAGCTCTTCTTGGTTACTGGATACGGCTCATGAAATAAAGAAGATTGATTCCTAAATATTTGTTCCTATTCCCCCTTTGTGGATTGCATTATACCACTTTTCATTCTTACAGCCTTTGCTTAAGCTGCAGGATACAAGGGCCCTACTGCCAGCTGACTGCCAGCTATGGCGTCCAAGATTAGGAGCCTGATATCACACCTAAGTTCAAGAGGGTAATGAGCAATTCAGACCACCTAAGTGTCTGCAGCTGCCAGATCCTGGCTCCACAGTGAGTAGGAGTCATGCCACTGCAGTTGTGCATGCATAGCTTAAGCCCCAAGATTATTTCTCCCCACCCCGCTCTCACTGTATTTAGAAACAAAATTTGGCAGCCTGTGCACCAGGTACTACTGGGGCTGGCTTAGTTCTGCCTTTCTCCCCACACAGCCACGATAGCTGACACAGCCTGAAGTGGCTCAGATCCCACTCCAAAGAGCTATGAAGGTGTGAGGATCAGGTTATTACACCCAGAAAAGACTTCCAGTTTCATTCTGGATTTTAACCCCAGTTCTTACAAGACCAAACTTAATTTAATATCACCCACCATGCCCTAGTAAGTCCCAGATTCACCCCAAGCGTCTGACCCTGCTAGCCAGCCTCCACCTCCTCTGTCATGGGCAGGGAAGGTTTGAAGATGTTATCTACCCGTGAGTTGGTGGCAAAGGGGTGGAGAGACGTACCTCCCAATCTACCAGGTTTTCTTACAGAGGCACGGGGTATTGTGTCTCCTGCCCAAAACCAGTGGGTTGGAACAGTTGCCTGGCAACCACTCAGGCTAATGGCTTCTGTTCTGACACCCTAGGCTGTGGGTGGTTTTCCAGAGCCTGCTTTCCTAGGCCCTGCCACCATCAATGAGCAGCAACCACCACCCTGCACAGGGCTGCCCCTCAAACTGGGCAGAAATATGTGGACGTGTCAGAAGAACCTGATGTCTAATCATTACGTAAAAACCCATAAAGGAAAACCAGAGGCCAAAACACAAGTTCATTTGGTTAGCTCATGGGCAGTGTGGAGAGTTTCATTTTAAACCCACTCACAGTTTCTGCAAATGGATAATCATAAAGTTTAAGTGAGATGCCACTGAAATTTGTAATTTACAGAGCCAAAACCCTTTCTCTATAGTTGTTCCAAGGTAAAGCTTTGCTTGTAAGAAATAATTTTCTGCCATACCTGGATTTTTCTTGCAAACTTGGTTAGTAGCAAATCTGAATCTGTCAGCACAGCAGTATAATTTAAATAGTACAATTCACAGCTGACAGGGGATTTCCACCGACTTCACTTGGAAAATATGTCATTTGCTAACTCTTGTTAACAAGTAGTAAGGCATCTGTTGCTTGCCCAGGGTTACACGGACCAGCAAGAGACATTGCTGGGGAGAAAGAGAGAAGGGTTGACAGCGCAAGCCAGGTGCAGAAAAAAAGCTTGCAAATCTGTGTAAAACTCAGAGGAAAGGCCTGTTAGTAAGTTGCTGACACCTCAGTTTATCTGAACTGTCTATTGTGAAATCTGTACTGGAAGTTCTTAGTCCAAATGCCAACCAAGCAAAAAACCCAGATCTTGAGGTGACTCTCGGCACCATCTGAATCATGTTAAAAGTGAAGTTGTCAAAAGACTCGTAGTAAAACTCCACCTGGGCAAACACAGTCAATGCCTCCTTGAAGGGGAGGCAGCAGGATGGTTTGGCACATAAAGTGTAATAGCAGCATTCTTACCTGGTGTATTGTACCCACCATAATCTTACGGCCTCTTGGAATAGCACATGCTGCCTCCGCAGTTCTCAGATCGGCTTTCCATGACCTGCCATTAATGCAACCAGATAATAAGATTCCTTGCTTCTTTATGGTCTGTCACAAAATGATGGCTTGAGAGAAAGTGGATGACAAGCTCTCTGTAACATCTCCTTCCTCCCAGTAGATCACTACTGAAATGAGTAAGCAGAATTCTTCCTCCGCAAACAGTGAAGCAAAACAACCCTTCTTTGACTAAGTCTCCTTTATTTACAGGGGTAGTATTGAAATTTTCTCCTCTTAAATGCAAAAGAACCATCAGCAGAAGGCAATTTGCTTGATCAGAAACTTGTAAACCTACCTTTCTTCTTAGTACAATGTCCAAGGAGTCCTGTCTCCCTGCTCCTTCCCCACACAGTCCTTGCACGTGCTTCACTTGCTGACCGTTTCTCACTCTCTTTCCCCCACATGCCCAGACAATTGCAGCTACAAAGAATGAATTCACCAGTCTCATCATCAGTCTTTGAGAATTTCTTTCAGGGGATTAGGTATGTGTCTTTATCATGCAACCAACACCGTAAGTTTTGTTTGAACTATCAGCGTATAAGAGAGCATGTAGCTGCTTCTTCAGTCGGATTTGAAAGAAGAGGGTTTCCCGTGATTTTTCCATAAACCTGTAATTGTTTATAGATCAAAGTTCCATTCAATAACAGCTATAAACATCTTTCAGGATAGCACTGTTAATATACTAGAATTTGAAGGGGTTTCTCCCAGTGGAATTACTAACCAAAACTTTTCCCTTTACTCCAGGAGTTTGTCATGATAAGTTTTTAAGCAATGCTTTTAATAGGTGATGCCTATTGTGCCCAAACTTGTGCTACCACATTAATGACGAAAAAGAATCCTCAATAACTTTCATAGACTCTTCCACAAAATAAAAAGTCTAGGAGAGTATTTTTTCACTGATTTCCCCCACTGGCTGTACCCCATCTTCCACCTTCAGGTAGGTCTATTCCTTATGGTAACAAATACTGAGGCTGGGAAGGCCCAATTAGTATTTGCCATATAGTGGGAAGGTCTCTATATATAATTTGCTGGGAAGGTGGGGATGCACCCTAAAAAGTTAAATAGTTTTCAGGGATTTTACTTCAAAACACTGGTGTTTTTTCATTAGGGACAGTTCTTCTTTGTTGTGCAACTGCACAATAAAAAAACCACACTGCAAGGTCTGGTTTCTGAGGTCAGAAAGGCATGCAACAATTAAGACCATATCCCAATTTATCCCACTTCAGATACAAACTGAGTACCTTTCTAAAAAAAAATACACACTCAGTACAAAGAAGTTATGAAGTTAAATGAGAGAATAGGAATCCTTATTTGGTATTTCTCTCAAAACCAGAAGAAATCATAAGTAAAATCCCTTCCAGACTTAAAGTTTCTGGGCCAAGATAAGGAGTCTGTGTTTTGGGGAATGCTCCAATACCTGCAAGATAGGATTTTCTAAGTGGTCTAAGTAAATTAACTTGTATAGAAAATATGTTTTACTGATTACATAGGTTTGTCAGTTGGTATAATTTGTTTTCATTTTCAGTTTTAATTTAAAAAAAAAATACAGAAAAGTAACAGCTGGACTTTTTTACTGAATATACCTAACCTCAGTGTAGTATCTGAAGATAATTTCTCCCCATATTTAGTCTTGAATAATTGGTAATATTAGGAGTTTCTTAATGTTGCTTGTAAGTCCTTAAAGCAAAGCCCCATACTTATAACTTGTTCCATCTTCACTGACAAGAATCACGTTTGTCCTCCAAAATCAAGATTATTAAGAAATCAGAGATCTCCATAGATGTTTGTGAAGTTTATCAAACTGTTATTACACTGTAGGCTGATTGTGTCAAATAAATCACATAAGTCAACTTCCAGAGCAACTGTTGCAATTCATAAGACAAAAACAAAAGTACAAAAAATAGCTCGGGACTAATCAAGGTTACTGACAGGGGATTGTGGAAAGAAAATGCAAATTTTGCCTGAAGAAACTTGGCATAGACTATATCTTACCAAAGCTGTTAGACAGTGTTTCCTAGCGCATAATATTTTCATTACAGAGCTTCCAGTCCTTGAATCTGTTCACAAGTTTGTATCTTTATTTTCCTTCAGGTGTAGGACTTAATCTGCTTACCTACCTTATTAAAGGACATACTAGCTTTGGAGAAAGATGCCAAGACCTTCAAATCACAGATTATATTATTATTAGGGAGGCTTAGAAGAAAGTTGGAGAAGTGCATAGAAATGACAGCACTTATAAATAAGTCTGCCAAACATACTTGAGTCTGAAATCTGTCAGAATTCTCTCCTGTTTTCCCCAGTAATTTACATCCTTAAGTGGATTATCATAAGTCATTACAAGGAGCTCATCTTGGAACACAGGATGGAAATATTTTTCGACTGCTTTATAATAGAGAAGACACAAATAGATGATGAAAGAATGGTGCTTGGATTCCGAATATTACCGAAGAAACACATCTTTAAAATTTATTCCTCATTTAGCACCTGTTAATTTACAGGAATTTTGTTCTTCAGATACTTTCATGTTTCTTGTCTTCGCTGTGGAGAGATGTATTGTGGTGGTTCCCCCCTACATCACATGGAAATGTCTCACATACAAAAACCTTAGAAGATATGGCTCCAGATGTTGAAAAGGAGACTCAATTGATATTTTTTAGGTTTCCAAAGCAATATTTTATTAACTGTACCCCAAGTACAGAACCCATTTGCCTTACAGGGGTGACAATTACACCTTAGCGAATCTTAAATCAGGAGTAGTCGAAAAGACACACACACTAAGTACAGGAGAAGCATTCCTATAACTGCAATTTTGTTTATCTAGTTCAAAAATCCAGTAATCACTTTTGTATCCTTGAATTTGAACTGTCATGTTCATGGCAACATTAGACAAATACTTGTGCTTTTAACGCTGCTGTCATAACAGTGTTTTAGCAGTGGGCTAGCAGACTCAGAGGTGAAAATACCCATTAGTATAAGCATGCAGAGTAGGAAATGAAAACCGGGATTTCAGCTTTGGCAAAAAGAACATTTTTTTAGAAAAAAAAATCATGTCCTGTTTTGGCAGATTCCCACAGGGAGAAGGTGTGTACCAGGTTAGATCTGCACCAGGTGGCTGCTGCTAGTGATGCTGGTTTACATGTACTGTTCTTTTCAGTTCCTTGCCTTCTGTGTGAGAATGTCATGGAAAACACATCACAGTGTCTTATTGTAAGCAAAATATATAACAAAACTGCCTCTCACCTGCTGATAGCCCCTCCCCCAAAAAGAAGAATCTGGGGCACTGTAGTCCAGCCAAATAAACGTGAATTCCTGGAATAATGCTGTAACAGAGTCAAACAAAATCCTTTCTCAAGCATATGTTCCAGAGAAGAATTTGGACTATAGCAAAGTGAATAGGATCCCATGTAGCATATAGCACGTGTCCTATGATATATCATAAGTGTGCCAATTCAAGCCAAACTGCTTTCAGTGGCAGGGCAACACCTTTTGTGGGTAGGGAAGAGATTGCTATTGTCATTTATTTTAATTCTACTGACAATTTTTATGTGGTTTCTCTGGTATTCTCATGAGAAGGCAAAATAAAAGTGGTATTCATTTAACTCCTAATGAAACTCAAAAAAGCACAATCTAGAAGGATCTGAGGTGGTTTAATCAGAAAAGAGGACTGAACAAGTGAACAGTAGAGTCTCCAAGCTTTTCTTGCATATCATCTGTTCTCCATGTCCATCATGGGCAAGACAAGCACTAATGGACTTATATTTTGATTATATAGTTAGATGTCAACAAAACCTTAAGAACACTAAGGATAACAAGACACATGAAAACTGGATTTTCCCTTGTGGGAGATCTCTAAAAGCAGGTTAGACAAACATCATTAAGAATTGCAAAAGGGTCACTGATCTTGCCTTAGGGTGGGGAAAGGTTCAGAAAACCTCTCAGTGGTCCTTTCTGTCCTATGACAAAACAATGCTCTTCCTTCCCAAAGCAAAACCTGTTAGCACACGGAGACACACAGGGCAGGCTCCCCCTCCTCTTTCTGTTCAGATGACCCCTGACATTTGCCCACCAATTAATCAATTAGAGTCTGAAGAACAAGCATATTGCCAGAAAAGGACTCCTGGGAGGTGACACTAATAGAGTATCTGAAATACACACTCTGACACACGCAGTTGCAAGGTAGAGCTACATCCAGGCACTGTCTTCACAAGTCTCTGAAGAATTTTGTCCACAGTCCCAAGAAATGAAGTTTCCTGTAGCATTTCTCACTGTTACCATGTTTAAAGGCTCAGCAAATAACTGTTCACCTGCAGCCTGCCCACCTCATATGTCTGGGTGGACCGTAGCTAATATGGACTGCACAGTCCATGTGTGAAACACGTGTTCTGTCCCAAGACTATGGGAGCTGCATAAATTACACATGTGAAATATGTCGAGCACATGTAGAAATGCCCTGAATCTTCATGAATTTTAGGTACGAAATAACTCCAGCAGTGTTTATTTCAACTATTTATTTATAAGGAGGGACTTCAGGAGAATCTGTGTAATATTCAATTTGCGGAAAATAGAAGATATTATTTATCCCAGTGATGTCCACGTTATAAAGTTGGATGCCAGTATTTCCTTCTCTTCTGTGACTTTTACTCCCACACATTTATTACCATGTAGAATTGGAAACTCGCTGCAAAATGTAGATTAAGATACCACAGTGGGAGCTTCTGAAGATAACACAACCTTTTAGTCACCAGAATGCTGTATCTCTACTTATCTTCACTATTTAGTCGCAGACATTTAAAGCAAATGGGAAGTGAAGTGTCTTTAATGCTTACATGTGCCAGTTGAGTTTCTTCAACATCAGTAGAGAAGAAAACAAATTAGAAGAGCCAAGGTTGAATTAGTACACTGAATCCAATGCCCCGTTCTGCAGGACTCAAAATATGAAGGTACTACCTTATACCTGATGAAGTAGGACATTGAATACAAACTCTGAAAAGACGAGTTTCACGTTTGAGACTGGATTTTCAAGTCACTGAAATTGTCACTGGAACAGGCACAGGTTTTTGACTACCAGCTTTTTCTGTGCGTTGGCTTCCTAAGAAGGAAGCTGGGATTGCTGGCTTCTCAAGTTGGTGCTTCCTCATGGTGGGTAATCACCCTATAACAGGATATTTTTCTTTTCCCCAGGAATAAAAAAAGAACTTGGTTGAAAGAAAATGCAGGACAAAGAGACCACTGTGTGTAAAAGAATGCTAACATTTGGAAAATTGCAAGATCTCGCTACTTTACTCAGACGTCCTCGCAGGGAAGAAGAAGTCATCTAAGATATGGAGCCAGCATAATTCCCAAAAGCAGTTCTGCAGTCCTGCTCCATGAGTTCTCCAAATCCATTAAAAATGACTGCTCTTGCAGAAAGAGTCATAAGCCCAGCACTTTTTTTCTCTGAGACCTCTTTGTATCCTTTGTTTCTTTCACTTTAAATAAAAGCTATCCATTCTGTGTTGACCTTGCAGTGCAGGACTTCCAGTGTCCCCTTGCTGAGTCTGGCCTAGTACAAAGAACAGCTGGTACCACTAATACTAATGGATTTCCTGGTTTTAGTTCAAATACAGTAAACTTTTCGTTTCATACGCACTAAATCTGAAGATAGGGTTTTCATATTTGTTTTTTCTCCAGTGAGAATCATAGGCTTTAAATGTACTTTCAGAAATAAAAATGAAAAAAAAAAAAAGGAGAAAGTACTTTTTAATATGTTGGCAAAAAAAGTATGTGCCATTTTCTTTCTTCCCCGTGTTTTAGTGTGCTCCTGTGAAAGATCCTAATCAGGACCCCAGAACCGATCGGATGATTTACGAGACCCCAGTGAAAACATGTACTGCAATGGAAGAATTTAGAACATAATTATAATTATATAAAATATAAAAACATTATATGTTCAAGAATATATCTGTCAAAGCTGTTTCAAACTTTGAACTGATTGTACATGGACTGTGAAGGGGTCAAACCAGTACCAACACATCACCGTACAAAGTTTCATTTCCCTGAAAAATGGGAGTAGAGGAGTGGGCAGACCTTGGGGCCAAATCCTGCTGGGGCTGAGTGGCAACATGAGATTAGTGATAATTGGGGGCCCTTGGTAAGCCAGAGGGAGGACCAGCCCTTTCCAGGACAGAGAGCTGTCAGGAGAAGGTATTGTAAGTTGTTTAGCACATCAAAGGTTCAGGAAGGCAGAAATACACAATGATTGGTCTAGCAAATCTAAGGCACTAATTCCATGTGTTTGTTTTTCATGCACAAAGTTCTTTTGAAACTCACCAGTCTCTACAGATACTTTTACCACCAGTTACATATTTTTGTGTTGGCACCATATAAATCTATAGTCTGTGATCTCCCTCCCAAACACAGTAGGGTTTACCTCTAGCCAAAGGCACACATGCTGACATGGCAAAGATTATTTTGTAGACTAGAAAACTACCAGAATAGAAATTTAATGAAAACAAATATGTTCTCAAAGGAATTCAAATTGTTGAGGGACATTTTGGCTCTTGGAAAGCAATTCTTTATACTGTAAATAGACTGAATATAAAAAAGATACAGAAGTCTCAGAGCATAAGGTCGGTCACAATAAGTGTAAGTGTGTTCAAGGTAAGTTCTACTAAGGGATCTTCAGGGAACACTTTTTAGCAGGGCATTGCTGAAATTGAGCAAAATGAGCCTCATTCCATATGAACATTGTATTCCTGTCATGATGCCCTTAAGGATAATCTTTTCCTTTCTAGAAAAGATCAAAACTCTTTTTTCCTCAACACCATTAAGGGACTGGTTTACTTAATGTGGATTGGCCTCCTTGGAACAAATCTGATGACCAATTCACAGCCTCACTAGCTCAGAGTGGGATGTGATTTGGGATGAGATAAAAAAGCTTTGCATTCCTACTCTGTCTGGGTAGTAGATCCCCACACTAGTAGGTAGCAAGCCAGTTTTTGAGGTGTTTTTGCCTCTGCTTTAGTAGCGAGAAGAGCGCTGTAGTCAGTCTCCCACAGCTGGCCTGGCGGTCTTTTATCACATCAAGCTCAGTTTCCACAGGATTTGAACCTTTGCCCCAATGTGAGCAGTTTGTCCTTTACCTGATCTCCCAGAGAAATCCCTCTTGAGCTTTTTCTCTGATTATTTCTTCTGGTTTTCCCTCTTGGTTTGCTGTAACACCAATGAGAGAAAGGCAAAATGACAAACATCTGCCTAACATGAACTTGAACCGTAGCCAACTTTGATTCTAGACAACATTGATTTTAGTGCTCTTATTATAGCCCCAATCCACCGCTTTCTTTTGATCTTCTTTCTGAGTATTTCTCTACCTGGATACTCTGATGACGAGACAGTATTTGTCTTAAGTACCAGCAAACACTTCATTTGGGTTTCTGGCATCAGGCATCCTGCTGACATGCATTAAAGGTATCGAATGTCTCCACTTCCCAATTGTCAGTTCATATTTTGGTGTTTATTTGCAGAGCCTGGTAAATGTGTTTTTCAACTATCATTCACCCACATTTCGATATCAAAACACTGTTTATGCTGGGTGTTTATTACTTCCTGCTGTTCATTTACACAAAACAGCTATTTTAATGGAAGAAAGTATGGTGCATAATTAAAACCTAACAATTGCAGTTCTAAAAAAATTATACATGGATGTTCATGCTACACCCAGCCACCTAATAGTGCCTGCATATGAAATATTTTTTGGTCTGAAGATAGATTAATAGATCTTTAATCTACCTACTGCCAGTACACTCTCAAATTTTATTGCATCTTTTAATAAGCAGCTATTAAACTTGTATCTGTGCACATGTTGGCTATTTGTGTAGTTGATCCTTGAAAATGCCATAACTCTTGTTTATACACAGTCATATCACTTTTCCTCTTCTTTCTAGGCATGGAGACACTGTAAATATCAAATTTGTATGAATTATCTTTGATCTATATTGTCGCTGTTTAATATTAGGCAGGAATTAGGAAATGTTCCAACTCGTGTGAATACTATAGTATGATTGTACAATGAGAAACTTATTTATAGTTCATTCATTGCTAAAAAATAGCATCTGTTAAGTTAAACCAGAGAAATGTGATGTTCCAGTCTTTACCCCAATACACTCGGCACAGAAATGAGCTTCGGTCACTACGGAGTGTCTCTGGAAAATCCTGACTTTCCCAGCAGCAGCAGAAGCTGCATCTGTGTCATGTTAGTGCACGCACACACAGAATGTTGTGGTTTGGTTCTGGGAGGGAGATGGGGGGGAAAGTTCAATGTTGTCTAAGACCTCCTTGGAAAAAAAATGTTAGGAAACTTTGGGCATTTCAAAAATTCTGACTCTGAGTTTTGCAACACAGAAGCGTTTTGAATGCAGACTGCTGTGCCTTCATGAAATAACCTTCTGAGATTGAAGTAGCTGAAGTTTTTGCAGAAAGAGAAGAGCAGCTTGGGACATGTGTGTTCAGGACTGAGCTGCAAATTTGTGTTTTCTTTATGTCTGTGATTTTGTGTCCTCCAAACAGCATCTGTATGTCTGTTGGTAAAGTTTCTCTTCGTGAATCCACTTTGCAGTTGTGTTTAGGAGTCCCTAAGTGTCCAGCTATATGAGAGATGCAGAAGCAGAGGAGGAATAGGGCTGGAAAGGAGCTGCTGAATTGCTCTCGAAAACTGGCTCTGGCCCAGAGGATGAAAACCAATGTGACGGTGCATTTATTTGAGTGTTTCAGGGAAAGATGAACCTGGATTCTCCATACAGCTGGACAGAATCACTTGTAAGCTGCAGAGATTTACCCAGCAGGGCTTTGGGAGGCTCACCTTCAGGAGGTTAATGCACTGGGGTTTTAATGGACTCTCTGCACTAGAGCAGATTTCCCTCCTGGAAGTATCCCCAGAAGAGAAAGCACAATGAGGTTTGCTCCAAGGCTTCCATAGTCACCTGCCATCAGCAGCAGGGGACAGAAAGTGCAGGATGAAACTGCAGGATGCAGTGATGATGGAGCACTGAACTAGAAACGTGGCAGACCTTACATGGGAATTCTCTACACTTCTCACTACCTGCAGTCTGGGCAAACCGGATATAACATGAGAGTCTCCTCTTCATATTTTAGAATAGTCTTCCGGGTATTCCCACTATATCAGGATGGGTTTCTTTATTTTCTGTTCATTTCAATGGTTCAACAGTGAAAAACACTGTGAAAGCAAATGTATTTAGTGAATATTTTAAACCCACTGGTACCTGTGCTTAAAAGAATAAGGTTTATCTTAAGAATCTCATGAATTTAAATAGTAACTCAGAAAACTATCATTTTTGTCTGTAACTTCAGGGGTTTTTTTTCATTTCACTTGTTTCCTGATTATGTATTTTGCAGTTATTATAGGTGTGGAATTTTAAGTATATAAAAAACCCCTGGTATATTTTATTTATTTTTTTCCTTATTTTTTTATCCTTAAGTATGTTACTTTAGAATTTTTTCCAGGTGTAATATCATCTAGTACTGCTGCATATGTGTATGTACCTCAAGCATGTTTTTAAGGCTTGTAAGTGAATCTGAGCCTTTATTCTTCCAGTCCACAAAATTCACATGGCAAATTGACTGTTCAGTAAAACTGGATATATAATATTCCTTGAATGTACTTCTTAAAAGAAATGCATAATTTTTTGTGTTGGTGGCGAGAAATATTACTCCAAAAATAGTCTAAAACCAAAGGGAATTCCAAACACACATGCTTTAAAAAGTAATTATTTTCTTTTCAATTCATTTTTAGAGTGATCACACAGGATTCAAAACTGAAAATGTAGTCCAACTTAGCTGAACAGAGAGTAACAAATGCCAGATTTATAAATGAGGCACACTTTTTAAAACATAACTGTAAAAAAATTGAATTGACAGAAGCGTGCAGAGACCAAGTCTGCAGAATAGATTCAAACTAGTCAGAGCACTTATAAATATGGGATCATCACCAATATTGCTTACAAGTCAAACAGGTAAAGAAAGTGAACTGATTCCTTTTTTTCTTACCAAATGAAAACATATGAAAAATGGCTGAGGGTTTGTATATTGATTTTGACTCTGCCATACTACAAACTTAAGGGTCAGTGGGGGAGGCCATCTTTGTGGGCCAGTTTGTGTTGTCTTTCTGCGTAGAACATCATGGGCTGATCAAAATTTCAAAGCAATTACTTCACTTACAAGTATCAGGCCTGTCAAGGGTTAGTTTTTAAATGACTGATGTGCAAGACCGCCCTTGAAGAGAGCACATGGGGTCCAGGAAGAAGTACACCTAGCAGTGGTGACCTACCATCAGTGTCGGATCTATGGATCTACCATTCCATGCAGGACAGAACAGAACGATGCAAGAAATCTTTCAAGCTTGTGTTTCCCAAAAACAATAGGAATTTTGTAGGCTTGCATATGTAGCTCTTTGGTACCATGTTGCGTAAATGACTGAAACCCACGCCCAGAATACTTGTAGGATAATCTCAGCAGTTTATCTCTAAACTTTGGTTCAGTTCTGCAAGAAGAACTCAAAGAGATCGCCTCCAAACTTGGAAACCTTTTCAAGTTTGGGTTTTTTATTTAAAATCCTAAAGCCTTCACAATTTGGAGGTTTAATTAAATAATTTATATTCTATCAATGTGTATATTTAATTATATATTATTTGAACTAAATAATTTATAGCAAACTACTTAATTAGTAGTTATTGCAATGGTAATGACATTTTTCAGTGCAGTACCTAAACATCTGCATGAGAGCAGGGTTGCATTGTGCCAGGCTCTGTATAAACACAAAATTATAACCCAAAAACACAACCTGGACAGACAATGAAGAGGAAAGAGGAACACAGAATGACCAGTATAACAGGCACCGTAAACATCTTTTTTAAACCAAATACTTTTAGAGGCCTGGAAGGAAGAAGGTAGTTATATGGAGCTGGGTTGCTGGCTGACTTCCAAAGAGAGAAATAGAATATATGGGGAAAATGAAATGAGAATCAAATGTAGACAGAGTGCTTAATCTTTTCCTTTCTAGAAAAGATCAAAACTCCTTTTTCCTTAGCAACAACTAAAATTACACAAATACATTGCTAATATTAGTGGCAAACTACTTATAAGGAATGAGTGCTTTGTCACGAGGCTAACATATTTTGTTGTTGCTTTATTTTATTCATTACAATAGTGCCTGGAGAACCCAACTAACAATCTCCACAAAATTTGGGAGGTTTATAAACAAACTGAACCAACTTATTCTGGGTAGGTAAGAGGAAAGAAATAAGTTAATTCAGAAGAGAAACTCAAAAATTAATATAGGCACTGTTACTGTGTTGACGTTTTTCCAGTAAAATGAATTAGTGAAGAAAATCCTTTGTACATAAACCATGAAGAAGAGCACCTGCATGGAACATTGAGAAGAAAGTTCATTTTGAGATGCACAATTAAGGCATAACACAGAAATATTCTTGTGCATTGTGTCAATAACAGAAGGGTGATAAATGCACAAGGAACTTACAATATCAAGTAACTTGCTTTACCTTCACTGTAAATAAGTGCCAAGTGAGGTATGTTTGGAAAAAAAACTAGTCTTGGCTGTGTAAAATCACTGGTGGACTCTCACTGATCACTTCAAATCAGGGGCCAAAAAGCAAGCCAAATGCAATTATTTGTAGTGGAAAAGACCATGAGATGTGTATCATCATTATGCCTCTGTGTATCCACTGTGCTTCCACATCTTAGTCTGTGTAGCTCTGGCCCCTTATTTCCACTCCTTTTTTCTAAAGAAAGCTTGTCCTGGAAATGGAGAAGTTTCAGAGGACTTAAACAACCATCAGAATTATGGAATGACCAGAGAAAGGATTGTTAATCTGAAAGAAGGATGACTGAAGGTGTCTATAAACTCATGGAGACCTGGGCTGGATAAGTCAAAGAGAGTTGCACACTGTCTTTTCCAAGGCATCTTAGGAAGCCAGCAAGTAGCAGCTTCTAAAGATATGGAAGGAAGTGATTCTTCATGAAGTGCCCACGGAAGTTGTGGGAACTCCTCGCCTCAGTTAAAACCAGATGCTCAAAGTTTGGTTACACAGTTTGATCCAGTGTCCTCATCCTCACGTTCTTATCAGCCAGCGCTATTTTGCACTCCTAACTTTCTTAAGTAGTATCTCCACTTTCTCTGTACTACTGCACCAGCTGCTTCTTCTATAGTTGGATTCAGAATATACTTTTCATCTACATGTACGCTGTAGGCATTAATATTTTTAAAAAAGAGGTTTAACTGATTTACTAATTACACATTCTGTGTGAATACTCACAACAGAATAGCAACCAGATCAAAGCAATTCTATTACAGACCTGTGAATTGTAAAGGGAAGAAAGCCAGGATGCAACAAAAGCTGGAATGAACACTCACAGCCATTGCCATCCATTCACTACCACATTAAAAATCTTTTAGCCTGGCAAAGTTGCGTCACTGAGGAACCACGAAGTTATTTAGCAATAATAAGTTGTACATGAAAAAGCAGATCCAAAATGTGTTAAAAATACCTCCAAGCTCTAAAGAAAAATATAAATTTAAAAAAAAAAAAAAAAAAAAAAAAAAAAAAAAAAGAAAAAAATCCTGGTGAAAATCTTACTTAAAGAAATATTATTACTGAGGTCAATAAAATTAACTTGCATGAGTAACGGTGGTTCAAACGAGTAACTTGAATCTACAGTTTGAAACATAGTTGCTGAAAGTCAGACTCCTACATTATTAGGATAACTTATAAACTGCAAAATACTCTCCACTGTTCCAATTTCAATGTTTATTAAAAAACAGATCTTTTGCTTAGCTACCCCAGCGTGTACTTATGTTCTCCACAGACTGAAGGAGACGTGGTTAGTCTCACTCTAAAACGCAGAAGGCTTTAGGAATGATATTCTTATCACACTACAATCTTGGTAAGTCAAGAAATCATGAAATATACCTAAAATCCCCATAAGTTAAAAACATGGAAATAAATTCCTATAGTTGGTCCATCATAGACCAGTGTTGTGACTCTAATCTTATTTCTAAGCTGAAGAGGGAATTCTGTCTCCTCCACCTAGCCCTTGTTCCTCCCAAATGAGAGTCCTACCTGCTCAAACTCTGAGAACTTTCACCTTGAGAACATGACATTTTAGAAATGGGGAAACTCCTCCAGGGCATATACTCCTTCCATGACATCCTGGTCAAAACCAGAGCACTGTAATTAGATAAGCAGGCAACCAGACTAGGCAAGAGACAATCTCAAAACATAAAGGGGGAGGAGAAGAAGATTATAAAGAATAGAGTTTGACATACTTGCTGTCTCTCAGTTTTTTCTGGCATACACAAATCACATTTTAGAGTGACAAATGTATACACATCAAATTTAAGGACAGCCAAATTTGTGATTTCCAAATGTTCTGCATATTGCTATGTAGGTATTTCTGGGAAAAAGAAAATGGTTTTGCATAGATCCCAAATTGCAAAAATATCTGTTCATATTGTACTTATCTCAAGAAAGCACCTACCCATGATTCATGATACTAAATGTTACCTGTAGACACAATATTGGGTGCACAAGGTGGCTTCCCAAAAATTTGGACAACTGTAAGCAAGAATACATTTGCATTGGTTTATGTCCTTCTGTAGAAAAATAATATACAGTATAAGAACTTCTCAGTAGAGCATTGTTCGTGTTGTGGATTAAGTCAAATTTTCTGTAGGCAGATTGAGAGACTAATTCTCTAGTATGACTGTTGCAGTTTTTAGGTAACCTCTCATACAAGTCGATCACTTCAGGCTGTCTATGTATGTAAAACTGTTCCTTGGGGACAGTGAAAAATGTTTCTTTTTTTCCCTTTCCTGTCCTACATCATTTTTTTTCAAATTTCTGTGTGGAAACAATTCTAAAGGAGATGTAATGTTTACCTGGAGGTCTGGTTAGGGAATTGTGAATTAAAGACTTTGAGGAGGAAAACACTGATGGTTTCAAACTAGAGTACTATCTTGTCATTGTGAGTGTTGATGAAACTTTGTCATGGACAGCTTCATAGAATACAAAGTGGAATATCTACTTTTACTGTTTCTAGGAGACCTGAAACCCAAATTTCCCTGCAGTACTTCATGAAACATCAGAGGCTCAGGTCGAATATTCCTCCTCAATTAGTTAAAGGAGGAGGACCTTGAGGAAACACCTCAAAATCATTAAATATGGCCTCAATAGTTAAATAGCACTTAACAGCAGAGTTTTAGGTGTGAGAATGACAGACCAATATGTCTGATCTGTCTTTTCCTCCCATAAGTGGCCTATGTACAGTAGTGTCATGATGCTTGGTCATGCGTTCTAACAGTCATGGGGAAAACCTTCCTGCTTCCTGCTTTTTGTCCCAAGGTAGATGAAAATGGCTTTATAGAGCAGGAAAATCACAGCTTGCTCAGTGTTGTAGCTTAGTAGTCCCAGAATGTAGTGAGCTAACTCAGGGATGGCTCTAGCTTCATTATAAAAAATGAGGGTTCTGTGGAAAGGGTAACTACAAAGGAGACAGTAAATAATTCTTGCTTTAATTATTGCCTAGTACACACATTATTCTCAGTGATACTGCTTTAGAAATTAACTTTTCACTATTCCTGAAGGAAATTCTGGTGTATCTAATATTAGTGCAAAACCCATTCTCTGCACTGCTTTTATGCTGAAATCTGAACATTTTAAACCTTTTCCCATGCTGGGTAGTGAGAAAGAACTCTTTATATTAATTTGGACTTCACAGATGTCACATGATAGGAATACATTCCAAAAGCTAAGATACAAGATTACTCCTTAACCATAGAACAAACCAACAGGAATTTTAATCAAGACAATATCCAATAATGACTGAATGTTTTTGGAGGTGATCCAGAATACACATTTGGGAATTTTAATCTTGACTGCCTTTGAATTTTGTAAAAAATATTTTTAAAGTTTGGGGAGTATGCCACTCCAGCTGATTCCAGAAATGAGCCATCTAAGGTATTAAAGTGTTTCATCTGTTCAGACATTGAATATTGCAAATCTGTTTCAGTAATTCATACCAGATAAGTTTGCAATGAATGAGCCTAAGTGAAGAAACTTGTTTCCCTTAAAGTAGGACAGCAAGTCAGAAAGGGAAGAAAAGCCAATTTTTATTTTTTTTTTTAATCTTACCCATACTTCAGGAAATATTAAGGCAGCTGCTTTTCTTAACTTCTCATCAATTAATTTAAAATTATTGAAACTGTGCTGTTTGCAGCACTCGGATAAACTTAAATTCCTTACACTCCATACGTGTTTCCTCGTGTGTATAGAGGTGTCTGTGTGCCTGCATATTTATTATGATTGAAGTTGTCAGAAAATTTCAATCACTGTTTTGTGGAAGGATCAAGTTATCTTCAAAATATACGTGTTGGTGTATCATGACTTTAATGCTCCAACCCACATGTGCTGTGTTGTTTTTTTTCCACTGAAAGCAGATTCCAACAGGCTTTGCTGAGTTCTCTAAAACGATATTGTATGACTACAAACTTTGACAGTACTAAACTATATATATTATTATAAAATTATTGGCTTATCTGTCCCACAACTTCCATTTAGAGTAATTTTATATGCAGCCAATTTAAAACAATTTGAGAAAATGAATCCATTTAAATTGCTCGTTTTAAGCTTGCATGATGTCTCATTTGAAATATCAGTATCAATGTGAGATGAGATTTTAGGCAGGATGAGATTTAGGCTTCTTAGAATGAACAAGAATGGGCATTTTAGAGAGCTGCTAATCTTTCCTTTCTAGGCAGAACCCCTTTCAGCTATTTTGGGACCTGGTTATGGTGGTGACTAATATTTTAGCAGAAAACTGATAAGAGTCTACAAAGCAGGAAAAGTATTCATAGTTTTGGGGTTTTTTTGTATTAACATAAATTTCCATTCCTTTGTTTTCTCCTTGTAGCCAATTGCACAACTCAATCTTCTCTGTGCAGTGAAAGTTTAAAAGCCTAATTCTGTAAGTCATAAAACAAACTAAGCACAGAAAGGAATTTACAGTATGTTAAAAGAATAAGAGAAGAGGCTAATAGAGTTGTATACATTTCAAGGATAGATATAATCAAGTGTGTACAATATAAAGCAGAAGGTTCATAATGATTGAAAAAGGAGAAGGAAAAAAAAAAAAAGCTATTTTGTAGTAGCTGCATGAACTCTGGCTGAACCTTGCTATTTGGCAGCCTCCAGTAAGGACAGCCTAAGATGAGGCATTAGGGTTTGAATCTGAGAAGCTGACATCAAGCAGACAGCAAGACATGATATCTTATTTTCCTGAGCTATGCTGACACAAATTGAACTCCACTTATTATTTTCTTATGCCAGTAAAGTTGCATTTGGCATTTAAGCATTTTGCTTGCAGATGTTGGAGAGCTGGTTGTCTTAATTTAAATAATTTGCAGATTGTTTGGTGGTATTAAAAGATAGAAACTCATTCTTCATATGAGTCCAATTTTATAAGATTTATTTTTTTTTCTGACCTTGTGCAAGGTAAGAATTTGATATTAAATCCAAGTAGCCCAAGGGTACAAAGCCAGTATTCTGTGTTATTCAAAACTAGGAGTGGAAAAAACTTGCTTTGAGCTGTTTAACCGATAGAAATAGGAAGAAAATATGAAAATTCTTCACAATTATTTGAGCTAAGGAAGACGAGAGTGTTAGTTCTTTCTCAGGCAATATAAGTCATAATAATAATGCAAATCATATATGAATAGCAATGATTTAAAGCTTCTAGCATATCCCTCATTGTTTAAGGGAGTTATATCTCAACAATAATATCTACATACTCCTTTTCATAGAACTAAGGAGATAGGTGTATGGTCATCATTACTTCTGTACATATGATGCTTGAACTTTTTCAGTTACTGCCATACACATGTTATCGTTTCCCTTCTCTTAAAAATAAATAAATAAATAAATAACAGGTACTTCTTTGTCTTGTGTGTTCTGTTGCTTTTGTTTGTTCCTATTCCTAGGCAAAGCATTTTAAGAGAATACTAGTGATTTTTTTGTGTAGAGAATAAGATGTCAGTTTACATTACAACCCCCCAGGGTAAATGCAGAGAATTCATAAAGGATTAGAAAAAAATGTAGTACTTTATAATGAAATGTACTTCATGTAATTTATGACTATACAGTTAGAGCATAGTCTTTCTTTTCCATTTTTCCTGTGCTGCCTACAAACATTTAACAATCGTCTAGGGTAAAAAGTATTTTACCACTTACTAAGAAACAACGTAAACTTGTTTTCATTTTGCCAAGAGAGTTACCTTTCAGAAGCACATGGCCACGTTGTCAGATTAGGTTCACAATCTATGGACCTAGTGAACCAGGGCTGGAGGAAATCAGGTGCTGCCATCGGTCTGGGGGAGGTGGTGAGACATCCACCAGCGGCAGCAGCAGGACAAGCCGTAGGAACGCCAGGGTCCTCCTCATCGCTCATTTTCCTCACTGTAAAACTGGAAGTAATAAAGTCTTCCCGTGTCTGTAAAAAGCCTTGAAATCACCAACTGAAAAATATTCGGGATTACTAATAGCAGGGAAATCCAGAGGTATTTGTGACAAGAGACGGTTGGGCCTGCTCTGCCTTCAGTCCAAGTTACGTATCACATATAGACTGTCTGTGCAAAATGATTTACCTAGATTGCAGTGAGTTACTCATGAAAAATGTGAGGACACATGTCAAATCATAATGTGTATCTTACCTAAAGCGACAGCTGAGTGTGATTTGATAGATTGCCCAAAAAGTCGTTGAAAAAAATGGTGTGTCTGTTGGACTACCAGGGATTAATGAGAGCAATTAAGGAATACACAGACATTGCAGAAAATTTAAATTATTTCTTTGCCGTTGTCTTCACCACAGAGGATGTGGGGTGACACATCTTCTCTTTTCTGAAAATAAAGATGAGGTACTGTCAGAGGCTGCAATAGCAACAGAGGACATACTGGAACAGAAGGGAAGAATTAGAGAACCACTAGTTATTAAAATAGGAGAGTATATTTCCAGGACTTTCAGGGGAACTTAAGAATGAAATGGTTGAACTGCTAAAACCCCTAAAATTCAGGCTCATTAAAATGAACTACTGTGCCTGATCACCAGTGACTATCTTTAATAAGAGAGCTACAGATAATCCTGGGAATTGAACACCAATTTCTTTTCTTAATATCAGGGGTATTGTGAAACAAAAATAAATAAATGAGAATCATAATAGAATAAAAACGGTGTCTACCTGCCAAAGAAAAACATACCTCCCGAATCTATTAGAGCTTTGCAGGCACATTGTTCACAAAGAAAGGAAACAATAATTTAAAACACCTTTGACAATTTTCTGAAGAGACTATTAAGACGTGGCCAAGGAAAAAGAGATTAAATAATTCCAAATATCAGAGCAGCTCATCTACACAAGGTCTGTGAGCACTGCACAGGGGGTTACTTAAGAACTCCTTTTGTGGGTGCTCCTAATGAACAAGCTGAAAATGGGTTAAGTGTTGTTTCACCAATGCAGACCTGGATGGAGAAGGTAGGAGCTAAACAACATATTTAATGAATTAATCAGTGATTTCTAGAAGCCTGGAGAAGTTATAACAAGGAGAGATCATTTAATATACTATTGGTTTAGGTAATTATGTGATAATTAGGACCTTGAATTTAACACACCAATAGCAGTTTAAATGTAGGCTGGAAAAGCAGAGACTTGTAGCATTCAGATGTCCCCAGACTGGAATCAACATAAACTCACCTGGGACATATCATGGCTTTTATGGACTTTCCAACAGGACTTGCTCCGTGTTACTAATGGTGAAAAGGACCTATAGCAAAACTCAAAATAGAAACATAGAAAACAGCCATGTTTCCTTCAGCAGAGATGAGCCTAACTGAAAAAAAACACACTAGACAGAGGTAGTTTATCTAGACAATATACAAGAAAAGTAAACTTGGTATGAAATACATTTCTTCTAGAAAACATGATGCATGGTCAGTGCAGGAATGTTGCTGTTCCATTTTTTCCTCTGGCATTACTTCAAGTCACGCCAAAATAAATTAAGTTGCAGTTCTATTATTAAACTCGAGGCAAATTACTAATGGGCTTTTCTACATTTTATTCTGCTTTTTCCTTTTTTTTTT
>VXAY01002209.1:377317-443919 GCA_013399855.1 Oxyruncus cristatus
TTTTTTTTTAGCCTGCATATGCTGTACTTTGTAGTCATCTCTGGTCAAGCTTTCATATACAGCATGGAGCTAATGAATTACTTCTGTATTCAGTCACTTAGACTTCATGAATCAGTCATCTCCTCCTGGAAACTGCTCTGGTCTGGATCTTTAACTAGTGTAAATTAGCACTGTGCCAAGAGAGAATTGAGGTGATACAATACTGTACAAAAGTCAAGGACCCAGTTCTGCATTTCTGTGGCTCTGTTACTATAGTGCTGTTTATAAATGTTACAGATCCTAAGGGTTATATAAAGTAGATAATCTACAAAAATAAATTAAATTTTTTCCTTTTATTTATGAAAACTTTCCCCTTTGTTGGCAAATCTATTGACCTAAGACAGTGCCCTGTGAATTGTGCAATTTGGGTAATACTAATTTATTTTAAGTGATTTGTGTTTATACTTTAGGAAATAATAGGAAATATAGAGATTGAAACTTTTTTTTTCATTAACATAAACTTGTTATGAACCTACTTTCTCCTTTTCTAGTAACAACATGCTACTTCAAACCACAGGCTTTTATTCCTTGGAAGCCTTTTTCAATAGTTTGCAATTCTCCAAGCAATGAAGTTAGGCTGCATCTTTGTTGTACCTCTCAAGTGTAACACACCAAGCACAATAGCATGGCAGTGCTAGTAGAGTTAGCCAAAAAAAACAGAAATACAGAGGGAAGGAACCAAACAGAGATCCCCTACGTATCCTGTTCTTGCCTTTAGGCAAAAATACTGCAAGCTGCTCTGATACCTCCATAACAGTGGGTACGAAATATCTCATGTAGGGCTGGGCTCAAGCCTGGTCTCTGTTCATTTAAATGTCTAAATATCATAAAAAAAATCAAAGATGTTTAGTTGCTGGAGTACATAATAAAGTATTTGCACACTATAGTTTCTCTGATAGCAAAGTCAACTTCCGTGCATGGGAAAGCCCCTGCTCCCCCCACACACATCCAGGAGGCTGCTGCAGGCAGCCTTTTCTCCTTCCCTTCCTCCCCATCCCCAGGCCCTGCTGCCCTCCCCTGTTTTTGCCTATTTTATTGTTTGTATGTGGTCTGAGATATAAAATAATCTCTGACATCTTGCTGTACTATTCCTTGAGGATCATCATCTCCAAAACCAGCATTTCTAAGGAATCCATTTTCCCTCTGTGTTAGTGGTCACCTGCTGCAGCTTCAGCATTAACCTGAATGTCAGGCATTCTACTGGGGGGGGGGATGGGAGGGTAGGATAGAAAAGGGTCGGACCTTTGCCAGAGAGGTGTGTGTTTGTTTGAAGACTTCAGGAAACCGAATATTGGGATTGCATTCCTCCCAGCTTTCTGGAGGGGAATATTAATATCAGTAAAAGACCATTGCTTCAGGGAGGGAACTGGAAATGTTAATAGTTATTGGTCCAAATTCTCTCTCACTGGACTCCACAGACATTACTAAACTTAATCCAGGGAGGAATTTTGTCCACTGGGTTTAATTTAAGTATGTAATATGATGCAGTGTTGGGGGAAAAAAAAACCCACATCTATTTGGTGAATGTGTTTTTGGAACATCTCTGCTAAGTTCGGAGAGTTTGAAGTTCATTTTTGTTCACATTAGTGTGACCACAGCAGAAATGTCATGCTCTCTTTTGGTTTCAACAATTACAGAAAGGGCAGGATGCAACTAGAGAGTGAAAATAAGGCACACAGGCAGATGATGTGAGACCTGAGGATCCATCCTGTAAGGAGAGCCTTGGAGAATTTGGGGAATTTGGGAATCGGTGCCATTTACAGGATGGGTGGCAAAGGGGGTGCACATCCACACTATAAACACAAGAGTTATGCTGACATTAAAGAGAAACAACAACATAAAGGCATCAAGGTAAGGAATTAGAGGATGGCTAAAACTTAAATTTTAGGTAAAAACTTTATGGAGCAGAAAAACTCGATGGATGTTGTGCCCCATAAACCTCAGTTTGTCAGGATAGTCTTCTGATAGTGGAGCCAGAACTAAGTAGAGGTGAATCCCATGGATGCTGTTCCTCAGTGTGTAGTTTCTTTCAGCAGGTGTTTCTTTTTTTCCTACAGGAATATATCCCATCAACCTCATTCGGTCGAATAGTCTCCCCCAAACTGGTGGGAAAACCTTTGTGAAAAGGCAGAACTATTTATTCTACTGGTGGCACAGACCTTTCCTGATATATAATGGCAAAGAAACAGAGGATTTATGGCTGTAATATCATCTGACTTCTGCATCCAAAATTTAAAACATGAAGGATAAAATATGCTTTTTCTGTTGGAGAAAAAAGGCAGAGGAATTACATTCTTGGCATATACGTTAGAAATGGCAGCACTGGTGAGACTATATCTGTTATCTTCAAAATTGCTTTAAACCAGAAGCTTGGGTAACAAAGGACAGAAGTTACTTTCATATTAACATATATGTCATGTTTAATCAATCAAAAGAGAACTGTAATTACTTTACTCTCTTCTTAGCTAACTTTAAAGAAAGGAAGTCATGAACCTATAAAGTAAATGTCATCCTGTTTAGATAGTTATAGTTTTATAGGTAATTTGTTGCAGATTTTATGCAGATAATTTATAATTATTTCCTTTCATGCTCATCTTTCAGCGTGGAGTCCAGTTTTTACACAAACATAAGGACTGCAGATGCAGAGAAAGTATCAATGAAACTACCTAATTTTTTTTCCCAGATTTGGTGCACACATTTACAAGTTTATCAGCCACTGTGCAGCTACTGAACTTGGCAGTAGTTTGAGCTGCATATGCAATATCAAAGCAAAAAATCAAGTGGTGGTAATAATTGGTAGGCTTGGTTAGATGACCTATGACTTTCAGGAGGAATTTGCATGAGAAGGAACTGATTTCTTCTTCCAGCCTGATCCTTTGGTGTCACTTTGTGTTGGATACTTTGCAGTAGGTGGTTTCCAGTACATCTCGCTGCTGCTGTGAAGGAAACAAATTGCGCAGTCAGCTGAGCGGGGCACTTTAAATTGTCAAATGTGTTGAACTGCACATACAGCAGCAAGATGACTGTGTTTGAAAATAGTCTCAAATTGCCACAGCTGCTTGCCTTTAGCATGTTTCCCACCACAAAATAGTCTGTATTTTCTGCTTCATGGGTAAAACCCCTATGTTGGAAAGTAGTCCTGGGAAGCAAAACAGAATGTGTATTTATGCAAGACAAGATTTGTTACAATTGCTTGCTGGCATTATAGGATAATTTAGTTTTCTTTTGCTCTTTAGAAACCTCTTATAGAGTAAAGAGGCAGAAAAGTAGTATTCCTAAATATTTTAAAACGTTAAGCCAAAATGTGGATTTGATTTGTTACGAGTATTGGCAGTCTGACTGTTGACCATCCTTTCTCTTCCAACCTGCAATAAATTCAACAAAAAATATATTATTTCATCACTCAACAAACTGGAATGATTAAAATATGCACCAGGGGAACACTCCCAGCCGTGAGAGATATCGATTAGACTCTAAAGCGCTGCATGTCCTTTATGTTGCTGAGACCCCAAGCACAGCAACCCCATGGAGGGCTGGCTAATAACATGAATGCTTCAGAGCTGGTTTCTCTCTTCAAGGGCCAAATGTCAACACAAACCTATCAGACTAGTAAGTTGAAGGTAGCATACATGCAGTGATATAGCACTCTGTCCACCTGCCTGTGCCCATGTTGTCGAAAATACTAAATAGCCATTTACATCTGGGTTGATTAGCAAAACTTTGCCATGAGTCTGCAGTGAGGCTTAAACTTCTGTTTCTGGATCCATAGGGAAAAATGCTTAACCAGCTTTAACCTCTCTGCAACAGCTCCCTTCAGACTGTTATGAAACATGAATTCATCTGACCTCTTCAAGGTCTGTTTATATCTTCCTGTCTGTGAGATCCAGTCATTCCTTCCTTCAGCCTGCCGCAGACAAATGAATATCTCATGGTACTGTCATATAAAAAGCTACTTAAAACATTTCAAAGCCAAAAGGGCTGCTAGTTTATACTCTTTGAAAAATCAACACAGTGTCTAAACAGCTCCATAATACACAAGGCTTCTACTGCTAGGATTTATTTCTTTCCAGCTTGGTGGGTTTTTTATTCTTTTTGACCAATATGTTATCTCAGTTAACAGTATTTTTCATTTCTATAGTAGTAAGGATTAACTTCCAGCCAGAAGATGATTCAGCTGCATGTCCAATTCATTACATTATGGGACTGATTTGTCAAAAGTATTAAAGTCCAAGAGCAGCACGATACCTGGGAGTCAAACATACATGTGCAATAGGTCTGGTGGCCAAATGCAAGAAACCAGCATTGGCAACACAGAAAAAAATCATGGCCCTATCCGCAAGTTGCCAAACAACAGATTGTTGCCAAACAACGAATTATTGCCAAATACAGGGCTGGACTGTGAACGAAATTATTGAGTTTTGCTGTTATTGTGCTTTGACCTTGACAGTAGGACCCAGGAGAGATGGATCCTATGCCCGCCTCTGCTACTGACCATTTCTTATTGCTCCACTCCTGTCTTCTGCACCACCTCTGCACCAAGCCTGAGCTGCGAGAGCTCAGCGATTCTGCAAATTGGGCATAGGTTGTATCTTTTTGTGTTACATTTGCTGGACAGAGGTAATCAAAGCTGATGTCTACCTGGGTGCTGATACGCTGGATGGGAGAGGAGGAACGCTGGATCTAAGTTGCCTTGACATGGTGATAACAAAACAGGAATAAAGGCAAAGGATTGGATAAAAATAAAAGGCAGGAGTAAAGTGTGCTTCAGTTACAGGAGGGTAAGAGTGTGAAGGTGCAACGAGGTCCTTCCTATCCTACCTTTGAGGGTAAATCTATCATTCTGGTCCAGTCTAGGCTGAGTAACTGAAGAATGCTAATGAAATAATTTGGGAATTGGTGGGAGGGTGTAATGAATAATTCCACGCATTGTTAAGAAGACAGGATTGTTGAATTATGGATAGTCCAAATCCCAATTTTGGGAAGGCTGGAAGAAAAAGTGAAACTTATCTAGGGTTACCATAGTATGAGGAGATAGAGCAGTTGGAGAAACCACGAGAAGCTGCGAGATAAAAACAGGTTAGAAAAAAGAAAGGCTGAAGAGGTAACAAGGAGCAAGGACAGTGAAGGAAGGAAAAATCATCGAAAGAAAACACAGATACGTGGAAAAAAAAGGCAGAAGGAAAAAAGAGAGTGAAAACTCTATATGATGGGGAAGGAGAAGGTACTAGTATATATGGCAATAAATGCTGGGCAGAACCAACCCCTGGGGCCTCCTGACTGCTCCCAGACCATCAGCCACTCCGACTCCTGGAATATGTGTCTACAGAACTGTCTTAATTTCTTTTTTTATCCCCCTTCAGTCAACAGTGTATCATCAGTCTTAAAGAGCACTCAACATCTTTAAAAATCTATAAAATACAAGACATAACAAAATTTGAGGGGAAAAAAGGAGCTAAATTGGGCTAATTCAGTTAGTAGCAAAAATTGCTAAATAACCGAGGTTTCTGAAATTGTACAAATACTTAAGAGCCAAGAATGCAAAAAAAGACCATGCTGATTACTTATACATTCAATATAATCCCACATACATATTTAACTCAGGTACAATGACATCATTATCACCTTTAATCTTATTTATGTGTAGAAATAGTCTCTTGTAAAAATCTAAGTTGTACTACCTTAAAACAAGCCTATTGGCCCTAACTTGTGGATTATTAAATATGAATAATGTGGGTCCTCACAATAAAAGAAGCATTATTTGAATACAGAAAGTACTGCAAATATTTTTAATGTCTTTTTTGTTGTTGTTTTCCCTTCTTTTTTTTTTTTGTTTTAGGTTGTGCTTTTGTGACTAGGACAGCTTATTGAATTCTTCTACCATTTTACCTCTTTCCCTGCTATAAATCTATACATTTTTATATTTTCTACAATTTCTTTGGGGGCTGTTTCCTTTGTAACATATGAGAATATTTTAATTTGGTTTTCTCTCCATTCCAATCATTTGGGGTTAAATTTTCTCTAATAGCCTAATCCCAGTCCAAATAAGTTTAATGAGAAAACTCCAATGTGATAAAATGGAACCACATTTTCCCTCTTAAGCCCGCACAGCAGACTTTTCTGGCATAATTGTGTCGTTCAAGGGTAGAATGAGGTGTGATCTGTGACTGGCATAAGCAAAAGCTCTCAATGTTGGTGCAGGTAAACTGGCAAAAATACCCCATAGACATTTCCATCCCATGTTGTTTGGCAAGATGAGAAAAGTTATAACATCAACAGTGGAGTTCAGTTGCTATAAGTTGCTTTTCCAGTATGGAAAAGGATAGGATAGGATAATTCTATTCCAGAAAGGCCTTCCAAGTGTGGGCCTGGACTGAATTACGCTCATGTAAATTGAGACTAATTCCAACACAGTCGTGCAGCAAAGGTCGTGTTCACTCTTGGTGTCCGCCTGAGAGCTGGAAGGTTGGCTGCAGGAAAGGCTGCTGCAACTCCCTGTGCTCCCCGAGCAAAAATAAGTCCCCTGCCCTCTGTCCAGGCTGCTGTAGCTCTTGCTCAAGAAGACATGGTGCTCACCAGGCATCCAAACTCCCTAAGTGCAGAGCCAAGGCACTCCAAGTGACAACCTCTTACAGGCACGCCTGTCTCACGCCCTGTATGTTATGCCTCTTTTCTTTGATCTCCTCTGCCTGCAACAGAAAAGGAGATCAAAGAAAAGCTGAGCTCTGTCTCTTATCTCTGCACTCGTGTGTCTTCTCTTTCCTTTTTTCTCTTTATTTCTGACAATTGTAGGGGAAGCGAGACACAGAGGGAGCTCTGCTGTACAAATCCCAGCCTTCTCCAATCCCAGCCCAGAGCTGCAAGGAGGCCCTTGCATTATTGCCTGAAGCAGGCAAGTTCCACAAAATGCTGGAAGTGGCAAAAGTGAAGATTCTTGATTTAGCTTCAGAGGAGCAGTATCTTAATTCCTATCAAGGACATCAGGGTGTAAGAGAGCATTTAATAATGCTGTAGGCAGTTCCTGCTGAAGAGTCAACTATAGCCCTAAAAAGTCCCAGTGATTTAGTAAATGAGTGCAAAACCTGTGTTTTTCTAGAGTAATAAAAGAACTTCTGAGCTAATGGTATTAGCTAATTATTACACTTGCAAAAAAAAGCAGAAAACATTCATGTTGAATAGCAGCTGTTCTGTGACAGCTGGAGGAGACCTAACCAAAGCCAAATCAGTTCAGATTTATCAATGTCAACAGTGTTTTGCCCTTAACTCTCATGCTTTACACATCTTTTCATATGTCTTTTCTCATTAGCCACATGGAAGAGACATTATTATAGCGTTCCTACCTAGATGGTCTCAATCTTTCCAATTGTCCATTATCCATAACTTCTGAGGGAAAGAAAATAATCTAGAACTGCAAAAAAAAAAAAAAAAAGGTTTCAAGGCTTGTTTTCTGCTTTGAGGTTCTATATGCTCACAGGACTGATCCTCTCTTCAGTTTTCCCAGGACTGGGGCTGTTTGAACTTCATTCATTTCCCCTACAGCCTCCTGACTTGAGGAGTGTGTATCTGCATATCCCTACAGTGTGGCTAGGCTGATGTCTTAGCTCTGGTCCAGGGGATGCATCAGAAGTAAATCTGGTTGCCCTCACTTGCTGTGTTTTAGGTCATAGCACGGAGCATTTCAGAGGACACAAACTGGAATTCTGTTGATGGGAGCTCATCTGGAGGAGGCAATCCATGAGGCCAAGCACACTCCAAACACTGATTGCAGTCACAGCCCAGGGTAAAGGCTGCTGCATGAATGGTGGGCATTCAGCTCACAGGAATGGTACAAAGCCAAACCTTGCAGTCACACCTGGTTTTCTTTGACAACCACCTGTTCCTCTCTGGAGATCTGCTCCTGTTGCTCCACAGTGATAGCTGAGCACCCCGGCACGCTTCATCTGAGAGTCTCAGTTCCTCCTAAGTGGCAGAGCATCATTTCTGAATATGTTAGCTTCTTTCTGAATATGCTGGAGTCTGCATTTTAATATTAATGACTGGTCTCACTTTGGGTTTTTCTAATGCTTCTAGGTTCATTAGGTCAAATTCAGGATCAAGAGCTGCATAAAAAATATACTTTTTTAGGAATAAATTAACCAGCACATTAAAAAAAAAAAAATCAAACTACGTTACTTTGTGCTGGTGAAGGATCCAAAACAGAACTTCACCACCTTTGCAACTACATGAATAAGCTTTTAAAAGATGATTGCTTGTCAGAGAGCTGGGATACACATATTAACAGATTATCTTCTCTCCAGTGTACTGCTTTCATATTTTCAGTGGCAAATGAACTGAGACTTAAAATGAATGAGCTGTTTAAGAGTGACGTCTCCCCTTGCACCTGCATATGTTGATGGCTATCAGTGGAGCTCCGTAGCCAGAGTTTCTGTAGCTTTGATTCTTGTACCATGATCATTTTCTTTAGTAATACATTTAGAAAGCACCAGGAGCCTACCAGTGCTGCCACTCAGCAGAGCAATTCCTGCTAACCCTGAGACATCCTTGTTTATCGACTTCATTGTTCTCCAGAGTGAACAAGCATCATGTGTAATTTTACCAATCTTATTTATCTTGATTTATGTGATTATGCATATGGTGCTAATTCTTACCTTCAGCTGTGTTTGTTCAAATTACACACCCTTCCCTTAAAAAATGCTATTTTACCTTTGGAGATTGATCTCTTTAATTCCATGTTTACATCCATTTTCATGCTGTTCAGTTGACTTCCTTTTTATATTTCTAGAGCAGGAGCACTTGCTATAGCAGGCATGAGGCATATACACACACTTTGAATCTATCTTGCTATCACTGTCTGTCTTTTAATACTCTTCCTGAATTTTTTAATCTGAAATATGAATAACAATTTAATGCCTTCTGGAGGGGAAGAAGGGCTTCCATAAAAAATATCATATTATATGAGTTGCATGGCAAAAGGATTTTTGATTTGAATTATTACTGAACCTCGCTGAGTATCCTTTCACAATCATTTGCATTTATAGTGCTATAGGAATAGGGATTTTATGTAACAGCTATTGCATCAGAATCCTGTGGTTTTGCTGTGGGCTGTGGAAGTCAAAATACTGAACTAGTTCAGCCCATTAAGGAGGGTTCCTTGAAAACATTCTGACAGCCTCTATCAGTCTTTTTTTTTAAAAAAAAAGATAAACTATGCTTCTTCTCAACACCTTCCAGCAGTTTGCTAACCAGCAGGTATAAATGTTGGCCCTCATTGGTCAAATTCTTCAGTCAGTTTTGTTTCTCTGTCTAAGTTTGTACACACCTAGAATGACTGCGTTTGCTACACTTGAGTTCCAGTCTCTCAGGTAATAAAGCATTTGTGGTCTAATTTCAAGAACAGCTGAGATGACGAGTCCTCTGCTTCTCTTCTAAATTCTCCATGGTCCTGTGTGTGTTCACTCTGCACTTAATTCAGTTCCTGAGGGTTTCAGTGACAAAACTCTTCTAGGTTGTGAAGGTAGACATCCACAATTGCCTCATTGTTTCCAGTGGAGGTAGGTCCTCAGATGGTTGTCCTATGGAGTAATTCCAACTCCACATCTTCTCACTCCCTCTCTCTCTATCCAATAAACACGTTGACATCTTAGCTCTGTGTCTGCTCTTACAGCTTATGTTCAATGAGCTATTTTCCATTTATTAGAAGACTTTTTCAGTGTTGTTGCATCCTTTGAGATTTTCTGTCAGAGTGATCCAGGCCTTTTTTTTCCTGTGCATACAGTTTGTATTGGATTTACTGAAATGTGTGTCTTTTAAGTAACCCAGATCTGCCCCACATAGCACAAACATTCTTATGTTCTCTGTCATGAACCGGACATCTTGACAGTTGCACCTTTCCTAATGAACATACCAGGAAAGCTCTCCCAGTTCCATATCTGGCAGGTTTTGGTGTCTACCTTGATAATATTTGTAGACTGTTAGAATAAAGGAACATCAGGGCAGGGAACCATGACTTTGGTAATGGTCATCTGAACCAGTAGTCAGATTTTTTTTTGACAAAAATTGAAAACTGAAAACTTTTGACTCAGTTTTTGTTTTTCCAGAAGTCATTTCTTCTCACATTTCTTTTCACTTTTTCTTTAATTATTAAATACTTAATAAAACAACCTTTTTTTATTGGAAATTAGATAAATTGGAAAGGTTTTATAATCTTGACAATTATTAGTATTGCTTAAGAAAAGACTTCTTCAGCCTCAGTGAATACATCCCCAGAACATGTGAATTGCGCATTTACAATCACTTTGAGAGGACTTGCCCTTTACTGATCCTTAACCTGTTCAGTGTGGGCACCTTAGTACAGCCTGTACAAGCAGATGGTTTTTACTAAATTAGAATGTAAAAGAGGACTACATCGGTTTAGCCTCAGTGAAATAGATAATTGCTTTAATTTAAACATTTCTTGTGTTGTCTCATGTCGCGCGGTGTTGCACAGTTATGATAAGATGCATTTTGTTTGCAGAGAGTCTTGGAGTTTGTTTCACTCTTGGGGCCAAGGTAGGAGAGAGATTTGATGTGAGTATCCCCTGCACAGCCCAATCCCCAAGAAGGGCCCCAGCCTTTCAGGGAGTCACTTTAGCTCTTCCCCCACCTTAGTTTTTAGGAATAGAAAACCCGAAAGCTGCAAGAGAGAGAATCCATCTTCCATCTCTGCTCTTTCCTGTATTTTCTCCTTCTTTCCTTCTACCCTGTCTCCAAAAAGCCTGTGTTCCAGGAGAGGTATCTCTTGTGCTGATGTGCTAGAAGGTTGGTTTCAAGAAGCTGTTGGTTTGAAGAAGCTGTTGGTTTGTTGGAATTTATGAAGGGGACAGAAGGTTGCTCCTGTCTCTGACCATTTTGCACCAAACTATTTGCAGGGGAAATCTCCCTTAAGGAAACAGTGAGAGGGTTCTGTGTTGTGAGCATCGTGTCTGCAGCTTTCCTCTCATGAGTAGCCCAGCTGAAGTCAACACACAGGCAGAACTTACACACACGTGAGTGTTCACAGGATCAAGCAGGATGAAGGCAAAAAGCAGACAAAGCAAAGGGGAGCGAGTTAGATGTACAAGTGCAGTGGTCAGGGTGATGATAGGCACACATGTTGTTAGTTCCTTTCCCCCTCCCTCCTGCCAACCACTAAAACAAGCAACATGTGATAGGAGGAGGAGAGGGGTGAAAATCCGAAACTGTACTGGAAAAAACCCCACCCATCTGTAATAGATTCATATTTCATAGGTCTTGTGTAGGCTTCGTTTACACTCTTGGAATTAATTCCTCTCTATTATAGAGCCCTGTGGTCCACTCCTGCTCCATGTCAGCGTAGTGGAGGGAGGTGGCAATAGTCTGAATTGCAGAGCACTGCAGTCTCCTTATTTAGGGAGGGAGAAACATTTCTTTTGGCAAGCAGAGGTGTGCTCCAAGGTCTTAGGTGTACTTAGCAAGGATGGATAAATAATGATGACTACATTTAAATTCCATAAGATGGCTCAACTTTACGGTAGGTTCTCAGATTTGGAGCTAAAGCAAATATGTTTTCAATTTCCAGTGAAAATGAATTCTGAAAAAGATCAGTTTTAGTCAATTTTCATTTCACAATTTTGATTTAACAATTTTATTTTACTTCTACATCATCTGTAAAGCTTTCCAGCAGTGTATTACTGGCACACCACATCTGGTATAATATCATTGAAATCTTCCTTTTATAAAGTCTTAGTTTAAAGGATATTCTTATTCGCTACTGGTAAAAATCTTCATCTCCTTTTCCATATCAAACTCTCTCTTGCTTTGCAGTAAGACAGTAGAAGAAGAGGTACTTGAGTTCACAAATAAGTTTCTCTTTACACTTACAGAGTGTAGCTCTAGTATATAATTTTGTGGAGTGAGAGAACATTAAAATTTTAGTAGCTTTATTCTGAGACAAGGCTTCAAGCACAGATGTAAATAATTCAGCACTTGAAAGCCTCCAATATGGCATAATAGTTTCTTGTGTGCCTTGAATTTGTATAGGTAGACATGAAAGCAGATATTAAGAGGCTCTACCCACAGCAGTGTCACCATGAGGCTGAGCGGTTGTAGGTGAGCCGCGGAAATTCCCTGTCTGGTTGCCTGTAAAATGGGGATAAGCTATTCATTTCTCTGGAATGCTGTGATCCTCCAATAACGGATGATGTGAACATCTCTGTTGAAATACTGCATCATTAATTTTCCATTGCTCTTTTGCCAGCGTTTGAAGACATTTAGATCTATGATTGTTCAGACTTTAAAGCTACCAGCAGTACTGCAATAACTGTTTTCAATTTTTTAAAAAAACCTGCTTTCCTACCTTCTTTCAAAACATTTGCAACTTGAGCCTCAAATGCATTCTTACAGAAGTAATCGATTATGTTTCCTGTGCTTTGCGTCTTCAAATAATGTCAGACCATATTCAATAATTAATTCAAACCCAAGAAGAGTTCTCTGTCCCCTTTGTATTTTGGAAACAGGTTCCGGGATGTTGCTGTACTGTGAGAGGTAGACCAGGAGTCTCGACTGCTCCGTAAGTCACCCAGGCAATAACAGCTTTGATCCCCTTGAGAAAATAAAGCAGAAATCAGAACTGGAAGTCTTTGACAATAATTTTAAACAAAAGTAATGGAGTATATGGTGAGCACAGTACTTGAATTGCTGGGTTACTGCAGTCTTCACTCCATATTTTAAGCATTCATTTCAATCTGAAATGACGTTGAAAGCAATTGTGAGACAATTGGTAGACTTTTTGTAAACTTTTTCCTTCTATCAATAAAAAATAAAATTCAGCTGACTGGAGGTTGCTCATAAAAATTAAAATAGTTTAACACCTATTTTTAAATAGGCATATTTGTCTAATCTTTGTACAGATAACACTGTAAGAAGCTATAATATTTCCTATGAGCAAAGCTCTTCACACAGTCTAGCAATGGGCAAATATTAATGAAACACATCATCCTAGGAATGTCCATATTATCACTTTTGTTTTAAAAGCTGTCCACAGTAATGAGCTCAACATAACCTTTTGCCCCTCAGATTTCTGCAGAGTGATCCACCTGGCAAACAGTTAAGTCCAGACCATAACTGCACAATACAGCCTGTAAGTGTCAACATCTTTTCCTTGCAAACTGTGCGTGCGTGTGCATGCGTGTGTGTGTCTGAGCGCATGTTTTAAAGACCTTGCCTAATCACACCTCACTTATTTTTAAGTAGAACATGTGGTTTAACTTTGCACCCACTTTTCTACTAGAAGACTAAATGTTAACACCCAGGGGCACCTGTCTTAGATTAGTGAATAGTTTACTACAAATGATGAACCAAACTGGTGGGATTAGACTTGGTTCAGAAACACAAAACTGAGTCAAACAGGCTTTTGCCTTTTCTTTAATTATTTGTTTCAAAGTACAGAAGATGACACTAAAAACGAAGGGAAAATGTGTCTATAATGCTGTAGCTAAAAACCATCTGACAAGTTTTGCTGACAGGTTTTCTGTGTGGAAGGACCTGAAAATCTCATGTCCACTTGACAAGAGCATTTTTGTCATTCCACAGCAGCAAAACAAGTGCAAAATGTGAAGTGGCCTGCACATATGGCCTTAGAGGGCACTGAGGTTTGGTGAGGGTCAACTTTTTTTGGATCTGGGTAAATTTCATGGTCCCAGCTGTCCAGATGATTTGCAGAGGACACCAATATACTGAAGCAACCTGCTGTGAATCTTCATCCAAACAGGTTAATGCATGGCAGGCACCCTGTATGGTTCTCAACAACTTCACAAAAATAAAACAAACTTTCACCAGCACTGGCTATCCTGAGCTTTCCTCTCCTTATCTTCTCATTGACTGGGTATAAATTGCATGATTCTCCTATGATCATCTAAGACTCTGTTCTTCCATAAATACCAATTAATTCTCAACAGTATTGGCAAAGAAAAAGTTATATTTTTATGGATAGTGTGTTTTTTAGATGATGAATTAACAACCCAAGTACTTAGGTACAGCCATGATTGAATTTATTTTAATTTTTACAAATTTAATATTAAAAAGGCAACAATAGATTTCTTTCTTACTGCTTTCAACCACTGGCAAAATACACACATGCACAGACACATGCCATATTATTACTTTACACTTAGAATGGTAACTCCCTTTTATCTCTATATGTGTCTAATAAATTATTTTCACTTCTCTGTCATCAACCTCTGCTTATCAATGCCTCTTTGTCTGATTAGTGTTATCTGCTGCTTTGGAGTAAATATATGGGGTGGGGGGGAAATGGAATTAACAGAGATCAATTGGTTGCTTTTCTGGATTCTTTCATATTGCTTGTTGCTCTGCCCAGTGAACCTTTCTGCTTTCCCAGGGTGTTTTTTGTGGTTTCACACTGCAGCAAGGCTTTGTCATTTCTTTGGAATGCACACTGCATGGTTACTGTTGCTGTCATGTTTTCAAACCTCTATTTTAGATGTCCTTGCTGACACAAATTGGAGTAATTTAAGAGGCAACTTAAAAATAACTTATTTTTCTGTATTTTATTATGATCACTTAATTGCTGATTCACAGACATGAGTGGAGCAGCACCATCAAATTCCTGCCCTTTTCAACCTTGTAGTCACAGGGGACTCATGGTATTTCACTTCATGCTAAAAAATGGTATCATTGGCCTTCATATTTTATTATTCAAGTACAGGCTATTTTTCTGACAAGGGAAAGCTCGATCTTTGATTGTGGGCACACAGAAGAATAAGATACAAAGAAGCAGCACAAAATTGGACTTTTTGAGCCACAGGACTACAACTTATACAGTTAATAATAACATAGTAACCCTGGGTGACTTCAAATATTCTGCCCCGTGTCTTGGCACAGAACATGGAGGGGCTCTTGGTGACAAGCTGGCAGGCACTGTTCCACTGGTGACTGGGAAGGGATGGAGCCTTCTTCCAGATAAGTATGACTTCCAGAAGATCCTGTCACCCACCTCTCACTTCACTCCTCCAACTCTCCCGCTCTTCCATCGCGTTGCAGAAAAGCCTCCATGGTACCAGAGAAGTGGCCTTTTATCCTAATTCCTTGTGCTGTTTCACTGAACCTCTCTGTGCATGGCTGTGTGCCCCTTGGGAGAAGTGAGTGTGAAACCATTCCTTGCACACACTCCAGGCTGCACTGAGCTGCTTAATGCACCAGTCATGGCTTGTGTCTCTGGACACGACCCTTCTCAAAAGCATATGACTGAAATGGTGCTTTATTGATTGCAGCTCTTTGATAGGGAAAAAAAAGTCAAAAATAGATTATGAATGTCAATAAATACAGTCCGGGAATTGTGAATTATTAGGGACATCAGGTTTCCAGCAGATGTTCTTATCCCGTAACAGAAGCTGATTTAACAAGCCTGCTTACAGCTGGCCTTGGAGCCCCACGGAGCTGAGTCAGCAAGCCAAGCTTTGTGGGTCTGAATCTTCTCTTACCCTTCACCATCAGCCATACAAATAAGCTTTAATGATTTGAGAGAGCCTGAAGTCGTGCTCAGCACCTTGACAGAGAGTGTGTGGTGGTATTGTGCAGGAGATGCTGAGGAGAGCAGTTGTCTTGGTAAATTTAAGATGCTGATTTACTCCTTCTGAGGAAAGGCTCCCACTTTGTGAAAACAACCCATGTGTTGAATGTGGCTGGAGCTGCATTTGCAATAAGATGCCTGTCCTGCAGCTGTGAAGCCTGCAGGTGCATAAATCTCTAACATTTATGATAAAATCTGTGTTGCAAACATTTTCTTATCACAGTGGATCAGGGAGAGAAGAAGGAGGGAAGGCTGAGGAAAGGCTGAGGAAAGGCTGCTGACAGATTTGAGCTGCTTGGGAACACAGGACACTATTTAAGGAAGGCATCCAAATGCTGCTCTCTCTGGAGCTGGTAATAATTGTGCCTTTTGCTTCCATGGGAATAGGAGCAGGCCTTTGCCTGACAAATGTTTGCATATAGCCCAAATCAAGTCATTAGTTGCCATGTGTCCAACCTGTATTTTAAGGCCCTCCAGCTGAAAAGTCCATTTGCATATTTATCCCAGCCAGGAACATGGTAATTAAGTCTGTGGCGTTGTACACAACCCCAAGGAAAGTCTGCAATTCAATAGTTCAGAAAGACTCCTGCTGATTTCAATGGGCTTTGGAGCAGTCACACACTCAGAGGGTGTTTACTGGATCCCAGACCATCCCAGTACTTGCAAGAATAATCAAATTAAAACTTCAAATTATCAACGCCTCTGCCATGTGAAAATACCAGCTCCACCTTTTAGACCAGAGAAAAAGCATTACAAAAGGGGTGAAGCTTGTTCTTTGATATGGTCTACTCTGTATTGCTACACATTACACAAGTACACCCAGCACTCGCCCTTGTCTCAGCCCCCAGCAATGCAGCTCATCCCTGCCCGCAGAGGGGTGGGAGAGCAGTGAGATGGGCTTGGACCTGAATAATGTGCGAGGCTGTCAGCACAGCAGGTAGGGGAAAATGATTGTGCTGGAGTTAAACACAAAGGCTTCAGGCTGCCATTAAAAGACGATCTTGTTAAAAACAAACAAACAGCTATAGCAGCAGGATACTTGAAAGGTAGATAAGCCTTCCACGTGGGGGGAAAAATGTCTATGGTGGGAAAAAGGCATTTAGTAGAAGTGAAAATCCTTAACTATGCTTTATGGAGACAGGGCAAAAACATCTGGAGTTTTGCTTTGCTAAAAGAGATATAACCATCTTTTGTGTGATTCAGAAAAAAACCCAGTATGAGCTGAAATTTTAACAGCACCTCTGACTGCAACTGGGATTTCTTTTTTTCATATTTTATTTATTTATTTCTATTTGTATTTTCAGGGACAAATACTTGTCTGCTGTAAATCTCCGAAGTCCTTTTGATTTCAGTGGAGGTGTAAGTCATCCAAGGCTGTCCTCTTCCACAACATACTAGTGAAATTTGCATCCTTCAGATGTTTTAACCCCAGCATCTTCTATGCAGTTGATAATTGTTTAGTTTACGTAAAACTGTGCCAAAGCCCATGAAATACTGCCAAATATGACAGCCATCTTAAAAGTAAATTGAAAATATCAAGCGGTTTGAAAGGTGGTTCTAACTTCAGCCAAGGTTTGTGCACAGCAATGTCCACACCCTCTGCCAGCTCCTCTCCCTCGCTGGCCCTCGGATCGTCTTTGCCAGGTCGGGTGGGCCATGCAGGGCAGAGGAGATTTCATGGCATATTGCATTGCTGAATGAAAGGGGGAGGGAAGAAGAGGCCTTGCAGAAAGAGAAGACTGACCTAGAGGCAGCTAAGGATGCCCGACAGAAACAAAGACATTGGGCCTGATTCAAATCCCGTTGAGGTTGATGGAAACATTTTAATGGGCCTTGGATCAGACCTCTGCAGTGAAATGAAATGGAGAAAGAATGAACAGCTTTGGAGACAAACAAACTGGGAAGTGGTGGAGGGAGATGGCACATCTGTATAGAAAAGAAAGTCATCTGGCAGGGAGAAGAGGGTCTGTGCAGTTGAGAGCTCAGATAGGGGTTGGCAGCTCACAGCACAGGAGCTTGGCAATGACCTGAAAATACTGAGAGAGAGATTTGTTTGCTTTTATTTTGTACTGTGTGGCAGCAAACAAGGCCCAGAGATGCACAAGAGAGACGAGTGACTGGCTGGCTGACGAGAAAGCAGAGTTAGTGATTCCAGACAAGGGGACCCGTCCCAGGGGATTTCCCTTGCCCCTGTCCACTTCTTGCTTGTTTTAACCGGGAGTTCATTTTTTGCCAAGGAATAACTTACCCTGAAAATAATACATTCCAGGCAGGTCCTCATGTAGAAAACTGTGAATGTGACCTAATAAATTCTCAACTGCTCAGCAAAACATCCAGGGCATTTTTTTCTTTGTAAAAAAATAAAAATACATAATAATTCACCATGTAACTGGTAAATCCAGATTGGATGCCAGAGTTTAACCAAATCAGCCTCAGATCCTGCTCCCTCATCCTGACAGAAAATCCTTTGCCTAAGGTTTCTGGGAAATGGGAACATACAGAAAAAACCCACAACAAACAGAAGTATGAATTTAATTACCAATACTATGCTCCTGCCTCAAAGGGGAAGGAGAAAGATAATTGCTTAGGGTCTCTGGGTGGAATCCTTTCCCCATGGCCAAGACAACAACCAGTCTAGCCAGCATCTCAATGACAGGAGAGCAACGTGCAGCGTGTTTTGTAGTGTCAGTGATTCTGCATAGAGTCATAACAGGTAAGTGAAATGGTAATTAAAAATGGAAGGAAGGGCTGGCCAGAGGTGGCACGAGGAGGGGGCAGCATTTTGTTGAGTATAAAATGGCAAGACAAAAATATGCAGCAACAATCAAAGCAGCATTCTCGTGGATAATTTCTGCAGAAAGCTCCAGATAGAGAAATAAGAATCTGGAAGGGAAAGGTGGAGGGCTTTTTCCCCAAACTGTGTAAAAAAGCCCAGAAAATATTTGGCAGTCCAGGAAATGCAAACAGGTTGTTATGATAAAATAAAATGTCCTGTGGGGAAGCAGATTTGAAGGGGCAAATGTGCTCACAAGGGATGAGTGTGACCTTTTGAGAAGGAACGACCACAACAAAGAGTGGAGGGTATGGTGCTTTCTGGCATAGGAGGGCTGCCATGGACTCCCAGCCAGGAATTCCTGCCTTCCAGGAGCACATGTGCTGCTGATGGCCATGCTGGGATGTTATCGAGCTTCTGTCAGTGACAGCCATGGGGTCATCCTGCTTACTGTCCATGTGATGGGTTGTTAAGCTCAAAGACATGAGAGGAGAGAAAAAATCTTGCTGTGACGGGTGGTCCTCTCCAATGCTGGAGGTTAGAGGCAGCCTCTCTTAGTAGCTGAGGGGAAATGGGCTCGAGGGTGACCTTAGCTGCAAGCAGAAAAACCTCTTAGAGAGAGCAGAGTCTCTTTGGTCCTGTGTTTGTGTGGTTTTGGTAAATGGACACACGGTGCCTCTGAAATATTTCATTGGTGTTATAGAGGGCTGTCTTAACTGAAATGCATCCTCTTTTGAGCTTGGAAAACCAAGGCTGATTTGGGCTTAAAATTTACCGAGTGGATTTGCCTTTTCCTTGTTAGAAAACACACACAGGAGGCATCTGAACTTATTTAGAAAACAGAAAGACTTGAAGTGCTAATGCATCAGATCATATTTCTCTTTGATTGGGGGAGGAGAAATTCCCATCTCCTGAGGTTACAATTCCTTTGCTGCCAACCTGCAAATGATCTTCCCTTCATGCAGACAAAATGATAGTAAGATATAGCTGAGTACTATGCTCCTGAGTGTTTTAAGCTGTTCCTCCTTTCTTATATGTGTTTGTTTTGGAGTTCTTGTCTAGTTTCCTGATACATTTTAACTTATTGCCTTACATCACTCAGATAAAATTATCAAAGGCTACTGAATCTTTCTTTGACATAAAATGCCTTCTAGCAGGAGAATAGCATTTTGTCGTGCAATAATAGCTCAGGGTTTTTTTAATCTGTTTATTTCTGTAACAGTTTCTGAATTTGCATTCCTATGTTTGCTTGTTGTTGCTAAATTACTCTGCAAGTCAAGGGTTATAAGAAGGTGCATTTTATAGACACATAAAATGAAAATAGACTATTTTACTGTAATTCTATTTAAAATGCAAGAAATCAAGAGGCATAAATCTGTAGGAATCATTCCTTTCACAAGTCATTTTCAGGCTAGTTTTAAATTTTGATGCACCAGGGGAGAAAAATATCTCCCTGTATGTTTGCAAAATATCTACTTGAGTGCAAACCATATTTTGACAGAAGTCTTTGATCTCTATCAGAGTGCAAATGACTAAAAATTAAACATGAGGAAGAGCATGGGGAAACGTATTCAGCACAAACTAGACAAGGGGGATCTTTTCCTTCTTCATTTGAAATGTCACTTAAATTCTCCTTCGCAGACAGATTTGGGGAGGTACCACATTGGTCCTGATCCTGCTTAGTCCCCTTCCTCCTCAGTCACCTGCAAGAGGAGATAGGTAGCGGAACTTAGACTAAATGATGTCAAGAGGGACTGAATTTCTGGCTCTGGGGCATCCAGAGCCACGGCCGCGATGGGGGGTGTCTGTGTGGGGCTGTGCCAGACCCGACAGCCCTGGTGTTGCAGGAAGGACTGACCAGCCACAAAGGGCTCCAGCAGTTCATGAACGTATAAATAAAACAGATTACAGGCATTAAACAGAAAAGTAAAAAAGTATCTTTTATATCTAGGAAATAAATTGGGCTTAATCCATGAAAGATTTAATATTTTGTGGCCAGGAGCTGTCCGTTGCTGTAGCTATACAACCGTCTAAGATTATCAATAGGTTCCTATTAAAAATCCTGGTTGGATATTTTAATAACCCATTCCTCCCTGCTCATGAGAAGGCTCTGATTAGAATAAAACCAGTGTTATGTAGGTGAAAGGCATCAGGTGAACTCTTTATTCCCTGCCAGTGTCAGTCTTTACCTCAGATTTCAAAAACAAAATACTGCCCTAATATCCTGATTTACATTTACACATTTCAGACATTTGTACATATTTTCATCTTGGAACAGTGCATGCAATTCAAGTCTAGCCTGTTTGTACGTCTTGGCAGACTTGTAGTGTGTTAAATAATGATTTTAAACAGTTCAATTAACACTTTTCTCCATTTTCTGTTCTAACAAATATGAGCAAATGAGTCCCATGAAGAACAGAAGTCTGTGTTTATGCTGAGAGTTTTCAGCATCTAAGCCTCCTCTACAGTCCTATAAAAATGTCACCATTTAACAACTACAGATTTAGTGAAATTCACAGATTTAATATTTAGCACACAATTTCTTCACTGGCTGTTGTTTCTCACTCCTTGACAGACAGAGGTCTTGGAGACTATGCTTTTTTGTCTCCTGCATGTGCAAGGCAATGCAGAGAAAAGCAGAAGATCAACACAGCCCCGTCAGCACAGGCTGTGACTCCTGCAGGGGAACAGGACTCCCTGCCTTGGCAGAGCAAGCGCTGCACGGATGCACCGCAGCTACCCCAGCATTCGCCTTGCTTTGGGTGTCTCTGAATGTCCAGGCACGGGGCAAGGAGACAGTCCCTTGGCTTCACGTGACATAACTTGCCGCATTCCTTTGACGGCAAAGTACTGCTCGCAATATCCTTGAAAGTGCTGTAGAAAATTGAAATATCATTTAAAAACACATACAAGAATAGCTCGTTGAAGTTGCATGTCTCTTCATCGCTATAGGTCTATCTTTCTGGGTTCTGCACTTTCAGTGGTTCTATTTCTACTGGAAATTAAAAACAGTGCTGCTGGTCTTAGGTGTTAAATGCTGTTATTAGTGCCTTGCTCACAATGAGAGCTTTGCAGGAGGATTTGTTCAGTTCTTCCTCAAATCACTGCAACATTTCAGATTGCACAGCGGATTTGAGCCACATCAAAGTAAGGGGGACTAGTGGGAGAACACAGCCCTGGTCTCCGTAGGAAATAGCCTCAGCAAGGGGCGGGTTGGTGCCCTACATTCTGGTGTTGCTGTTCTCAACTCTGCTGCAATGGTTAAACTTCCCGGTGCAGGAGAGCGCAGGTAATCGCGCACAAAGCACGGGGTGTAAAAGGAACTCTCTTGCTGATAGCCATCTGGAGAGCACAGACTTCAGCTCACTCTGACTTATTTTTAGGCACCAAGCTTCATAGTCTTTAAGGGCAAAGAGAAGGGAGTAAAAATAGGCCAATTAGTATAATTTCTAAAAAAAATTCCTTCAAGATCCTGAGCAATTGCACAGGTGACTTTAAAATTTAGGAGGAATGAAAAACAAATGGGGTGGTTAGGAAATTTGTGGCCTCTAAGAAGATTACTTAGCCAATAAATTGCCTTTTTTATTTGAGGATCTTTGAAGTATCCTCCCTGGAGGGATTCTCTTAAAGCTAGCTTTAGTTAGTAGCATTGGGTTTTTAATGGCTTCCGAATGTACCTCCCCTATTTTCTAATCTTACTGTAGCCTCTCACCTTCCCTAATTGTTTTTGTTATATTTTCACTCTGGGTTTTGAAGAGCAAACTTAAAACTGTGAAAAGTGGGGGGGTTGTGTGTAAACACAAGGTGATATCTGACATTATTTCAGGCTTGCCATGGTCTGTTCCCAGTTTGACAGTGGTGCTCATGTTAGTTTGTCTGCAGCATTGTGAATTTTAGGAAAAGATTTCAGTCCTGCTTGGAAATCTCTGTGCCATCAACTCATTGGACATCTGGTTTCAATTTACAATGTGTCTGCCTGAGGGTATATAGCACCCCCAGAGTAAATAATAATAATAATGTTAATAATAATAACAATATCTATAATATAGTAATAATAGATGTAAATGAAGTACATGTTCTTGAGTTTCCAATGCGGGAGAAAACAAATTAGAAAATGAATTGCCTGGAGGTTTGCATTTACATTGCACGGATGGTTTACATTTTAAGCAACATAAAAACAGACTGCCTTCAAGGAAGACCATGAATATTTGGGGAAGATTTATTTAAACCAAAGGTTTGGGGAAATGTTAAAACCATATGATTTCTATGAACAATAAAAATCCTAGATCAAGTAATTTGGTTCAGCACCAACTGTGGGCCTAAGCCTATGAGTAAAATCTATATTTAAAATCAGGGATGGGTAAATTTCTGCAACCCAACAGGAAAGCAAAATGTCTTCCTAAGCTAAGTGCAGATATTTAAATGAAGGTTGAAAGTAGATGGCTGAATGGAATTGGATGTGTGGGGGAAATTTTAGGCTCTCTGGTATTCCCATTTGAGTTTGTCTTGTAGAAAGCAAAATCTTTCACAGTAAAATATCAATTTGAATAAAGCTTTTGAAGAAAGTGAGAGAGTTGCATTAGTGAGGGCACCGGCAATCACACACATTTTGTACTAACAAATCTTTACTTTTACTCCAAAAAAGAGAAGCAGGAACAGCTTTAAGACAGACTCCACCAGAGTCTGTTGACTGCAGCTTTCAGCCAGCTGTCAGAAGTTCACGTTCAAGATGCTCCTCGAAAGCAGACACAATTGCAACCTGAACCTCGGGGTCTCATCTCCCGGGCCCTGACTGCACAACTGTTAAATATTCAGGTGTGTGATTTTCTTCCCCTTGTTTTTCACGGAGAACTTCAGGAGGTCTCAAGGTCCTCTTCATGCAGACCATGACGTAGGAACCTCCCAGGTAGAATTCCTGTTTCACAGCAAGACCAAGAGCAGCAGCAGAAGTCACAACAGCAGCAATTCCAACACTGCAGGTCACCATCCACAGGAGGAAGGGACAACACAGAAGCTGGTAAAGAACAAACACCTTTGGGAGTCCTGCCTTGGGGTGGTTGAGCATTGCCTCAACCAGGAAGAGTACTCAGGAAGAGTAATAGCTGGATGGCATGAGGTGCTGCTTCTCAGAATAACTCCTCTGCTCTGGGACACGAATGGGCACATGAAGCAAGACATGAAGTAGCACTGTGATCATAGTATGAACAAGCATGATTGGGCTGTTTTGCACTTCATATGCGCATGTGAAAGGAAAGAAAAAAATACATGGTTCATTTCCATAGATATATACTAAAGGAAAAATTAAGGAAAGGAAATCAACTCAGAATATGTTTCAAGAAATGCTGTCAGAACGATGGATAGTGTTCACCTTTCCCTGCCAAGTAAAATTACAGAACAGGAAAGCTATGAGGGAAGAAACAGTCAAAATCGAAATTATAAAAATCTATTCAAGCTAAAAAAACCATATAATTTGAAAATTAAACTTTTTCCCAAGTGAGGACAAGAAGGAAAGCATTCTAGAATATATGGTGCCATCTCTGAGGACTGCAAGGAATCAAATAAACAAGGAACCAGATGCTGAAATAAATTATTTGAGTGCTTCAGACTAGAAGATCACTTACAAAATGAAAACATGAAAAAATATAGAGGAGGAATGGGGACCAGAATAGCATGTAATGTTATTTTCTATCAAACTGAAAGATTAATACCTACACTGCCCTGTGCCTGCATATGTCAGGAAGTTTAGACACCATCAGAGACAAAAGATCTGAAAACAGAGGGCATGAACAACAGTAAAAAATAGAAAATAGCCCTGATCCAGTCAAATATTTAATTGGTTTTAGGGAAAATTGGATCAAACATTAACTTTCCTGGAAAATGAAAAACAAAGTAGATGTGCTTTAAGTGGATACAGTATTTGGTAAGGTATCTAGTTCTAATGACTAGTTTAAACATACAAAAAAGCTGTGAAAATAATGGTGGGCATCCTGAACTACTTTATCTTCAATAATATCATAGGAGGAAACAAATGTAAGTAAGAGTGTTTTATGCCCCTATGAGAATAGAGAGAGTTGACTTTTAAAAATAACTGATTCACTGAACTCTGGCTAAGGTCTTTGCAAAGACTTGAACAACAGGAGACAAGAGGGAAAACCAGTGGATATCTGTGATACAGACTTTTTAAAGTCTTCACAAGACCCAGTTGAAGACATCTGTAAGTCTGGATTACAGTTTTGTGTGTAACTGGGAACTGTGGAAGAGACAGGACCATGGAGGAGGTTTAAAGGTTCCAGTCTCACTATGTCACAGTTCTGGAACAGGAGCATAGTTGAGGTAAAGGGCATGTGCTGAAAACTGAAGTCAGGCAGCCAGCCCTGGCTGAGAGGTGCATGAGCGGCTCTGGGTAGATTGCACAAAGATGAGGAAATCAGACAGTGTTCTGTCAAACAAAATGCCACTTCTTTACAAAATAATTTACTTTAGAAGGTACAAATTAAACCACATATTCACTCCTCTGGGATCTGAACTTGCTATGAATTTCTGAGGAAAATTATTTAGGCATCACTATGGACAGCTCAGTAAAGACATCTGCTCAAATTCAATATGTAGCAGCAGTCAAAATTGTAAATTAGATGTTAGGCTGCATTAAGAACAGAATAGCTGTAATACAGAAAATATGGTACCATTTATAAATCTGTGAAACAGACCTGGAGACTGAGAGCTTTCAGTTTGTTCTCTTGATCTTGAAAAAAGGAAAGAAAAAGAAAGAAAAACCAGAAGTCTGAGGTGGCAACAAGGGATGATAGGAGTTACAGTGAGGAAACATTTAACATTAGAGGCCTTGGGAAAGAGGATCTAATTTCTAAAGAGGAAAAAATCAGCATGCAGGTAAAGGTAGAAACATATGCTGTAGTGGAAGCTGAAATGGAAATCAGATATTCTTACACTGCTCTTTTGTACAGAACCATTTCTACGGTATTTGAAACAAGCACAGGCTTTAATAATCCTACTTTGTATCAGAGATCCGCTAGAGCTGCTGACATGAGGTCTGGTATTTCAAATGCTTTGGTCATTCAGTGTTTGTAGCAGGAGGTAATGTTTCAGGAAAACTTTGATTCTTCTCACTTTTAACACTTTTCACGTTTCTAGGGACATTTGCAAAGGGCTCATTTGTCTAAGTTCAAAAACTCTCTTTAATTAAAAAGCCATCTTTCTGAATGCAAATGAATACATCAAAAACTCTCAGAAGTCCACACAACTAATAATTAATCTAGATTTCAAGGACTCTCTAACACTATTACATCATGAATACCTCCCTTATTCAAGAATGGGCATCCTTCTAGCAATTAAAAAAAAGTTTAGAAGATAATTAGACACAATTCTCATCACAATATTTTACACAGGTATATGATTTTGAAATTAGGTCAAGGGAGGGAGGGAAAATAATGATTCATTACAGAGGCTCCAAGAAGCAGGATTACCCCATCATAACTTCTAAGTAATCTGTTTTTCTAAGTTGTCATCATAACAAATGACCATTGTTAATAAATTAGGAAGCCAGAGAACACCTTACAGTGTATGAATAAACTGGGTGCAGTCTGACATCTGTCTTTATCAAGAAAGATGCCAATAAAATGGTTGAAAAGTTTATATATTACAAAATACACAGCCTCTATATTGCTTATATACTGTCGTGGTGTGCCATATAGAAAAAAAGCTGATTACTTGCACAACAGCAATTACAGAATAAACCTGGGATACCAAAGCAATCATGCCAAAATATATCAGTTGCACTCCCTGAAATAATAGGGGAAGAGATAGATGTAATTTATTTTAATGGACTAGCAGAGGTAATAAAGAATTGCTTAATGTCTTTCTTCATAGATTTAGATCTTTATGATAAGGTTTTTATGAAATGGAATATATAGCCCAAATAAAATGAAACCAGATTTAATGAAATTGCCCATCAATAGCACAAGTTTGGGGTTTTTTCCTTCAGTCTGGATGAAGTTCATGCAGCCTTATACTGATAAGTATTGATAACTACTGTACTCAGAGGGTCCTCTGAGTGATCAAGAGTTATTTTCCATAACTTATAGCATGGTCTGGTGGAAGACAATGTCCAACAGCCCAGGCGGGTCTCGGGAGTACTGATATCTCAATTCTGCTACTGATTTTGTTACTGATCTGCTGTTTGACCTTAAATGTGGCATGCAATGTAGTATTAAATTGGTGTAAGTAGTACCAAGAACACGGAGTTTCTCACAACTTTAATTAATGTCTATCAAGAGCCTGAAAAGAGCCCTGATGAAGCCTCCAAGGCTTTGCAGAAGTCCAAAGTATTATTGTTAAATAGTCTGAGGCTTGGACAACATTCCAAGCAAAGTTGAATACACATAGATTAGAAAATTTCATTTATATTTATATAAATATGTTTTTAGAAGAAAGAGCATTTGTTTCATTTTAATATTTAGAAATTTTAAATAGAATGTTTCTAAGAAAAATATTTTTATAAGTACACAACAGATATTTTAGTGTGTTCATGAACATATATTTACTGCATTCTGCCATCTTATCTATAAGCATTGAATCAAAATTTTGGGAAAAAATAATTTTCTGTTCTGAGGGAAGAATTTAAAAATCTTCTGTATATTCAGCTCTATGGCCATGCTAGTGAGCATTCAAGAGATTTCAGCAGAAACTTGATAGGGTGCTTTTTGTGTGAGCAGCTCGAAGTTCAGTAGGGCAACCTAGTATGTGACAAGATAAATATTAAATCTGTTAGTGCCGAGTGTCTCATTTCCCAGGACTGAACTAAAACTGTTTCTGATACTTTTCTGAAAAATCTGTTAAAATCTCTGTTGTGATCTGGTCTAGATGGCAGCTGAAGCCAGTGAGAGGATTCCAAAGTGATTTACCAGAGCTGAGTCTTTGGTAGCAAAAAGCTAAAACCTCCAAACCCATGGGGACACCTGAAGATCCCTTCTCCCTGCGTTTCGTTTTCAGAGCTGCGTTTCCTTTTCAGAGCTGTGTTTCCAGCCAAGCAGTTGCATTTATCAATCTTCAGTTTTACTGCAAGCTCTAGACATGTATGTGGGGTGATTTTAAGAAGCCTTACAAAGCCAAAGACATACTGCAGCATGAAGGGTTTCTGAAGGAATGTGGCCCAACCGCACTGATGCAGATAACCAAAGGATTGCAGCGCAGCCTGGGTGCTCACACAACCACTCAGTCTCATCCCGTGCTCCCAGAGGCACCGCCATTCCTGTGCTCCACACCAGACCAAAAGGCTCTGCATGCAACCACATAGGGTATGTGAGGTCCCTGCAAGGGCTCGTGCTGAGATTCTTACCATGTGCAGAAAACCACACTGCCACACCTGCCACCTGGTCTCCTTAAGCCAGCTCAAGTTATTGCTGCCCCTCATGCAGATGCCCCTGAGCATGCAGACACTGATGATGACACTATCTCCTTGACTCCCCACCTGCACTCTCCACAGTCTTCCCAGGGATAATGCTTGTTGAACACACTTCACCTTATGTGTTTTAGACCAGAGATAAGGAAGAAAATTTTTACAGTGACAGTGGTGAAACACTGGCACATGTTTCCCAGAGAGGTGGCAGAGGCCTCATGCTTGGAAACATTCAAGTCCAGGTTGGACGGTGCTCTGAACAACCTGTTGGAGTTGCAGATGTCTCTGGTCATTGCAGGGGGTTGGACTAGATGACCTTTAAAGGTCCCTTCCAACCCAAACTATTCTATGGTTCTATTTCTGAACACTTGGCAAAGACTGGCTAATTAGCCTTCAGATACACTTGTAAGGAAAGTAAGAATCATTCCTTTCTTTTAAAAACTAGTGCTATTCCCCAGAAAAAGAGTTTGCAGAGTTGGAATTCTAGGGCTATTTTCTCTACTTCTTATCCTTTTGTCCTTCATCTCTGCCTTCTCTGATGTGCCCTCAAACAGATCCCTGCCAAGTCAGAGACAAAAAGCTCAACCAAACTTTGTTCCTGAGTTTCTGCTCCTGTCAGGGCAGCACACATGGGCAAATCACCTTACAGGTGTGCCCAGATGAAGCAAGATGGACCAAACATGCATTAATTCTGATGGGTGCTTTTTTTACCTTCTTTTGTTTTAAGGAGTTTTCTAGTGAAGACCATTAACTTTGAGGAGAATAACTTCAGAGAAAACTCAGGGGTGTCACATGGGGGAGGTTCTCTTGCTCAGAACCCAACAGGCATCCAAGCTGTCAGTCTGTATGAGCAAAAGAAACTGAAAAAAATTCAGGTAGGTTTTTGAGAGTAATAATTGTCCACTACTTACAATGATTAATATAAGTAGTAGCAAAGCTCCTTTATGGAACCAAACAGCTGAAACAACAGCAATCTCCACCCACAATACAGTCAGGTTTTATGACCTGAAGGAAAGGCAAACACTGAGGGGGATTTCACTGACGTTGTTCATGAGCACTTCTGTGTCTGTTTGAGATGAAGAAAATACCAGAGCAGCTGGAGAAGAGGAAAACAGCAGACTCAGAAGCATGTTAGTGTCCAGAGAACAAGCCCACGAAGTGAGTGTTTAGGACCAGTGCTGGCTCAATGAGGTGATGAAGAAGCCGGTGTTGGCTGGACAAAGAGTTATTGAGGCCAGAGGTGTAACAGCTGCCCTTCATTTCAGATAACCATAAAGCAGCACTTACAGTCACTTATGAAACTATAGCAGTCTCCAAATCAAAGCCAAGGAGCATGTCATCACCCAAAAGGCAAAGGCAACTGCCTGGCTATTTAGGAATGTTTTGGAAGGATGAGGAGAGGGAAGTAGAGGACATACAGAGATGGAGAAGAAGCCAAGCACAAAATCCAGAAAGAGAGAGCGAGATTATTTGCCAGAGTTCAAGATGTGGGCTCAAGGATGTAGGTTAAGGAAATATTTCATATAATTTCATTTTTTTGTGTTCAGGAAGATTAGATTTTTTTCAGCCTTCAAAAGTGCACAAATTTATAAGGAAGATGCTCCCAGTGCATTCAGTTTTTTCTTCTCTCTAGAAAAACCTCTTTTTTACCAGCTGCTTGAATCCAAAGAAGGCATTGTGTACATTATTTAGAGAAAACTGGCTGTATACTCACCTTTTCTCCTGCTCTTGATCCTAACATTCTATGAGACTGAACACAGAGAATGCAGAAATATGAATCACCATGATACCCCACTCTGGTATATTATAGAAGAACTGCAGAGACACAGAGTAAACTTAGAAACCCACAAATAGGTATTTCACATCTTCGAAGTCTTCTCTCTTCTTGAAAATCATGAACCTGAGGAATCTGTGGAAAGATTCCTGGGAAGTCAGTTGAGCTTTATCAGCAGGAAGCAGTATGCTCCAAATGGGAAAAAAAGTCCATACCTTTGTCCTCCCCAAGAGATTATCTTTCTGCAGGTACAGAGGAAAAGCCTGTAGAAGACATTGCAGGAATGAAAATCTCATCTTCCTGTTGCTACTCTGTGCTCCTCTTCAGCATCTCAACCTATGGCATAGAAGATTTCATGATCAAAAACTTTAGATGTCTTCCCTTTTTTACTCCTAGGAGTCTGAGTAAGTTTGTGGGAAACTTTTAATGGAGTTCTATGGGATTTGGACCAGGCACTCAGAGATAGGGCTGAGGAAAGGATCTTGGTTTGGTTTCAGCATATAAGCACCAGGGTGGTAGTCAGAACAGCCAGGAAATGAAATGGGGTAATGATGCACCTAATAACTTACTGAAAATTCTGTAATAGGGAATAGAGCCAAAATCTATTGTGAGTCTTTATTTCAAAACAGAGCAAGAAGCCTCTTGGCAAACTTCCCAAAAGCAAGGTGTGCAGCTGAAAGCATTATTTCCAAACAATTCCATTCCAGAAGTACAGATTGAATGGAGATTATCACAGCTACCTCCAGGGCATGACTAACCAGGGCTGGTGAGGTAGATCAAGCTGGTGAATTGCTCTGAAGACTGACGTTTCAATAACATACTGTGTGACAAAGGCCAGATCCTCAGCTGGCATTGGCAAGGACAGCTCCAGGGACATCCATGGAGTTGTATCATTTTGTGCCAGAGGAGAATCTGGCCTGTGGAATGCACGCAGAGATGATTCATGGTTTAATACCAGGTAACACAAGGCTCTGTCAGAAAGACTTTAAACTAATAAACTGTGATAATCTAATCTTGTTATCTCAAATACAAACCACTTCATCAACCTCAGATTAAGTCAGTATGGGCTACATCCTCCCAGCCCTTTAGGAGAAAAAATGCAGTGATTTACCATCTGGTTATAATGTGAGGGTCACATGGAAAGAACAAAAGTCTCTCAATATACATAATTTTTTCTATTCTAGAAGTTTGGGATAATGACTCTACTGTCAAGAACTATTTGTAAGAAAGTTATAATGAGGGGATATGAAGAGATAGTCATTATTCCACAGCTCAGAAAGCTTACAGTTTGCAAAATAGGATAGAATTTTTGCCGAAATATTGCTATTGTTCAGCCTCTGATACACTAACATCTCTAGTATTGCTTCACTCACTCTTTCATTTTACATCTTTTGTACAAGTTTGGAAGTCAATACCACAAGTCAGTCTGTAGCTATTTGGGTGAAACCAGAGTCCCGGGATATTTGACCTCTTCCTTTTGTGTAATCCTAAATTGCACAATAATCCATGTTCTCCCAACTTCAGTAACTAAAATTTGGGGGTGACTTTCATATTCTAATAGCTTTCACAGATTAAGTCAGATAGTGAAAGATTGTCTTTCTTTATCAGGAGAGTCTTTTTTCAGAAGTCAATGCTAACTCAGTTGTTACTGGAGAGATTTCTGTTTCAAAGACATCTCAAACAAATTATTGCAATATATTATTTCAAATTCTTTCTGATAAACCCTTACATTAGCTAGATAATAGTCAGAAAATTAATAAAAATATAGCTAGGAAAAGGAGCAGAATAATCTATTCTTCAATTGTTTAACACGAAGTAAAGGGATTGCAGGGAAATGCTTTGACATTAGGAAAAGTTTTCTTAATATTTATCTAATATTAACATAATTTAAAAATCATTCCTCTGTTACTTTGAACTTATCTATGACAAAATCTTTAAAAATTCAAAGCAACCATGTATGACAATGGCTGTTGATAAGACTTTTAGGCAGATGCCATATTCCACTGAAGTTAATGAGTGCCCTGTGCTTGATCTCATTTGGCTTTGGGATGCTCCACTTACCTTTTAATCAAAATCTTGTAGTGATAATTGAGCTGTCTTGGTATTGGAAGTATTAAAGGTGTGTCAAGACACTCTCTTACAAATCCAGGAAGGGACAGTCTTTTCTGAATCCCAAAGACACTTAATGGTTTATGGGACATGACTTTACTCTAGGTGTCATCTTTTAAATAGCAAGTAAAATTAAGGTCTGGCCATTTGTGATTATAAAAGATCATTAATTTCATTAAGAATTGAGGTGCTCAATTCCCTTGCATCTAATTGAATTGTGCTTAAGTTACATTTCTTTGTTTTTCTATTATTTCCTGCAAAAGAATGATTTGATCTGATATTTAACCTGGAAATTAAATTATTAGACTGTCCATTAAATGGACAGTCTTAAACCCACACAAATATCTTTTACAACACCTAATTTATAAGTATGTCTTTGATATCCCTTATTTGTTTCTTTGTTATTACATTGGCTTAATAATGTATCCATGATACAGAATATATTATCTGTATGTACATACATCCCTATATAGGTAACATACAATTCATCCTATGTTCATCATTCATTAAGAATAAGGCAATATATCCATGTGGGTCCAGTCTTTGCTCCTCACATTGATAGAGGTATCCATTTTGTTTTTTAAACCATCCAGGTAATGAACATCATTGAAACAGACAGGTCCTAATTTAAGGGACAACAAGCTCTCAAAATATTTATCAGCAAATATCCATGAATCTCTAAGAAATAAAATCCTTCATAAATAACTAATAGTTATAAATAATTATTTTAATATAACATTTTATCATCTTCAATAGTAAGGAAAATCTATTTTTTAGGGACATGAGAAAACTCTTGTGAAAGATTTTTTGAAAATAATAGTCTACTACTTTAGAAGAAGCACTTTCTCAAGTTTGTTCCGTTTTTGAACTTGTAACCTTTGTGTTGATGAATGCAGGGATATATAATGGACTGATGAAGCAACTCTTGCTCATGTGAGTCAAAGGAAGTATTTGCATGACTGAAGACTGCTCTTTCAGACCCTCAGTGCCTCAGTTTAGTAACCTGAGGAGAATGTCCCTTATATGTATGTAGAGAAGTGCAGGGTATATGCAGGTAAGCTCCTATAGGATGAAAAAAACATTAAATAATTCCGACAAGATAAAGTCAGAGATTTGCTTAGGTAGAGCAGGAAAACTGCATTTATTAGCAGGTTGTTGAGTAGGATACACCCAGCTTTCCTCTGTGATTGTCTTAGGCACATTAATAACACAATCCTTCTCCACTCAAGGAGAAACTCATTTCCGTCATTTATTTCCATAACTCATAAGGACCCTATTACACCCCATTTCCAGAAGACAGTCTGGGATGTGGCAGTTGGCACGGCGCTCATAGTAAGTCAGGCACACAGTACCACAGAGACCATTGCTGCAAGTACATCTCCCCACTGAAACTGGAAAATGGACAAACATCACAACCCACCTGTGGAACAGGAAGGGCTCAGCCATAAGAAGGTGATGCGGGTGGTCGTGGGTGTTTGCACACCCAGCACAGTTTGGGTGATACCACCTCCATGATCCCCCATGATCCCATGGCACATCTTGCTCACTGATTTCTCCTCAAAGGGATATTGGTTACCAGTGACACTCCTAAAAGTGCTAGTCAAAAAAAGAAGGAGTTTTTGCCATGATTTTCTAAACAAACATCTGGTTTACTTCAAATGCCTGATGCCAAGCTGGGAGAAGGTTATTATAAAAATAGATCCTAGAAAGTGGACTCAATATGCCTGTTTGTAGTGTTTACAAACAGATTTGATTTCACGTTGCTCATCTTATAAAGCCATATCATAAAATGCTTAACTACCTGTGATGATGAGTTCCTCTCAGTAGCTCTCTGCCTGATTTCAGCAAGTCCAATACCTGGTGCAGTTCACTCTGTTCTCCCCTACTGGTCAGACAGCTGTTTCTCCAGTGTGGAACTTGGTTGCCACAAGGCTACAATACACCTCCTAACCACTTTTCTTCTTTTAGAACCATTAATAATGTATTTCTAAGTATCTCACTAATTGCACTCCTGTAAGGCATGCAAGTTCAGATTCCTGTTAGGCGTCACATGAAAACCTCATCTTCTTCAATATCCCATCTCCATGCCTGTTTGGATTGTGTCAGTACTCTGGTAGTATTCATAAGCAAATATGATTGTAATTTAGGCCTCCTCTCGTCAATGATGCATGAGAGATTTACAAGCATTAATACGAGTTAGGATGTAAATCCCTCACTCCACAATAGCAGAGAATAACCCCCTTCATATAGATTCTGATGACCTATGAACTAAGGGTCAAGTAGGCCGTGCTACAAATTATCTGACAGCAACAGATGCCAAAGCCTTGGGAGGTGAAAAAAATAACAAAAAACTGAGGACTAGGAAATGCTCGGTGCATTTTCACAAAGAAAAAGCAACAGCAGCTATTCCTATAACTTCATGCATCAACCACTGACATAGCCACAAATTGTAAGAAGCAAAACAAAGATTCCTTCTTTCCTGGCAGCAAGCTTCCTTCTTTCTCCAAAAGTATACAAAAGGAGCTCCAAAATAAATAGTCATCACAATTAATTACCTACCCAAACTGAGGGCTGTGCCATAAATCTTTAAAGTTTTCAAGTTCACTTTCAGCATAAGAGAATGTTTGGAGAGTCAAGCAGCAGAAACCACAAAGTATGTCAATTCTGAAAATAAATGATGTTTTCATAACTCTGAGATAATCAGATTAGTTCTCCACTCTTTTGCCTCAAGTTTTATACCTGTCTAACTCCATTGATTTCAATAGGAGTTTAATCTACACCACATCAGGTCTATATCAGTACTACATCAGTTGTAAATTGATCTACACCAGTTGTAAGTTAGAGGAGGATCACACCCTGTGTAATAGTTCACAGGCCTCATGGTCTATTCTCACATCTGCCGTTTTATTTTATTCTGAAACCTTGTGTTACTACTTTTGGCTGTTGCCCTACAGGTGTGTGAGGTCCTGTGCACTCAGGGAAGAGATACAGGTCTGAGCCATGGGACTGCAGACCACTTGGGCTTTTATATTCTAACCTCATCGAAAGTATTTTCATTTTCTGAATGGGACACTTGTTTTGTACTTGTGAAATCTGTTTGTGGACACAACACTTAACACGATAGGATGCCCAAGCGGAAGTCCTGGTGGAATTTGGGCTGTGTTGAGACAAGGGTGGGAAGGAAGAGAAGAAGAGAGTAGGCATCATTTCCAAAACAGAGATTTTACATATCAGTACCCTCACGGGTGTGAGGAATGTCCCCAGAGTCTACATTTTGCTCAGTTTAGCAGAAGCTGTTTCAAGTTTTAATTCAGTGAAATTACTTTGTGCAAGCTGGTTGGACCAGTCCCATCTTTACCAGATTCATCCATTCATACTAACGATGGCTCAAAACAGAGCATAAGAAACTGCAGTATTTGTATCTATGCCATAGTTTGTTGAGAAACTGAACATTAATAAAGGGAAGGGCAGCATGAGAACAGATTGAAAAATATGCAAGGAGTTGTGGGTTCTCTTTTTTTCGAAGACGATTCGTTTGGCAGAAACTTTCTATGAAACTGTAGACGGCAAAGGAGGATCTAATTCCTGAGCCGCTAGATGAGCAGCGAAACTCAGCAGTATTTGCTACTGGTGTCTAACCCTTTTCTTTGTGTTGCAACCCTCTGTGCAGTGACTGTGAACAACATCATCCCACTAGATGTCCCTTCCCCTCAAACTCCAAGCCTGCAATTCTATTACCTCAGGTTTGGTTCTGATACTGTTCTGTCAACCCCAGAACAAAAACCTTTGTTTCACGCCGTGTTAAATGCAGCGTTAATTAAAAGATCATAATCATTGCTCCCCTTTCCCCATGAAACCCTGAGACAAGAAAAGGCGATCTGTGCCTGCCCTCTGTGTAATTTATGCAGGTGATTGAGGGGATACCTATCTTGCCTGGGTATTGCTTAGAATCACAGTTGAATCACAGTTCATCAGCTTCGATCACGAGCAGGGCAGAGGCACCAGTCTGGGGTAGGGCAGAGGTATAAACAGATGGGCAAAATGCACTGTAGGGGATAAAGGGGGTTAAACAACAGGGACACAAGAGCAAACATTGCATGATGAAAAACCATTTGTGATGTTTTAAAGTAAAAATGAGTGCATCTCGTTAAGTCTGTTTGCGGACTTCTATACAACAACTGAAGATGTCATCTTCCATTTCATTTTAGCCTTTTTGTTCTCTTTGCTGCCATCAGCCTTGTTTTCCCTGCAGACACTCCTGCAAACAAGATGCCAGATCTCAAGGGGGTTTCTGTTTTAGAACAAAATTTACAAATAAATGAAGGACTGTAAAATATTTCAGTGGAAAGGAAATGAATAAATTACAGGGGCTCTGACCTGCTACTGTTTTTTGTTTGTATTTGTTCAGAGATTAGTGGCAGGGGAAGCTGGAAATTATTCTGTGCAGGCATTATATTTCATGCAAGATAACACGCATTTAAAATTATGCTATCAACTTTCTTGTACTAATGTGAGGTTAATTGAAAGGCCCATTTTTTTCCCTTCTGTTTTTGAAAGGGATGTATACAGATCCGCACTGGTTACACAGCGTTGCTGGAAACTTGAATGGAGTTTGTAAGTCCTGTGGTTGCCCTGGAAAATACGCTGGTGGCCCACGGTGTGTCTGAATCAACAGCAGGATTTTTCTGTGGCAGAAGGAGGTCTTCAAGATGCAAGAGGTGTTTCATATGTTGTGCCTATTTACAGATACTGTGGACAACGCAGTAGGAGCAGCCAGTGAATCACCATCAGGTTTATATGCAGTAACACAGATGTTCAAAAACTGCCATGTTCATTTTGCCAATTTGGGTACAACCTGAAAAGACATTGCTTCCATACAGTTTGGCGGAAATAGACATTTGGTTGCACAGATTTAGTGCATTTGTCTCTTCCTGGGTTTTATTGAATGAAGAGTGTGAACATGACTCTGATTCCTTCTTTATTTTCAAGGAAGGAAAAAACGTCAGGTTGTTAAAATTGTATAGAAGTCCCACTCCAAAGCAAACCCATTGGTATTTGAAGGGATCACTAAAAACAACCATTTTGAACAATTTGAAGAATTCCATGACTTACATGTGTGCTACATCTGACACAAACACTTGCTTTCCATGGAATAGTATCCACTGAGTTTTGCAGAGTTTGAAGTAAACATTGTATTCAATACAGCAGCACCATGCATCAGGACACCACATTTTCCGTGACCTGTGAAATGCATGTTGGCAATAAAGACTAAAAAAATGGATAGCAAAGAAGAATATGCCAGTCAGGGGCAGTTTATTAGAGTATTGGTTAGAAAGGGGAGAGAACCAGAAGAGTAAAAGGGAGAAAACTCATGGGTTGAGATAAAGACAGATTAATGGGACAGAAATTATTTTTTTTAAAAAAATAATAGAATTAAAATATACAAAGCAAGGGAGGTACAATGCAATTGCTTACCACTCACTGACCGATGTCCAGCCAGTCCTCAGCAGTGACCCCTGGCCAGCTTTCCCCCCAGTTCACATGCTGAGCAGGATGTCATATGGTATGAAATACATTTTTGGCCAGTTTGAGTCAGCTGTCCCGGCTCTGTCCCCTCCCAAACCCCTTTGCCCCTTCATACTGCTCACTGAAAAATCCTTGACTTAGTATAAACGCTACTCAGCAACAACTAAAATATCAGTGTGTTATCAGCACTATTTTCATAGGAGAAACACATGCCCTGTACCAGCTACAAGGAAGAAAATTAACTTTATCTCAGTCAAACCCAGGACAATTGACTGCACAAGCACATATATCTATGCTTGTATATAAATTCATTTACATGTATTTATATGAAAGGAGATGCATGTGTGGAAAAAAAATATATTGAAAGGGAAATCAAAGTAATCTTTATGCTATTTGGAATTAAGGACAATCTAGGAAAAACAGATCTAGCTGAAAGAAGTAAAAAGCACAAGAGAAATGGATTTGTGTGTACCCCTATAGAAAAAAAATCACATACATTGATTAAAAAAAAAAAAGATACTGGGTTAGAAGAGGGAGCCAGGCCAAACTCATTTAGCTTCTTTCTTTTATTTAAATCCAGAGTAACTCCCTTAAATTTGGCTAAGAATTAAATTGTGTGCTTTAATACAATTTCAAGCTAAGAATGTAAATAATCTCTCTAAAGAAAAAAAAATATATATATATTTGTTCTCATTAGCTCTAAAAAAGGCAGAGTGGACTTGCTGACTTGCAGCTTATCCTTTTCCAGGCAAAGGTCCTCTCCTGTGAAGAGCAGAGTGTATGCCAAGGTGGGGAGCCTTTGCAGGGGCAGGTAAGATGCAGGGGCAGGTAAGATGCAGGGCACATTTAACTGGGCAAGATTCTCCATCGCTGCCTGACACGGGGCTGTTCCAAGTGGGGCTGGAAAGCAGGACTGGGAAGATAAGCCAAGGCTGCAGGCCTGACTTGGCAGCACGCAGCACTGGTGGATGATTAGGTCTTGCCACACAGGTCTGTTGGCCTGACTTCTTGTGCTTCTGAAAGCATTCAGACAGACTAAAGGGTTCTAGCAGATACTGTGTGAATCATATGCCCTCCCACGTCTAACACGTACTGTTAGTGTAGGCTGGGACTACTTCCTGTCCCTTGCACACAGGTGAATATCAACCGTGCCTTGGTAAGCAAGTCTTACTGTCAGCAACCTGAAAATCTGAGCGGGCTCTTTCATCTAGTGAGTCCTTGACTTAACTCTCATTTAGCACAGTCCAACCTTGCCCTTTTAAAAGTGTCACGCACATCAGTTTAAGAACAGAAAATCTTGAATGGATATCCTTTTCCATGTATTTTAAATAATCTCTTGCACATAACATCAGACATCACTATATGCACATAGCTTTCAGTAACAATCACTATTGCACCTACCTGCAAGTGGGAGACCTACTTGCAACACTTTAAGTGATGATTAATATTGCTCATATTTGTAACACTTCACTTTGCAGCTCTGACATTTCAGAAGATAAAGTGGAAGGTGTTTATTGCTTCGTGAGTCTTGTTAAATGGATTAAAATGTGAAGTAAAAGCTCAAGTCCTTTCATGTAGTATAGATGCAGTTCGGACTGTTTTAGATCCTGAACACTTAAATCTGCTGTACATACAGAGAAAGACATATGTCTATAGAGAAGCAAAACTTGCTGTCAGTGAAAAGTCTGCCAGAAACAAGTCAGTTCAGGCAAAGATACATGTGCGTACTTTGCCTAGGAGAAATATTCTTGTCACATAAAAATCCCACCATTAATCAAAAATCACATTATAGCTTCTGGAATGAAGTTTCCTTTACTACTCTTTAATAATAAGTCTAAGATAAGATAAAATTGGTAATTGTACCTTCTCTTCTGATAGAAGATAATACTAAAGTGGTATAGAAATTTGAGTTACAAGAATATATTCACCCTGCTAATAGGCTTCCATTATGTAGTCTTTACTGATTTATTCATTACACATTTTCTCCACATATAGAAAAATTTAATTGAAATTTACTTATTACATTGTTACAAAATGTTAACTAGAAAGTTTTCTTTAATCAAATGATCATCAATGCTGGGAGAGCTGGTTTATTTCAATAGCGCATTTATCAGGAGCAAGAATAACAGAGGCATTGCCAACAATGGTTTCACAGCACTGTTTGTTATGTGAGCACTTTTCAGGGACTAAACAGATGCCATTGCAGCTTGCTGGGATAATATAATACTTTATTTATATGTGTGACTTTTCTTAATCAAAGTTCTAATGACATATGAAATGCAGTAAGGTATGTAATAGGGTGCTTTATCGAAGGAATGACATTACGAAGGAAGGTAAGAGTTTGTAAAGTCAGACTCTTCCGGGTGCAGGTGTCACAGAAGTAGATGGAAGACAAGTTTCACACTGTCTCAGGCAGAAAAGCAACTTGACATCACATTCTCCAGCAAAAAAAGCAAGAGAAGGGAAAGTGTACTCAAAGCTGTAGCTGTTTCTAAGTCACTTTTGCATATTTTGCATTCCCTGAAGGTGAGGGTTTATACTTATCTGGTATTACTGTATCCCCTAGTGAGAACATCACCCATACTATTGGAAAACCTGAGGGCTCTTCTTGTAACTGAACAGGTATCACATATTTTGAAGTCCTATGCAAACAGAAAGCTAAAGGAAATCTTTTGCTCTGAAGACACAGAGGATGAGGCACAAGAGATACTCCTCACAGGTGGGCACACTAAAGCAAAGGAAAATCTCCAGGCAGGCAACAGCCTAAGTGCACACAGCAGAGATTCCAGTCTTGTCACATGCAGCATTTTTTTGAATGAACTTGAGCTTACAACTGGATATCAAATTAACCAAAACCCTGTGGGGTAGTCCCATTGCACACCAGATTTAATTCTCTCCAGCCAGTCTGGCACATGATCATTTCTACAGCATCTAAAGAAGGTAGGTACAGAGCTGCCCTCGTGCATAGTAGCTACGGGTGGACAGAAACAGCCCATCTATAGGGTAGCTCCAGGCACCCTCCTAGAGCTTTTAAGACATGTTTGCAAATATTTCCTGTGTTTAACAAAAACCATAACTACACTGTAAACATCTCTCTTATTTCTGATTGCACGCTGATCATGAACTGCAGAAAACTGAGTCATTAGGTATGAACTCTGTGGCTGGCAGAACTACAATCTGCCTCAGACTCAGCTGTCACTGTTTGTTTCCACAGTAAATTCAGTGAAGATCACAGAACCAGAGCAGCTACTGGAAGAAATCTGGAGAAACTCCATGGCCAATTAAGGCACAAAATAAATGAGAAAAATACTTGCCGCAAGTTCAGAGACATCAAGCTACACGTTAATTTGAAATAAAGGAGACCTCATGTCCCTTGTTACTTCACATCAACTCTGAGATGAAGACACTGCTGCCCTTTAGTCTCTGTTAACAATTACAGGACCACAAAACCAGTCATTTGAACAGTATGTGTGATATCATGATATGGTCACATGCATCGCAATCTCCAAGCAATTTGCCACGGCCTATGAAACAGTTACTCTGGGTCACTTCCACTCTGAGCTGTAGCTGAGTGGATGTTCACTGACAGTGCAAAATTCCCATGCAAACTTACATAATGTTTTTTTCACTGGCTGCTACAAGAGCATGGTGATGCCCTTCGTCACTGCTGCATGGGGCAGTCCCCGGCATCGGCCACACCCATACAGAGCCATCACCTCGTGACGCCTGCAGTCTTGGCCTCCCATTTCTCAGTGTGTTTTATAACATCTCCGAAGCACTCTGAGATGGGCAGACTAATCTCATGACCACACAGAAACAGAGCGTAAGACCCCAACACGACACGGGATTCGCTCTCAACACGCTCTTCCTAACCCTGCAGAAACACGAGCAGTCTTAGGAAGGGTATAGAAAACCTGCACTAGCACACAAGGGGTTCCTTATTTCATTTTCTTTAATTTAATGGTTTCCGTCCCATTTGCAGTAAACAAACCTGAATGGTGCTTGTTTCGGAAGCTGCTCATATTCTGTGTGACTCGGCCTCTAGCCTGGATCTCTGCTTTGCAACCAGCCTAGGGAATTACATAAGAAAACCACACGTTTGGTGATGTTACCAAGTGTCTGTAGAGGGTTATAATTGTTTAGAGGAGCCAAATTCAGAACTGATGAGTAAGCACTGTTTAGGAGGCAAAGCCTTGATCTGGGTTACACCCATCCCTAGCCAGCAGAGTCGAGTTGCTTGCAAATTACATTTATAATGGTGTCCCTTCGGAGCAGAAGTCAGCACAGGGAGGCTAAGCTGGAATAATTTAAAACTCTTTTCAACCCCTCAAAGCCAAATTCTTCCTTGCCTTAGACCTCCACTGATGCCAATAGATTTGTTGAGATTGTAAATCAGGCCAGAAGTTAGCCCTTGTTTGGTTCAATTCCCCATAATAAACTCCCTGAGGACTACTGTGCTGATGTGTAATTTGCATCCTTTCTCTTCTGAAATGGTATATTTATGTTTATAGATTGAGTTAGCAGTTCTAAGGGAGGGGAAAGGCTGCCTGAGTCATTTACAAATCAGAAAATCCATATATTTGAAATTTGGTGTGAAATATTTGCTTTTGGGTTGTAACATTGTATACTAAACTGCTGTCTAGAGTAAATATTTACAGCCAAGTTGCAGCAAGTTGTAAGAATATGTGAGTTTCTCTGTGGAAACTCTGACACATAAGGGTGCAACTTTCCCCCAGTAAAACACTGACTTAATTGTAGGTTTTGCAAACATTATCAAGCATAATCCTGAAATTAATTTTTAAGTGTTCGCTAATGATTTTTAACCATGTATCAAGCAGCTGGTTTTGTGTCTGATGCCTGAGTTCCTAAACAGACAACTGTTTTCCTTTTAGTGACTTTGTCAGGCTTAACTTGGGATTAATTTGACTGCAGGTGTCAGATAAGCACAGTATTTTAGCAGCACTACCGAGAACCATGTGGACAAAAGGCAGAAGCATGAAGGCACGTTGGTCGAAACTTTGAAAGATTGATGGAAGTGAGTTATGCTGCTTAAATATCTTTGTCTGCCCAGTAAAGCTAAACTTGCAAGCGGGGTGCAAGGTATGCTGCAAGCTAGTGTTTTGCCATGTTCCCCGTTAACATAGGCAACTGGTCAGGCTTTTTTTAATCACAATTTTTCTGTCGACATAAAATCTAGCAAGCAACCTTCATAAATCATGCAGTGACAGCTAGTGTGGTTGGGCAGTGCTAAACACAACTGGACTCTTCTTTTTAAGCCTTTGCTTCTTAGGTCGCCTGCGTCAGCAGTACTCTTCAACAAACATCTGCAGTTCATCTTATCGTTTGAAGAAATATATGAGTTTCTCCATCAGGGTGGTTTTTTTAGCTTCAGCTTCTTGATTTGTTTGAACACCATCTGCTACATATAAAATGCAGAGAATTTGTGAAATGTGCATGCAGTGAGAAAATTTTAATTGTATTAACCTTTCTTTTTTTGAGCAGGATAACTTCTTGTATTCATCATCTCCCGATACGTTAAGTAAGCAAACAGACATGTTTAAAGTACTGCCCAGATATTTTCTTTAAGGTCTTCTATCTCTATAATATACAAATAGCTCGGGTACAAAACCAGCGTCTATTGCTTCCAGCATTTAAGACTTATTTTAATAGAGTTTGAGTTACACATCCAAAAAGAGTTTAGCAGTAATAATCTCTTTTACAGAGGGTTTTCTCTTATCCTAATACTCCGCACCTACGTATGTATTATTTCCATTGAAGAAAAAAAGTTAATTGTTCCTAGAATTAATCACCAGAAGACAAATAACTCTATAGATGGCTGCAGCTCGCTGCCAGCAGCCCAGGCTGAGCTGACGTGTGTCATGGCATGCGATTGCCACAGGGTGGTAGGAGTAGTGCGGCTCCACAGCCGCCAGCCTGGAGAGGAGAGGGAAAAGTTTGGAAAGGACGAAGGAGGAATCACTTTCCAGTTTGTCTAAACAGAGGTATCAAAAATAAGGTTTAACTCATGGTAAATCCAGATGGTTAAGCATTTGACCCATATCTAATCCCTCCGCCAAGCGTGCACCACCACCATCACTGCTGTCATAACATAGCACAGGCACTCAAAATCACTTCAGCTCCAAGAAGCAGCACGCGTTTTGGAGAAAATTAAATTTTAAAGTATGTTACAGAGATAGAAAAAAACCAGCCCTGACAACATGTTATGGCTCCAGCCTTGAGAGGAGCGGTATTATATACACTAAAATAATTCCTTGGGACTGCGGCTGGCTGCTGTTCTGCGCATTTTGTTATGATAACATCTTACAAAACATTGAGCAATGCTTTGATCTTAAAAATAGTATTTCACTGAGACCTATTTATTTTACTTAATCATTTAGTAAAAAGGAGAGGAGAAACAGATCTGAAATAGAAATTCTGCCTCTCATGTAAGTACTGTGCACTGTACTGATGAGTCCTGTGGGTTATTGACTATTGCTGGTGCCATATAAAGGGGAAGGATCAAGTGACAAATATGCAAAATAAATCCTTGGGTTTTGGCAATTATGCCAGTGCTACTGATGTTCAGATTTACCTTCAAGGGAGCCTTACTTGAAACACAGAGAACTGGTCATTTATATTAGAGAGACTAGCAGAGACACCTTGGTTAAAATAAATAAATAAATACATACATACGTAAAATATTAAAGTAGGAAACATAACATGTGTTTTATATAAATATAACTTCCAAATACCTTCATGTTTTATTTTGGGATTGGTATAGTTATGCCCAATGAACAGACAAGGATGTGAGAGGAATATCGAGCTCAAGACCTTCGGGGTATGAAATAAACTACGTATTTAAAATTGGGCAAGGTATATGTAATATAATATTATGTTTTAAACAGTTCATAAAAGAAACCAAGTGACAACAGAACAGTGTGGATGATATAAAATAATGTAAACCTTCCTTCAAATATCAAGCAATTTTTTCCCTGCCTTAACTCACTTTCTACAACAGAGTGAGTGAAAAATCCATAGAGAATAAAACCAGTGATCCCTTTGAGCAAGGATACAAATTTACCTAGATATGTCAACCACACAGATTTATGGGACAAGGAGTTTTTCACCCTGAAGAAAAAAGCCTTCTTGTCAGTCATCTATAAAAAAGCTGAAAATAAAGCTCTTGGAGTTATTTTTATGTTTTAGGAATTGCAAGAAATTTCTGTTAGGGGTTGTTGGGGGTTTTTTTGTGGCTTTTTTTTTCTTTAAGCTTTCCCATAACCATGGAATAGCTCTCTTCATGGATGTATAAGAAACACTTGTGTTGTGCTGCTATTAATGGTATGATTTGTTAGTGTACTTTTATGTATGGAGTGTCTGCATCTGGTAAGGTCTACAACTGTACCTCCTTGACAGTGCCAGATGTTGTGAAGATAAAATACCTCCTGTGTGAGGAGCTGCTGGAATCAGGCTCCATGATAGGTGTTCTTAATACAGTTTAAAAAGGCATCTGTCTTAAAATAATTTCAACATCTTACTTTTCTATTTATTGTTTTGTCAGATCTTTCTTGTTACTGGGGAAATATTTTAGTGCCCCTTCTTACTCGATTTTAAAATTGTGGCTTCAGCTTCTTCCAAGCTGGTTTTGTGTGTGGGTTTTTTTAATTCTAAATTACTTCCCCAATGAAAGGGGGAAAAAGGAAAAAAAAAGCTTGCTATGAGGACTCAGTTGAGGTTAAACAGATTGGCCCAACCAAGCCCCCCCAAAAAATTGGTCAGCAGGTAGTTTTAAGCCAGGTTAGCTACAAAAGAGCGTGCAAAATAATGAGTCTGAATTTAACTGAGATTTGTTCAAAACATTGCAGTGGGGAGAAAAGAGGGCTGATAGAAGGCAGGAGTAGAGCCCAGCTTTGCTATCATACCCCATAACTCACTGCATTGTCAACCTCTTAAAATAGTAATGATACTTGACCCTTATTAGTATTTCTGAGCAATATATGAGCTTGAGTTTCCTTGGGTGAAAGCTAATGCCTTAGACCACCCTTTAGACCCCCATTCTATCTAGTTACAGTACATATTAATGTTATTCTTGGGTCATTTAACTTACTCTCAGTGAAGAGTGGAGAATGGTGCTAAGCTGTAAATCAGCTCTGTCCTGCAATGGATTTGTGCCATAAGAGATCATCTTGAAAATTCCAGCCTTCCCTGACCATGGTAAAGAGGTTATGGTATGTAAAAATTCTGCTAAACGTAGCTTGTTTCATTTTTGTGCTTCTCTGCTTGTCTGCCCGGTGAGGAGATGTTAAGACCCATTATGGTGGACAGGGCATTGAATAGGAATATTGCTATAATAAACCCCCCAGGGCTAAAACTTTTACCATATGAGGCTAAACTCTCCATCCTTTCTAAAGGTAAGCTGCGGCAGTGAGGAAATTATTAAAGAAGGCCACTGATACTGTGCATAAAAATTATTTTTTTAATCCTCAGGGAAAAAGAAATGAGTTCATAAATGTATTGTGCTTAAAAGGTATCCTCTGAGTGCCAGTGTTCACACCCCAAATGACAGACTGAAACGTTCAGTGGCATTAGTCCATTTAACTAAATCCTGATTACTTGAGATGAATTCATTTAAAAAGCAAATGTACTGCTACTCCCTTAGCAAGTGTTTCACTAACTGTTTCTTGAAATCATAAATATTTTTTCCACACTGTTCTGGCAAACAAATAATGTTTACCTTTAGCTTCCTAGAAAAGATTTACAGATAAGTCCCTAGTCTGTTTTGCAGATGTGCCTTGGTGAATTTAACAGTAATATATACTGTCATCACGGTTGTCTTCAAATCTTTGAAATCACTTATGCCTTTTACAATACATATTTAATTGAATGTCTAGCTAGCAGATATGTATATGTATCTCGCATTTGTGGGTGGGCATGTGTGTGCCTAATACATATATTTAGCACTTAAACATGGTACGATGAGTGATTGAGAAATGCCTGAGAGAGAGATATTTTATACATGCACATACAGTTAGTAAATGTTAGTAATCTCCTGAAACAGCCAGAGACAGGGAAGAAAGTGGAGAGACATCTGCAAATTACCAAATCATCTATCTTTGGGGTCATTCACAAATTAGTTTTGCAGAATAAGACAGAACAAAAACATAATTCTGACGAGCATTTGTTCTGGCTATTTATCATATAAAATTGTGTAACAATATTAGACACAGGAATTTTTGCTCAGCTTATTCCTTACAGTATTACCATGATTTCACATCTTGGTGCAGATGTTTTGTGCTGAATAATGTCCTTTAGTTGACATTTGTGATCTTACTGTCAAACTTTTAAGTAGCTGTGATGCATATATTCCACAGGAACACTATGGGGGGGACAAGGGGAAGGTAAATAAAAAAACAAAACCTGTTTTAAAAAAGAAAACTTTAAAAATCTCTTCCCCTCCTGCCTAAGTGGAGGATTCTCCACATTGAATTTTCTGGTTTTTAATAGCTGCTTGTAATTTAAATTATTACTCAGTAATACAGGCTTTTGAGGAAACCTGAATATTCCTGGGATTTAGTTAGTCTTTGAACACGCTCTCCTGCTGCAGTGAGGATGGTGCGTCCCTCAGTTGAGGTATATACTAAAATCCATTTCACATTAATTTTGTTGCTTGAATTGAGCAAACGGTTGTATTTATACCTCAAAAGGCTATTGTTGTTAAATTAATTGAACTGTTTTGAAGTTCCTTTTTCTGTGTTAATTATTTAAAAACCAAATCAAAAGTCTTAGAGGAGCGATTTACTTCTGAATCAAGGCTAAAGACAATTTTATGTTAAGTAAAACACAAATTAATCTGCCACCACAAAATGAACCTTGTTCAAAAAAAATCATACAATCAGTATATTGATTCCCTCAACGCATATTTTTCATTTATTGGTATTATAAGATTATGCTTGAGCCTGCAGCAAAAGAAAAAAAAAGAAAGAGGCAGAACAAAAATTAAACTGTGCACAAGTATGGAACCTTAGCTTATTTTTTTCCTGGCAAAATATTTTTCAGAGTGTGCCTTAATTTGGAATTAGTCACATTAATTCTAGACTTTCAATTAATGTCTTTTTATACTTGAAGCAGTATTACTTTATTTGTGTACCTTTAGACAATTGCCAAAGGATTTTCAGGAATTTAAACTAAATTCTTCATAGAACATATGAAAAAAATATACACTGAAATCACAGTATATAAGCCTTTTAATCAAATTAATAAATTTTTCATTTGTAAAGCATTCTAGATGTTCATGAATATGTTCCAGTGTGAAACTTCAGTACAATTTGAACAAGTTTGTTAAGGATCAAATTCCCCACTGGCCTAACTCCACCGAAATCAGTGGAATCATTTCAGAGGAGAATTTCATTCCTCATTCCTGTGTGCATTTTTCAAATCTGCAATAACATTGCACATGCACTTCAGTTCCTTACATTTAGAGAATGGATTTACAAATACAGCAAAATTATGTTTTACTGTGCTGAGGGGAAAAAAAAAAAAAAAAAAAAGAGAAAAGAGGGGCGGGGGAATAAAATAAAAAGCTTATTTCTACTATTTTCTGAGGGTTGGGGGCTAGTTCACGTTAGAAAAAATCCCTAGGAGGCTCAGTGCATATTCACTCTTAGGCCAGCATATCCAATGCACCCTTTAGTCTTAGATCAAGGAATTAAAGCACTGCAAATGAATTTCACATCCAAAATCATTCAATTTGTCCCCTTTGTCTTCTAGAATCCTAAGCATATGGGACCACACTAAGTATAGCAAAAATAGCTGCTGCTATAATCATAATTAGTACCTATTAGCCCTTCCTAGGTGCAAAACCCCAGTGATGAGAGCACAGCACGAGAACCTAGATAGAAGAGGATTTGAAGTCTCTGTAGTACAGGATTGTTATTGCTGCCCTTGCAGGTTCACCAAACGCAGCGAGTGAGAGGGAATTGCTGGGCTTGGGAACCAGATCCTACGTGCCTTTCCCATACACACAAAGATGTACAGACTGAGATCTTTTTTACCTCCTTGCTGAGGCATTTCTTCTTGTCCGAATGTGTTTTCTCTAAAAACCTGCTTATATATTTCTAAACATTTTTCAAGGGTAGCATTATTGATTTTTAATAGCTTGGGTGTTAAAATTTGTTTATCAGGATGGTGGAGACAATTTTTTCTTCTTAGTCATATGGTGGATAGCAGCTGTTTTACATAGGCTGAAGCTGTTATTCAGTGATCAACTTAATATCTGAACTTCTTGCTGGATCATTTTGTTGGGTTCATCTTTAATAGTATGTACAGGTTGGATGCAGACTTCAGACTCCTTTTCCCAAAATGCTGAAGTTAGAGGCAGTAACAGATCTGAAAGACATTGTCAGTGAAAATTAAAAACAGCAACAAAGAAAAAAAAAAAACTGACATGTAAATCTGGAATGAGGCTTTTCTGCCTCTTGGTATCTTGAAAAATGCTTTTAGATCTAGAGTGAAAAACTCTGTATGTTTACATTAGGGAGCCGCAAGTCACATTCTCAAAAGCAAAGATTCTAAACTGTGCATGAAAAATCAGCATGGACTGATATCTCTGCCCGGAAAAAAAAAAAAATATGCCTCTTTATGTATATAGGCAGCTTTGTATCGAGCGCAATTCGCTTCGGCAGCACGTGGGGCTGCCTGAGCTGCAGCGAGACGAGCTTGAGATGGGTCTGTTCGCTTGATCGGGAGTCAGACCCAGCCTGGCAGCGGCACAGCACCAGCCTGTGCACAGTGCAGAGCCATCCCATCCCCAGAACAATGGTCACAGGAGCCCCGTACGCGGGGCACCCGAGCCCTGTCCCCCCGCACGAGTTCCAGGGCACAACACGGGGCAGTGCTGACACTGAGCGGGGACCTCCCAGCTCCCTCCTCCACCCGCCGGGGCTGCATCAAATAAAAATCCCATCTCCCTGCCCGGGCTCGAACATTTGACCATCGCAAGTAGTTCTCAAAAATCTGAGGCTGTCATTTTGTTCAGGGCTTCACGTTATCCCTCTTGACTTCAAGCATAAAATCAGGTGAGAGCCAGAGACAGCTCATAAAAGTGAAGTCACATGCGATAAGAAGAGTATAGATATCATAACCTGAACGTGAAGGAGAAGGGAACGAGGTTATGATCATTGTCTGAGGAGATCTGTTCAAACAATGTAATAGAAAGCTGGCCCCTTTAAATAAACATTAAACTTTTGCTAGAGGGCTACAATTTACAGTTCCAGCATGATCTTTTGAGGTGCTGTGAATACATTTAATATAAAGATGTCTATACAGCTTCCCAAATACAAGGCATATCTTGCACCACAAGCTCTGCAACTACTTTTTTTAATCAATAGCTCATAAGTATTCATTGAAAGATATGTTGGTATTCTATCCACTAAACTTTTGGGAGAGTCACCACAGCCATATTAAAATCAACATTTACCTTTGAGTCATTTTTTGAAAATGACAAAATAATGGGAATTTTAAAGGAATTTTTCATTTATTCCAAGAGTAGAGTTGGATATAAGCTATATATGCTGCTACCAATTTTTCCACATAATTACCCCAGTGGAATCTGTTAAGAAAGCAAAGCAAAACTGTGATTTAACAGCCAGGTCCATCACATGAATATGCAAAGAAGACAAGGGAAACTTTGCCTCCCTCTGCAAAAGGCTGCCCAGCCCCGACCCTCACCCACAGCCCGTTTCTCCTGCAGCCAGACCCTGCCACTGCCGCTCATTTTCCATCAGTTATCCAAGGATGCAGCTCAGCTGGTCAACTAGATTTTCAAAGAAAAATATTTTTTAAAAGGTGAAAGCTTTTTTGGGTGTGGAAACATTTTGATTGCTATTAGAGAAACAACTACTCAAAGCCTAGACATAAAGAAAAGATTGGGTGCATTTTTATATACACTGACTGGTCTACATGCCTGAAAACATGTCATCTTAATTAGGATTTATTTTGCAGTTAAAATAATGCACGTTTTCTCCAGAGTGATCTTTATTTCATTTAATGCCTGAAAAAGATTAATTTCATTTAAAATTTTTAATAATATATTGTACAAGCCAAAAAAAAAAAAAATACTAAAAGGACAAAATAACTGACATGTTGCATACAGACCTGGGCACCAAGTTCTAAAAGCTTGGACAGACTTAGATGATCATGCTATATTAAAGTCAGTAATTCATTATTCGTGCATATCTCTTGATGCAAAAGTTATTACAGTCCCTATTTTTTAATAAAAAGATATGAAGGTAAATGGAGATGGAAGGGTAAAATTGCTAAAGGAGTTATGGGAATTGGCTGATCCTTTCTTGGCAGTATCAGCTAAAGATACCACCCCAACCAAAAACCTCAAGCCTAATATCCCACTACTTGGGAATTTTCCCCTGTTGCTTAACAGTGGCTTAGCATTCCATTCAAAACAAATCTTGCCCACAAAATGAAAACCCCATCTCGTAGACTGATCTGTCCACAGTGAAGAGGCTGCCTAAGGCCCCCATGCAGCTCCCAGTATCCAGAGATGTTTAAATATTTATGCAAAGCAGACCCATATGGGGAGTGGGCCATGAGAGAAGCCCTTGTCGTAGCCTTTGGGCTCAGAATCTCCACCAGGAGCAAAGCCCAGAGGTCCATGTTCCCCCAGGGAGAGAAGGGAATTGAAGTCTCCCTTCCCTTACTCTGCATTTGGGCTAATGAGTGTAAAACCCCAACCTGACAAGCCACCCCCTGATTATTTGCTTCTTCTTTTTTCGCTGCCAACTCACTCAAAAATCTCCAGCCACACAATTCAAAATAGTTCATTCTTAATTTTGAAGTTATTGCCAGGTAACCAAAATACATTTTTTTGGCTCATGTGCTTCTTTCAAAAACAGTTCACTCTGATCCATCCAAGTCTGTCTCGCACATGTTACTGGGCAGGTTTTCTAGTCTTGAACAAAATAATTTGGAGGCGGTTTTCAGCCCTGCCCCATACATTCCCCTCGCAGCTCCACCTCCCAGGTGCCAAGTTTTCTGCTGCCCAACTCAATTTGGCTGCTGTGATGGATTTTTTCCACTGCTCCAGAGTACTGCTACTACAAAAAGAGTCAACTGTGTCCCTTTTAACTTCAAGTATCAGTAGGGATCTCTGAAGGTGACTTACGCCAACAAGTGTGTTCTGGAGAGACACTCCTTTGGCAGCACTGTGTCACCAATTAGACTGGGAAGTTTTCCCACAGTTTCATACCATTTTCCATATGACTCTGTGAGCAGTTCACTGCAAAGGTGTCTTCACTCACTGGATATTCTCCGTGTAGTTGCATTGTCCAAGTGATTTTTTACTTGAATGATATATTTCCCCAAAGGAATGAAATAAAAATATACAGTACCACAGTAATTGACAGAATCCAGGATTTTGCTGCATTGTCATGTTTTATAACTGTATATTCCTATTCTGTCCAGGTAACTTATTCTACATGAGGGTTTAAAGAAAGAATGGAAAAAAATTAGAGGAAAAAATCATGTACATTAACTATTTTCCTGTTTCTCCCTCTTCTCTCTCAAGCTTGAGGAGACTCAATACTATGGTACACACTTGGACCAGGTCACTGCGTGGTAGCAAGTTGGGGCTTGGGGACTTTGAGAGGGGGCTACGAGCTGTGCTGATCCACTCATGTGGTGTATCTGGGCCCAGTGCACCTGCTGACTGCCAACTGTTTTAATTAACTACATAGTAAGAACTGGGTTAAACTGGAGCAAACCAAATCCTGATGTGCATTATGGGTTCTGCCTTTGGTTTGCTTGTTTCTTTGCGGTTAGAACCAAACTTGAATGAAGCGATTATGTTTTAACAGACAGAATTCTGAAGTACATGATGGGAGATTTTCAGAAATCTTTTAAATGTGAATGTGACGTTGGCCACAAAATTCAGACATGGCTCTGATTTTAAATTTTCTCAAAAGATGGTAATTAGGTTGTTGGTTTTGGTCTAGATCTCATTCAAGTTGAGTATGATTCAAGCTCCTTTTAACAGATGGCACCTTTCTCCTGAATTTCGACAGCAGGCTTTAGAAGGTCACTCCTGGCTCTCCTAAACCAAACTCAACATGAATCATGGCTTAAGGGTGACAAACGTCCTCTAGTAGCTGGGGTGTGGCCATCAAATGCAGTTGTATTTGCACAACACTGGCACTGAAGATCTGACCTCATGACCAGTGTTTTCACACAATACACTCTCTTCTGACTTCATGTAGAGTGAGGTCTCTGGTTTCTCCACAAACTGTGAGATTCTATGCTGTGTATATACACCAGAGCTGCCTGGAAAGCTTTGGTCATCTACAAAATGATTGTAACATTTACTTCCTTTTATTCTTTCCTTCTTCTTTTTTAAAACAGGATCTTTGAAATTCTTTTTTTCAAACTGAAAAAGCTCTTAAATCTGCAAAACCAGAGCTCTTTATGCCCAACCACTTAATATAATTATACACTAAGCTGTTTTGCACTCTTTTATTTTATTTATTTTTATGTGTATTGCCCAGAAACCGTCAGGTGAGCAGAAGCATAAAGGCTGACATTTACCTACAACCAGATGTACCAGGAGTACACAACATTGCGAAACTCCCTTTGGGGTGCACGGAGGAAGCACTGCCAGGAGCATGCCGTCCCCAACCCCTTCCATTCCTCAGCTCCCTACTTGAAATGGCTGCTGGCTGATGTGCCCATTTGTGGGGTTTTGTGGGGGGTTTTTGACTTGTGTGCTAAAAGCTGGACACAGGGGCCTGACCTCGCTTGGGCCATGGAAGAGTCATGGCAGGGGAACAGCTCAGCCCAGCAGCACAGAAGCAAACATCTCCACTAGGACATTAACTGCCCTGTGAGTCAGGTAGTCCAGCAGCAGCCTCTTCCCCTAATTGTTTGTCCTCTGTAATTAATTAAAGATAAACTGGCAAGTAAACCCCACACTCCCAAGTATTGAATGCGTTCAGCATCCAGAGCTCCTCTCCACCAGCTCTCTAATAAATACCATCCATAGAAGTTTTGTGCGTAATTTCTGTGTAGGCTCAGCTCGGGCTGTGCTTGCCATACAGTTTCCAGCTGTTCAGCTCCAATTTGTGCAATGAGCAAAAACCATTTATGAAGCTTCAGCAGCAGTTTATAAATAGTCACATGATGAACAGTGGGTTGTGCTGGGTACAAGAAACGCAGCAGAGATGTCGCCACAGATAATATTATTGCTTATTAGGAGCTAAAAGGGGCCTCAGAAATGTTTCCCAGCATGGCAGCTTTCTGCAGATCAGTACCCTCCTGTGCAGGCAGGGCCACAGGCGGGCTTCTCAGTGCCTGGGGTGGCACCAGGGCTGCTGTGGGGTGTGGAGAAAGGAGAAAAACCCACATTCCACGGCTATTGGGTGTAAGTAACTCTGGCAACACGAGGAGCCCCAGTGTGCCTATCAAGCACCCTGCACCCCTGCCACTCAGTCACACCCCAGGGGAAGGGAAACAGCCAAACTGTGAGTACAGGCTACAGAGTGAACGGAAAAAAAGGGAAACACTCCTCAGGAAAATTTTGCCCTGAAAAACACAGACTTCATTAGCTGAAAATGAGTGCTCAGTCTATTGAGATGTGCCCTGTGCCCAGAGAGCAGCATAGCAGGGAGAGGTGACCTATTTTCCCTGGAGAGGAGGGAGAAGTTGCTCTCTATCGATCCCACCTTTCCTCTATCAGTTTATATATTAGCTTCTATAGCCTGTGGAGGAAACAGGAGTGAATCATTCACAATAAATAAATCCTCTGACTAATTTAGCTTGTTTTTCTTCTCGTGGCTCTTCCATGAACAATCACCATTTCCCTAAAGTTATTAATTATTTTTACATATCTTGCAATTTGGGGATGTTGTTTTCTTTTTCCTCTACATTTTTAACTCTTACAAGTTAGCAAAAGTCTGTTAGCTGGGTTATGACCGGACAGATGAGTTCCATGAGGCTGTTCCTAGCCCCAGGCTGGATGAACTGAGCATGGCTGTTGCAGATATTTGCATCAATAAGCAGAGAGAAAACTTGAATTCTGTAAACTGCTAAAGCCACTTAAAGACTCTTCAGTTCTTCAGTTTATTTGCAGTTTAGTTTCTACAGATGCACATCCTTCAGGGCAGAGTCTTCCAACATCTCTGTAACATAAACACCTACAGTACCAGCACAATAGACAGAAAAATGTAAGAAAAATGTAAGATTGCTAAGATTAGTGTAAGCATTTTTTGCTGCACACGGATTTTAAAGCCAGAAGGAACCATTAAATCGTGTGGTCCAACCTCCAGTATGAGTCAGGCCATAAAATTTCATCCTGTATTGAGCCTAATGACTTGTTTTTACACAAAGCATACCTGAATCAATCTGTATCATATTCTGGCTAGCAACCATCTCAATGAGCAGCATGTGTGGGGTGGTGTCACCTAGGGGATTATTCAGCTTTACCTCTTGCTAAAATGAGGGCAAAACAATGGAGAAAGCTGCAGTGCTGGATTCAGGTGAGGTCTGTAGGATTCACACTCCATGGTCAGCATCAGAACGGATTTGGGAAGCCTGGTGTGTGCTCCAGCAGCTGCCTGCTGGCATGGATGGAGAGTGCAGAAGGAGAGGAAGCCACAGGGCTGAGGACTGCGATGGGACTGGCGAGGTCTTCTCTCTCAGGAGATGCCTGTTCCCCCAGCAGAGCAAACCAGCGGAGCAGAACACTGATGGCTTCAGGCCTCAGTACATGCCCATATTTCTTTTGACTTGTATGTCTATGTTTATGTTTCTTTTGCTTGCTCCACTTGAGAGCACTGCACCCTTTCATGAAGAGCTGATGTACACAAAAGAACAAACCAGAAAACAAACAGACGGCAAATGCTGCCCAAACTAAAGCACCACCTGCAGCACAAAAATACCAGGCCACTCCCACGCACCTCTTTCCCCACCCACCACATCAATGGGGAGGCTCGGTGGCAGAACACGGTGCTCTGTCTGTTGGCAAGCCCCAACACCCAGGCATCAGGTAGAGAAAAGTCCCGACTCCATAGAAAACAGGGAAAAGCTCCCACCCTTGCACTGCAGGAGCTCCAGCTCAAGGGCTTCCCAAGCACTTGCTGCAAAGAGAATCAAGAAGAGGAACAGTGTCCTGCCATGCCAGATCTGAAGCTAAGCAATATTGATGGGTGAAATGATGCAAGCTAATTGCAAACTGATGCAAGATGCAACTAAGTGGTGCGATGCTGCTCTGCATGAAGAGCTGCCCGAGGTGCTCACGCCCACCTCCTGCACAGCTACTGCTTGCTAAGCAAGTGCAGCCTCTCCTAAAAGCTGTTTCCTCTCCAGTCTGGGCTCAACAGGTAATCACTGTGAGAAATGGCTGAAAGAGTCAGAAGCTGGGCTCCTCCTGACAAGTTCTGGGGAACTGGCCCATGGCCAGGTCATATTCAAAAGTAGACATGATCCTTCCTTCTCTCTCCTCAAACACCAACAGTGTCCAGTGTACTCACCTGGCAAAGTGGTTTAATACTGTTACAGCGAGGTCTTGCAGTCTTCTGGGAAGTCCCCTTCTTCAAACCCTCACCCCAGTCTGCAAATTGAGCTTGCAAGACAACAGCTGACATTTCCTGTATGAGCCCAAGTCAGGGATCAAAGATGAAACTTAGATGGAAGCAAAAGGGACTGTAGCTCAAAATGAAGGCAGAGGAGGAGATTAAAAGCCACTCTAATTTACGTTACTAATTGAAGCAGCACCTTAGTTGAGATAATGGAAACCACATGTAGCTGTGACACCTACAGCTGCAGAACAGATTTACCTCTGTGCACCTGAGGGTGCAAACGAGGATGTTTTGGGACAATAGCATACTGTTTGTCCTGGGCTGAAATAAAAGGGCTTTTCCTCAGATTTTACCCTAGACTGAAGGAAAACAGAGATTACTTATTCCAGAAAGGATTATAAATATATGTGTCTGTATGTACATATACCCACACACATATATAAAAACATAGAGATATATACAGAGTGAATCCCAAATAACTTTTCATCTTTTTAGTTAGACCTTTGCCTAATTTCCAGATATCTTGTGTAGACAAGCCCTAATGGTAGACCCAGAAAATTCCAGAGGTCAACCCCATTCCTGACTCAGTCTTTTCTGGCATCATTTGACCAAAAAGTACATCTGGTTACTCCTTTGTTCCTCCAGTTTCAATCACTTGCAATGTGCTACTCAACCGTCCTTTATCTTTTCCTGTTTAAATGCTGTTAAGGGGTTTTTTCCTAACAAATTAAATCATATGTTTAATTGTTTTCCCCACTCCAGCTTAACTTTTTCCTCTGTTGCTTCTGGGAAACATCCTGTTACGGGAGGATAAATGACAAACACAGTGTGCAGGACCAGATGTGTGCCTTCAACACTAAGGGGATGGATGAGCCATGAACAAGCCACCACTGCAGCACAGCAGCAAGCCACAGGAATACCCCAGCTACATGCTTTTATTCCTCAGCAAGTACTAGGTTACTGAAAGCGGCTCAGCCTCCAGCGAAAGGGAAGATTTAGGATGAGCACAGGGCTTGCAAACTGGTTCTCTGTTTTATCAGAACACTGTCAGGAAGCAAAAGGTAGGAGAAAATGCTAGATTCTGAATTAAAATATGGTTTTTAAGAGTTTTTTCATCACACTTTAATTTTTTATTTTGGAGCAAGCAGCTGAAAATTGCTGCACAACTGTTTAGCCATGTCTAATGTGGTAGTACATTAGACAGACTTTCAGCCTAATACTCTAGAGTCTATTGTAAATACTCGAACATTCCAGTCAACCAGAATGATAGAAACAATTTAACGGGGCTATTGGCAAGAGTGATCTCAGATTTGCTAAAAATCATGTCTATGTTCACGCATGCAAAGCAGCACATTTTCACTTACCAGACTGACTGATTGACTGGTGAAAAATCTGAATGCAGAATAAAGCTACTGACACACACTGAGATCATGAGACTGTTCTTAGCTGGGTCTTGTAGGTACAAAGAGCATCTAAAAAAATCTGAAGATGTTTTTAAGTGCTCTCAGAAGTTTTTCTTACGACATAATTGAAAAAAGGGTCAGTCGTGGTTACCAGATGAATGCTTCAAAGCATCTTTGGCACTTTTGTAAGATAAAAATAAGCTCATATTTTAGGGTGCTTTAAGGTGGAAATAGAGTTCTGCATTGTTTGAGGTATGCTAGAATTTAGTGAAAGCTGAAGGAGTATTAAGACTGCAGTAGGTTTTAGAAAGTTATATTGAAGTGTGTAAAGTCCAGATAGTCACAAGATCTGGGACATTTGGGGTTAGGAGGGACTGTCTGCCTTTTCTCTGATGTGTTCATAGTACTTCCTATATTTTTTCCCTTTTATATACCTTTGGCAATAAAGAGAGAACTCTTGTCCTGTGTTATACAGATGTGGTGTCTCTGGTAATGCATTCGTTGGTGTAGGTGACATGAAATTATTAGAGCAAAAGATCATGAAATAGTGACCTTTATGCAAAGAATACAAAATTCCATAAAATAACTGCTCAAAGACTAACTCACAAGCATTTCTTCCAAGACCAAGCTGTCTATACATTCAGTTAAAATGTAAGTCATTCTTGCAAAAACTCCTCAGTGTTAACGCAGCTCTGGCATTAACTTTCTTACTAAAATTAGGGCCATGGAATGCATTGCTCATTATCCCCGGAAACCATTCCTACCACCCCTAAGGAGATGTATTTTGAGAAAATCTGATAGTGACCTGGACACTGTTGTCTGTACTGGGTTTCTAACTTCAGCGTTAGTGTGAAAACCTTATGAAATGGCCAAAGTTACACACCAACAGAAGAAAATTAAATTATCTAGTTTACCACTAACATAAATTCAGGATGTCCTGGTTATTCAGTGTTCTATACTAACCAGATATCTATCACAAAGCTGGCTGTAATACGATATGTCAGAGATTTGCTTTTTGAGTTCAGAGAGAGGACAGATTTCATTGCAAATGTCCAGAGATTCAATTTATGGTTTTGCAACCTGACTAACTTGGGCAAATTAGAGGATTGAAATATAATGTACTTTGGTGGCTATAAACTGTCTGGAAGCAAACTCCAAGTGTGGTCCATCATGCTATGAAATCCTCCTGGTGGCCAAAAGTCGCCTGTGGTTTGGGTCACCTCCACACTCACTAGCAGGCATTTCACTACCTTCAGTTCTTCAGTTTATTTGCACCTTTAAATTTCACCATGATGATGAATGTTAGTGTTAGTTTGTTGCTCAATACCTGGTCTTGTATATAGGGGGCAAAGATGAAGCTGTGTCTGTGAAATGGTCTAGTTTTTGCATTTCTTTCAGCCTCTTTGTCTTAAACTGATGTTGTTCAAACCCCAGTATGCATTTAACCTATATTGCAAACCCTAGTATGCAATATAAATGCTGCTGCTAAATAGTAGACAGCAAAGATGCATTACACCCTTGGTATTTTTCAGACATGATACTGTGAGAGATTGTATGCATTACAGAAATTATTAGATGTATCTGATGTCCTCTTGCATATCTTGCCCTATGCTTGTCTTTACTCCCATGTGTCCCAGTGAAGGTTTTCAACTGGTGGGACTCAAGTCCCACACATCTTTGGCCTCTCCAAATTAGGTGGTCAGTACCAGATGGACTCCCATGGGACCTTCTTAGGGCTGGCACATTTGCTCCTTCCAGGTCAGCAAACATTCCTGGAGATATCCTGCACCCACAGCTCCTACCTCTGCCAGGGACCAAGGCAGACTGGACACGCTTAAGGGAGTTCATGCTTCAACTGATTCTCCTGCATTGCCATGAACTACCAGACATAAACCACATGCAGCAGCAGCCCAAGAAGCAGCCCTGGGCCACATGTCACTCAAATAACCCTAACTACAGCACAGCCACTTCAGTCAGTACCTCTCTATATGAGGTTAATGTGCCTGAGGTATTCTTAAGGAGAGCTCATTCTACTGCTGAAACTTCTGTTTATTTTGAATATTTTTCATCCCAGCATGACTTCTTGGTAGCTTTGTATTTGAGATAGCTGCTGCTTTTGCAAAGGTGAAGATGATATTCCCAGCTGATTCTAACCAAAATAATTCAACAGCAGATATGAAGCATTCATCTGACTTTTACTTTGCCTCTGGACATAGAGCTTTATGGTGGTTTAACAGCAACCCCAGAGATCCCACCATAGGTTTCATCTCCTTCCTTTTGCAAGCCACATCTTGAGGCAAGTGAATAGGCTTAGGGAGTGACTGCACACCTCCTCCATTGTGGCCCATTAATACAGATCAGGACTATTTCTTCTTTGATCTGCTTTGTCTTCCAGCAACCAGATGTAGGCTCCAAAACAGAAAAAAAATGAGCAACACCACATTTATTCATTTTTGCCATGAAGTGTTGTCTTTGGGCAAACCTTTGATTTGTCTACAGGTTCTGAGTCTGGCAAAAGTTTCAGTCCTGGGAATAGGCTTTCTCTGTTTTCACTTCACTCTTCATCATTTATAATTATGTTTTTGCTCTCTGCAAATTTTGAAGTCCCAAAGTACTTTTTTCCACTTGACCTGAGTGTTTTCTTTCACTTTCTCTGCTAATTGTTTTACGTAATGTTGTGGCCTATTCTAGTATCCACTCAGATATCTCCCAAGAAATTGTCTTAGTCAATGAAATTAGTGACCTTAATTAGGCCTTCTAGCTTGGAAGGCATCAGTGACATTGGAACAGGGTGTTTCTGTCAGATTACATTGGTTAGATCAATTTAGAAAGCAAAAGCAATGTGAAACCAAACTCTCCGCTGGTGGGAGGGAAGCAAGGAGTGGGGGAGCATCTCTATTTGCCTGATAACATTTCCATTGCTGGGCATGCTGACACACTCTGCTGCACGTATCACGCACCAGCAATGGCTCCACTCTGTAAAGAAACAGCTGTGGTGACTTTAGAGATGCCTAATTGATAAAGCACTTTGGGGAATCTATCATCACATGGAAAGACTCCAGTGATAGCTCTTCCTTCGACTTGTTGGCTGCAACCGAACCAGTTGCTTTGTTCTTCCTTTCCACTGGCATTGCAAAATCAGATATACTGTACTTGGGGTGTCACCATCCCTGGTGCATTATTTTGGATTTCTCAATAGTACTATAATACTTTTTGATGTTTCTGATACTGCTGTAATTTTGCTAGATACACAGGTTTCTCCCTCCATCTTATCACATGCACACCCTCTCTTTCTGTATTTGTATTGTGTCTCTATGTGTTTTCATGCCAAAGAAAGCCAGCACACTCAGTGCAGTAATGCCACAGACTTGAGACAGTCTCTTTAAATATGCTTCAGTCATGGGCTCCTCTTCAAACACTGATTTTAGCCAAGCTTTTTCCTAATTTTAATAAACATGAACTACTTAGTTCTGAAACAGCTCAGCTTCCTGGTTTGTGAGCTGTTCTCAGTGACATCCAATTTGTCCAAACAACCCATTACAAATTATTCCATCCTCCCTGCTCACTATATACTCTTTTAGCCAGAGATCTCTCCTGAACAATCTTCTGGTGATTTCAGCCTGTATGGCACAGCACACATCACTGTGATGAACTGCTCACAGCACAGCCATCCTCTGGGCTCAAGCACCAGCTGGCTCTGTGTGGTAAGTGATGGAGCTACACAGGAATCCTCACTGCTGGCCCCAAGGGATGGTTCACCAGGAGGAGGCAGGGACCCTCTTTGTCATGTCGTCAGTGTGTACAACACAGGTGCTCTTCTTCAAACAGCCTGAGGATGGGCTAAGAGAGAACCGACCTTGGGAGTCTGTGCCTTCCCAGCTGCACCTTTCCTACCTGCCCATCCCCTCGCGCACACCACTCGTGGCTGAACAAATCCAGCAGCAGCAGCACAGCTGGTGGTCACTTCCCAGTCACTCTCAGTGGTAGGCACAACAGCATATGTCTGGAGCGTGGTGCCCCAGCTGCTCAGAGGATCTGGGAAGCAGAAGTCAAGGTATCCTGGACCCTTGTACTGCTTGCCAAATGCAGCAAGCTGGCACAATCTGGCTGCTGCGATTGCATTCATGTAGATCAGGTTAAAAGGATATTTTCATGTCACTCTGTACATAGAGAAGTAATAAAAGAAATTCAGGCTTTCTTTTTTTTTTTTTACTGTAAGTATACCTAGAAGATAAAAACCAGGCATCATCTGTTTAAAGAGGGCAGAAGGACCACACTACACATGATTGTACCAGGGGTGCTCACAAGTGCTTTTAAATTCTTAAACAACCTGGCACGGTTTATTTTGAGAATTGAAAGCTCTGCTATCCAGAGATCACTCTTTTCCCTCCTCTAAGAGGATTTCAAAAAGAAAAAAAACCTTGCCAAAAGCAGCTGTCGGCTAATGTAACACACAGCACCAGTGTAAGAATGGATCCATGAGCCCCGGTAAAACCGCAGTCCTTGTCAGGGACCTTGAATGAAACTGTCCCAGGGAATGTGCAGAGCAAGGCTGCATATTTAGGAAGCTCAAAAGAGAGTCAAAACAAATCCGAGTAGAGCAGGAAAAGCAGCGCAGACATGTCAAAGGGCTGCCCACATGGCTCAACCAGAGGCCGACCTAAAGCCACTGCCACACAATTGCTTGTGAAGCTCACAAAGGAGCCAGATGCTCCTGTCAAAATTATACCTTCCACAAATCTACATGGGAAACCTGCCACCATCCTGCCTAAAAGGAGGAGAATTGATACCGTTTTCTTGACTAAAATAATATCTTTTCAGTGAATTAGCTGAAGAAAGAACAAGCACTGTTTGTTTTGTACAAGTATATTTCCAAGCATGTCATCCCCACAAAAGATCTTTCTTTTGCTCTACTTTCATGCAACCCTGAAAGCAAATATCTGGTGGATATGATCAGACTAGCTCCACAACTCCAAACAAGAAGAGGGAGCTGGTGGCAAGTGGGATTCTTCCGTTGCTCTGAGCTAATAGATATTAGGAAGAAAAATGCAATTCTTGTCGTGGCTGGCTTTGAGATGTACTTAACGTTTCATTCACAACATGCTGCTTGTATCCACAAAGCTCAACAAGGCAGTGCATATCATTGGCCTGTTTCAGAGACAAGAGGAAAATGCGTTGCCCGAAGTCTGACCGTATGTCACAGCAACAGGGGCGCGGACAGCAAACCTGAATCTCAGCCACTGGGCCTCATCACCCCAGTCCTTCCCACGGTGTTTTAAACATTGATCAAAACTTAAGTTAGTAGAGGGCGTCCCTGAATCAGCTCGTGGTCTCACAGCTTGTCCTGGTTCTCAGATTAATTGTTCTAATTAGCTACTCCACAGGCAAATATATACTGACCCTTTCTTCATCTCAGACTTGGGGCCAAGCATGATTTAGAAAAACAGTCAGCTGTGACTTCATCCCAGAATTTGCCACGCATCTAAACTGTAAACATTGCAGCTTAGCTCCCAGTTCAGAACACAGGTAAGCAAACTCACCTAGTGAGACTGGGTGGTTTCCTTCTCCCTTCTTTTTAATTTCAGAAGAGGGACATCTTAATAAAGCTTACAAAACCCCATGAACCACAGCAGAAACTGCATTTCTGCAGCCGTGTTGAGTCTGTTCAATTCTGGGTACTAGAAGAGAAGGAGGCATTGCCAACCTTTCAGCCTCATCTTCTTGGAGACAGGAAAACCAAACAAGCTCAAAACTAGTCTAGGAAGTTTGGTGGGGCAAAACATTTGAAATCAAAACTCAGATTTGTACACTTGTACTTCGCAACATAGAAAAGGGGATTTTTGGCGCAACCTCATCTCAGCTCTTCTTTAGATTTTAAATTATTTTTCAAAATGGAAACATTTAGCATGGGGAAAACTTGGCAGTCGGTAAGTACAGTATCTGCCACACAGAGTGTACTTTATGTATTACCTATAGATCGGATTGTGTGGGCAGTGCACCAACCTCATCCCTGTTAATAAAGTGCAGACAGTTTAACAGGTAACTAATGTTCTGAGCTTTGCTATGTGGTCTAACAATTCCCATCACTCAGTCGTGTCCATAACCTCTCGTGCTGCTACAGAGCTGCACTTTGCCTTCCAGTGGCTTTTGCCCTTACCAGAACCTCCAATAATTCTCTATATCGGAAAGAGACATTAACTGGAGGTTAATGGAAATAGGTCTAGAAATAACTACATTAAATATTAACTATCTCAACAAAATTGTAAATGCTTGATGAAGAAATAAAAACATTTTGTTGATAAACATAGACAATGCAAAGAATAACAAAACTGCAAAAGAGCAAAACTATGCATGTCAATTCATCATTGCTGTTAACATATAGCTCATGTTTGGCTGGGTTTTTTGTTTTTTTTTTTTTTTTTATTCATGCTGTAGTGGTTTCTTGTGGTAGCAACAGAGATTCTGATATTTTAGAAATAAAATTAATACAAATAATAAATAAAACATTGCAACTTGAGTAGAAACATTTTTAAGCAGTCAAATATGACCTCAAGTTATCATTATCATGTAAATTATAAACACCTGAAAAAAAATAACCCCTAAATTTAAATGGAAATTTAGGAGGGAAATCTCTTACATCTTTTCATTCAATATCTCTGAACTATCTGCCTTCTAATAATTTCATACAATCTCTGGAGCTCTTGTGGACTGAAATTGCCCACTCTCAGTTGGTCATTGAATTTTCTTAAATTTTTATTTTTAAAAAAGTGGTGGAGAAATAGATGTGGAAAGATATTGAGCAGCAAAAACAGTTTATGGGTGTTTGTAAGAACAAAAAGATTTCTGTCAAGCATCATATGTGTAGGGAAGGACTTCTGTTAATTAAAAACAAATCCAGAAAATTGCAGCTGAACTGGCAAGAGTCTTTCAAATGCTTTTCATTTAAAAATTTGTTGATACTTAAAACACAACGGCAACTCAGTTAATCTTGTAAGGGAAGGACAGACAAACAATATAACTGTTGGATGGTGAATAGATAAGTAGATAAACACCTAAAAATGAGAAAGTTACTCCTAAAGGGGGTAAAGAGGAGCAGATCAGAACTGAAATATTTCAGCAGAAGCTAAGCATGTCTTTGCCAAAAAACATTTCTCTAATATTAACTCTATACTGCCCAAACATATTCTTTCAAAATCTACACAATTTATATGCCAGAATAAGGCCTTCAAAACCACTTGTGCAAGATTGTTGTAAAGCTATCTGGGCACAAGTGTGCCACTCCATGAGTTTAACTTTTGTCCATAGCTCCCACCTATGCTACCTCTGTCTTGTTTAGTAGTTGAAAATTATTTTTATAGAGAAATCACATCACAAGTGGTCCTTCACAGAAAATGCAAAGAGAAGATATTATAGACGGGTTTTTATTTGTTTCCGTCTGCTTGGTCCTTTTTTTATCTGCTGTAGCAGTGTATGTGTGCCTGTGCACAGGGATGGGTGACATAAGACATTCCAAGGCCAGCTGGGAATGAAGACGGTGGCAGGGACAGCCCTGGTACCACTGCCCATTTCACAAGCGGGGCACTGCTCTCTTCTGCATCACAGTCATTATTTACCTACATCCCACACAGTAATGCAGGTTTATGCATTCTTATAGACTCCTTTGCACGTTGTGTATTAACTTAGCATTTTATTGATCATTTGGGAGCAGGATGAATGCTAATCATTAAGTTTTATATGAATGTTTCTATTACATGAAGCCTTATAGCACATGTGCTGAGTGAAGGGATGTTGCCCATGTAAATGAAAGATAATTCCACATTAAAAAGACGTTTTCTGGAGCATCTTTATTCAGTTACATTTCAGCTGATCTACAGGGCTCCTATCAGCACTAACACAGAGGGGTTAGGCTTAGGAATGTAAGTGCAGATAATAGTTTGCTAGGCCAGGATACTATTTCTCTGCCACGGATTTCGAAAGGACTTACTGTACATACTGGTTCTGGCATCTGAAATTCCAGGCTTAGTTGGGGGATGGGTAGAGATGGAGGAAAAAGAGGATTTGATGAGAACAAAACATTTTATGTGAAAGGCAGATTCCTTTTTGTTTCCATGTGCCATACAGTCAGCATTTTTGGAGTCTTTACTGATGCTCTCACACAAGCAAAGTGACTCTTGAAAAATGCACCATTACAACTTAATATATCCAGTATGTAATTTGTACTTAACAGAAAGATATTTAGGACCATTTGCCTCAGCCATGAGACTTTCAGCTGCACAGTGGGAGGTAGTGCTTCAATGAAACCTTTGTTTTTAATCTTCTGATACAGTCACTAAGGCAGTTGGCTGGCTTTAAAGTTACACCAGTCTCCTTTTTAATCTGGGGTTTGCAAGCAGTAGTTAGTTTGGGGCATCCACCAAAGCATACCATTTCATGGGCAGAACTACCGCTCTTTTTTCCCTCTGTTGGATAGGGTGCACCAAAATCAGTGTCTAAAAAAGAAGAAGGAAAATGAAGAAGAAAGTTGCCCAGGGAGCACACATTTTCCTTGGGATGCCATCCCAGCCGGCGCGTACAGTGCAGCGCAGTTCAGTCATGTTTACTTTGTTTCCTCCTCTTCCTAAAATTAGATTACGTTTCCCCGAGCGAGCACAATGATGCCAAAGCCGGACAACCCCGGGTCTGAAACACTTCAAAGCAGCCCCCTGTTTTCAGCCAACGTCACCCGTCTGCCGCAGCCCTGCGGAAAGCACATTGCTCTGCATAGCAAGTTGGGTGGCAGCGGGTCCATAATATAAAACTGTTGCCTAGTGTTCCTCTAAGCTCTGCCCTCCTCTGAAAAAAAAAAAAAAAAAATCCCTCATAATTCAGGCAACAGCTGGAAAGCTTAGCTTAATGGTCTGTGCTTAAATGTGGAAGGTCACAGGGTGCTGATCTAAGGAGCGGAGAAGTCTTGCTCAGCCGACTGTTGACACTTAGTAAACGGAGGAGGAGGGGACTGTGTGTGCATCTGAGAAAGCCATACCCCGGCCGGCGAAGAATAGGAAGCAACTTCTATTCAAGATTTGCAGGGGTCCTGGACCCAGTAGGGAAAAGCAACAAGGCTCTTCACTGCCTCTAAGTTACCTTGTATTATAACAGGATTAAAGTACATTTAGCTTCTCTATTAGCATACTTTAGCCCCATTTAGGCTTACTTGATGTTTCCGATGGCCTTTGATCAGCCTTGCATGGTGCTGGTCAGCTTCAGGACACAGCAGTCAAAAAGCGAGACTGTGAAATTATCCTGATGTTGAATCTCACAGGAGATATTTCTGGCTGTTTTCATTCACTCACCCCCAATATTCCAGTTTCTTTCTCTCTCTCTCTCCCCCCCTCCCTCCTCTCTCAAGAAAATAATTTACTCATT
>VXAY01002209.1:443983-472182 GCA_013399855.1 Oxyruncus cristatus
AAAAAAAAAAAAAAAAAAAAAAAAAAAAAAGGAGCGGGGGGGGGGGGGGGTTTGGAGGAAGAAAGAGAGAGATATTAAAAGAAAAAGGTAGCTTAGTGACCAGTAATAATTAGTTCCTTGTTTGAAATCAGTGCTGGCTTGTGTGCCGGTGCTGAAGCATCTATGAAAAATACTATAATTTCTACAGTGTCTGGCTTTTTATTGCTTACATTTGCATATAAATTAAATCCATATTGTAGCTTTAAGGCAAGCTAGGCTTAGAATGCCGTACAGCTCAGGGTCCTATTGTTTTACATCTACTTTCTATACTGTGGTTAAATGAAAAGGGAGGAGAAAGTGAAGGAGGGAGAAAGTCAGCTTTGTAGCGTTTTTAATTGCTTCTCTGCCAATTATGGCCAAATTAATATTTAAACTTTCTAGTGCTTTGAGAAAAATTGTTTACAGAATCCACTTCTTGGTGTTCAGTGCCCCCTGTGCCTACAGCAATATCTATATTGGAATCTTTTGTCAAAGAAAATGAAAAATAATTAAAGATAAATACTGTTCTCTTTTAAAATATTTCATGGAAACAAATGCTGTTAATTGAACCGTAAATATTTCAAACATAAGAGTGATCCTTATTCCCAACAGCTGCCTGAAGAGCCATTACCAGACAACATTTTTTCACCTGATACTGTTTATGTGCGCGAAAAGATCTTGTATCGTTCACCTCACTCGATCTTATTTTTGCCTTCCCCCTTTGCCCTGCGCTGCCATCTCTGTTTGACCGACTCAGGTTGGCCGGTCTGAGTTCCCGTTTCAGCGCGGCTCAGAAATCCACAGGCTGCTGATGCTAACACGTCAGGGCAGAGCCTGGGAAGACAAGAGACATTTGCAAAGATGAGTAACAAGAAGCAAATGGCGCCTCAAAGTCTCCCTTTAAAAATTCTTTAATGAGATACAGCGCATATTTTTTTTCGTTCTTTTCTTGGGCTAATGCCTAGTATGTACCAACCACTGGGCCACATTTTTAGGAAACATCTAAATCAAAAGTCAGAAGATTACATAGGGACATAAGAAAATCTTAAGATGGCAGGAGGCCAGGAAGCCCAGCTAGGCCTATCCTTTCCTCTGGTTAACAGTTGTTCTCCATAATATACTCTTTTTCTCCCCCTCTCTCTCCATATGCTTCTTGCTCTATTTGAAATCTGGTCAGATCGGTCGCTTCTAGAGCAGCATCTGGTAGCTTATAATATATACCCTCTGGAAAAAAAAAAAACGTATTACATTTGTACAGTGCAAGACCTCACTGGAGCCATGTCCCTCATCCTCATATTTGACATTAGCTCTAATAACTGCAGCGCTGCTCCCTGCGGTTCCCCCCAGAGCCCTCTGCAGCTCAGCGAGGTCCCCTCTTAATCTCTTCTCTTTGCGAGGGATACAGACCTAGTTTCACTAACCATTTTGGAGCCTCCAATCTCGAAGTCATTATGGGACTTTGTTGTACTGTTTCCATTTCTGCAATAATCCTTCCGTAATTAGGTAATCAAGACTGTGCATCTTTCCCATGTGGCCTTTTGAGATCCATTTTATTTATCAGTTTATTTATCCCTTATTATACATTTTAAAAACTATGGGTGCAATACCACCAGCTGGGCACATTGTTAGTCCTTACACCTGTCTGCTTGCTATCATAATTTCCTTTTTCCTCTTGCCCATCACCCATTTGCTTCTTCTGTCTGAATTTTGCAGCTGTTCATATTAATAAAGGATGCTACAAGTGCATGGTGAATTTTATGGATAGTCTCCTATGGACACCAAAGGCAGCACAGTGTGGACTGACGTGGGTGAAGGTGCTGGTGGGACTGATTTAACATGAGTCCTTCTGTACTCAGATAGTCCCTAGTCATGGGGTTATATGATACTTAATCCAGGGAAGTCCTGCCCCGTTTGTGCGTGTCACCAACACCAGGCTGGAGACTGAACACACTACTGTACAGCTGATTTCACACGCAGGAGGACAGAGCTTGCCAAGTCTACATTAACACCATAAAGATTTTTCCCAAGGCAACAGACTATAGGGACTGTGCTGCAACAATAAAAGTCTCACTTCTTATTTCCACTGCAGTAAAATAATTGCCTTTGATTTGTAGATACCCATCTGTATGTCCAGGTCTTTCTCATCAACTATAAAACAACCCTTAAACCCTTTCTTTCATTACTCTTTGGAGCAACACAACTGATAGCTGAGACCCAGTTCCATTTGTTTCCACACCTATCATAATCTTCTAGCTACCCTCATCTTTTGGTTTTCTGTAGCCTCTGCCCATTGGTGGATGAGCCTCTCCTTTACTTCAGAGCTTTGGGTCAAGCTCAAGCTGTAGTTTAATGGCAAACTTTTTCACTATGCCTTTCCTTTCTGCTGCTCAAGATTGTCACTGTAAAAAACACCAAGTTCTGGTCCAGAGGTGTCTGCATGGTTCCTGGAAACACCTGTCAAAACAACATTTCAGCACCGATCATTTTGGGCCACTCTCAGCCCTCATGGAACCCACCTGGCCACAGGGCATAGCCTTGGGGCAAATGGAGACTGAAAATCTACAAAGATCCTTCTCGTGAAGACCCTGATGCATTTTACTGACAAGACTCACAAAAACTTGGGGATTAATAAAAAAATATATCCAGTGCCATTTTGCAGATGGAAGAAAGCAAGAGAGATCTCCCACTCATGAGGGGCCCTGTTCCCCAGGGCCCAAGGAACAGAGGACAGCCCTGCACTTCACCTCTGGCATCAGCCTCATCACATTCCACTTAGCCCAGAAGGGGCTTTCTCATGGGAGAAAAATGTCCCCAAAATCAGACTGTCCGAGCACTTCAATTTTTCAGACCTGATTTGCAGAAAGGCTTTTCTTTGCCACCCAATGGCTGCCTGTTACAGGGTTAATTCTACAATCCTTTGCTCTGTACTAAGGGACCTTGTGAGACAGCACCAGCAAGCTTTAAGACCATACAGATACCGTAGCTCCAGATTTAAGAGTTAATCTACCTTTCTCCCCTATCAAGCTACTAGTTATTTGTTTGTTCCTGGTCTTATGCTTGATGTAATATCCACCCTATCAATGCAAAGGTGACTTCAAAAATGGCATTTATTAAGCTTTTGTGTGTGTGTGTGTATTGATGCCCTTTTTAAATGTTATCGTTTTAAGCCTTTCTCTCCCTGCTTCCAAAGAGGGATAGTGAATAAGAGAACAAGAAGTCTTGGCAACACTGGCCAAGGCTTCAACCATAACCAGATTATTTTGAGGCTTAAAAAATTTATTTCCTTGTTTGCCATTACCTTTGCTCCTTTGGTGTTTCATGCTCCTGCTCATGTTGGGCTGAATCAGAGCACAGGTGCCCCTTACTTGCAATATTCTCAAAAGAGAAACTCTTGTGAAATTTTCAGTCTCCACTTGCTGACCCACAATATTAAAACAACTCAAACAACTGCATTTTATAAGGACAAAATAAATTGAGTCCAGGCTTCACAGCACTTTATATCCCTCTATGAGTGGCTTCAGTGTTTGTTAGTCCTTCAAATTTTAGCTTTGTGTGTGTTACAAACCCCATCTTCTGGCAGTTTATCAGGTGCCTCCAGTATAGGTTTCAAAACAGATATTAAATACTGCTCTCTCACCTTGTAGCTGCAGTCATTTCCAAATGTATTGAACAGCTTTTCTGCTCTTCAGCCGTCAAAGATTATACACTGAGAATAAATTACTCAGCCGGGTGCGTTGTTTGTAGGCAAACACCAGCAGTGACAGTACCAGTAGTCCCTGTGTTTAAAAGCATGTAAAACACTTTCTCTTCTTCTGTGCTTTACATTTTGGCTCAGATAAATCCTCTGCACAAATGAGGATGTTGGCAAAGATGTCCTAAAGTACCACAGCTGTCAGCCCAGTCCCTTACCCTTTGTGCTGGGGATGAAATCCCCGGAATGGGAGCAGGAGCCCTGTAGGAGTAGGATGTTCCAGATGACACCTGGCTGCCATGCCAGGCAGAGGAATTGTCCCCGTTTCATTTCCCTCAGCTCTTGGTGATCACTGGGCTTTGTGCACTCTTCAGGTTTAGTCTCGATTCTCACAGAAAACAGTCCACAAAATTTCAAGTAATCTTTAACCAATCACTACAATTTGAATCCTTTTTTCTCTTTTTTTTCTCTGAGAAAAATAATTGATACTTAGCAGTATCAATTAATACTCCACCAGTATCAATTAAGAGTTCCAGCATCAGGCAGCTTCCTGAGGTTTCCCTTCATTTTAATTTTTCCTTTTGTAATTTCTCATCAAAAGAACCCTGTTGTCCACTGCATCAGTGTATCACACCACTGTCCTTCAGTGACAACAGATTTCCTCTGAATTGCTGAATTCCACAAGACTATCCACAAACCAAGCACCAAACTAGAAACCAGGCCAGCTGTTTTTTTGATATCTTTCCTTTCCACAACCCACGCTTTGTAGGAGTTTCCAGACAAAAGCTCACAAATAGTGAATTTTGTACTAACATTGAAAACAATATAGTCAAGAGTTGAAATTTGGCTGGGACAGAAGCAACAACAGTTCATAAATACTGCATCGGTTTGTTGAGGACCGAAACTTGTATCCTAGTTAACATAAACAGTCACAAAATATCCCAGATATCTTTAACCATCAAAATGTTTGGCTCTGTGTCTGCAGGAGTTCTCCCATAGAGAACAGAAAGAGACAGGTACAACTAAAGGAGTTCCCATTTTCCTCATCCTCGTAGGTTGAAGCACCTTTTTGAGACAATGATTTCTCTCCTTTGGTAAGAGAAGGAGCTCAGAAGACAAGTTCTCCATAACTTTCAGCTACAGCCAGTAAATTGCTATGGACGACTGACAAATAATCCATAATTCAAACATGTTTCCACAATTTGTCTAACCATTTTGACAGAATGAATTGAAGGGGAAAAAAATCTGCTTGCAGGCAAACTGCAAGAATAAAAGATGACTACATTCCTTTAATTAAAAAATCAGTCTAAATACTGCTCTTGTTGATATAAAGTACATTTGTGAAGCAGAAGTAGTTTAAATCAAAACTTACATATAATAAATACAGGGACAAGCTTCTCACTGTGCATATGATGCCTTTATTATCGCTAAATACAAATATGATTTATTCATCTTTTACTAGTAAGGATTGGAGAATTGGTGTCCTCTTTCTATTTTAATGCTCCCTCAAAGTCAAGAAACAGGCTTTTCCTTCTCCTGTTTCATTTTCCTTTCTGGATATTTCATGAGTCCTTTGAATATTCTTGATTCTGCTTGATACAGAAGACAATGTGCTGGAGTAAAAGTGGGAAAGATGTCACATGCTTATTTACTCTTATTCTTTCCTGATCCTCCATTACTTTATCATCTGCAACAGATCAGAAGAAGAACAGACTGTCTGACATGACGTGCTACACCTTCCCCAATAGATCAGGCATAGCAATAAGAACACTCTTTTTCTTCAGAGAAAGTTTCCTATTTGCAAGCGTTCCCTACATTTCTTGAGGACACAAACCCTTTTTCCAGGTCTCTCATGTCAGCACTGGTAAGTGTTAACTCAGCTTCTTGGAGAATGGTCAAAACACTTTCAGGGAAAGAAATGCCAGTATGGCTGGATAGTTTGCACTTTTCTAGTCCTTGCCTTTGCAGCTCAGCCTAAGTAGATACCCAGTATTGCATCACTGTCATGCAAATACCTTAACTTGTCTTAAATTTAGAGCAAAGGGACTCACTAAAGGTTGGTGGCTTCAGCATTCAGTATCAGTTTGTTCTGGTTAATATGAATACTGGAGATGTAGGGAGAAAAATCCCCTGAAATAAGAAGTGTCCCAAGGGATACCTCAAAAATAGATGCTGCCATTTTTATCAGCAAAGTACAGAAGAAAAGAGGGGAAAATAAGAGAGGATTGAAAAATTCGCTAAGAGAGTTCTAAGCTTAAATTACAGAGCTGAGTTTAGGATATTTTGAAATCTTACATGGCAGAACAATTTCACTTTCCTACACTAATGGCTGTCTCTGCCTGTCAGCTCAGAGTTCAATCACGTATTCACAGTAAAGTGTGGGTCAAGTCCTCAAATGTCTCTGTCTTATAGTCTTATTCTTGGCTGACAAGTGCTACATCTAAATCAGTGTATGGCATTAAGTTATAGCCTGAAAGCAGACTGGAGAGGTAAGACCAGTACAGGTGATGAATGTTTCTTGTTCCCCCAGCCCTCAACCTCGCTCAGACCACTGATACTCAAGGTCACAACTTCCAACATCACTTATCTGATCATAATTCTACAGGTGAAAGCGTAGCTCAACAGTTATACTGTAAGGGACTTATTTGGGCAAGTTCCTGTGATCTGGCCTGAGTCAAAAGATTACACACCAGTAATAGAAATTTATGCAGAGCAAAGATATCCTGGTATAATAAGACCATCTTGCTTCATGTAATTATAATTCATGCATCCAGAGACAGCTGTCCATCAGATATATTGTATTAGCTGGCTTTGATTTCTATAATGAGTTTTATTAGTATATTTATGAGGAAGAACAGTGGCATATAAAGAAGTTATTAATAAGTTATTATGTGCGCACAACAAACATTTGAGATCTTCTAAGTCTCGCAAAGAAGCCAAAGTCTGAACGGCTACAGACACTGAAATACTCCCAAAACATGATCCATGAAGACCTATTTTCTGTAAGTCCAATACATAAACATAGAAGTCATTACAAAGTCTATTAAATAGTTAACTCCAGTTAACAGGTTTGAAGCCTGAAGTGAGAAAGCTGATATTGAAAATGTTTCTTCTTTAGCAGGACAGCCTCAGGACCCACCAATACCTGTAACTCTACCTGTTCCTCCTCAAAGGTTTCACAGCAGTGCCTTCAGCAAAGATAAGCTGTCCATCCTGCTGTCCCCTGGGTACTTCAAGCTGTGTGCAGATTATTCCTATCACACTGGTAGATTGGGAGACTCCAGACAACTGAAGGCAGACGCTTTAAGGTCTAGGGGAAATTTAACTCTTATGCCAACATTTCCTGGTAAAGAGTGTCCTGTTACCCAGTTGTACCTCATTAAAGCAGTTTGACCAAATACTTCAGGTTTCCTCAGCTACCAGACAAAAGACCAGATCTCTTGTGTAGCTGAAGACTGGACCACACACCGCCATTCTTCAGCTTTTCAAATCGCACCACCAACATCCAGGGCAGCACTTTCTGCATGAAATGTTAACAGATAGGCCAGCACATCACACGCTCTTCACAAACCCTGGATAGATAAAAGAGACATTGTCATAAAAAGTCTGGTTTTAGGGGAACAATATATGGGCAATCAAGGCAAGGTCTGATGAATGACAGGTTCTGCAGGCACAGGAAAAGGATTCATCACACTTGCCATGCCCAAGTAACAAGAACAACTGGATACTGCAAAAGCCCAAAAGCTCTTCAGTGTCCCCTAGATAGTCCTACCTAAGCAAGGAAAAAGTCCTCAAGCTGCAAAACTGGCCAACCTCTCCTGGGTCAACCCTCACTGACAAGTCCATCAACCACCCCCTCTACCTGTGTCTACATATTCAACATCATGTTTCACTGCCATAAGCTGATCATGTTCACTGTGGTGATGGCTGCGGGTGAGGCGTCCAGTCTGATATTTAGGTCAGAAGAGACTTCAGCCTTGCTGGCCAAAAATGCCATATTGACCAAAGAAGAGTTCAGCACAAAAGAGCAGCCCAGTGTCACCACTCAAGTTCACCTACTCTCTAGCTGCCAGGTTAAACTGTCAGTGTCGGTAAGAAACCGGGCAGAGTCAAAAGCTATCCAATTATTTTCCTACAATATTCTCAAAAGTCTTCCTTAAAGCTGAGAGTTTTCAAGGAGTCAAGAAAAGTTGGTTAGAAAGACTTTAACAACTGCCTTTTTCGAAGAAGAACTGAAGCTGATGGCAAGTTTTGGGTCCTGCATGATACCTGCACAGAGCTCAGAGGAGGCACAGTCTCAGTGTCCCAAGTATTACCCAACCTGCAATACCTGCAGTCTGAAATGGCAGCAAAGATTGCATTTGATCATCAAGAACTCTTTCCACCTCCAGAAAGAAAGCAAAAGCCAGTGTGGTGCTGAATGATCCTGTCAGGACAGTAATTGGAAAAATCCCCACAGTAAGAAAAGCTCAACTGTCACCGTGTGGGAAGAGCCTTGATGAGCCAGGTTGTTTACTGCTCACAACCGTTGAGCTATTCACAACTCCGCTGACACCGTGGTGAAGGGCACGGCAGCAGCTCTTGGCCTCGTTCCTAAGCACAATGTATTGTTTCCAGAGTCCTTTGTGCTACTATCACTCCAATTAGGAGCTAGAGTGCCTTCACAAATGTTCTGTCCTCCCACTTTGTCAGACAGAGATGATCTGAATGCCATAAAAAGCTTTGAGAAGGGGAAAAATCACAGAAGAGTGCATTTAGGGATCATAATGGCAATGAGTGGCAAGAACACATGATTACAGAACTTCATAAATTTTAATCAAAATATCAAAAGAGTGTACTGTCAGTGCAAAGATATCCTTCTCCTAATGGGACAACAAACTAAAGCAGTAGCTTTAAAACATCCTTTGATGCCCTAGGATAGCGGGACCCCCGGAGCTGACTGTTGTGTCCCACAATAACTCATTAGTATTGAAATTCCTAATTCCCTTTATTGGATCTGAGTTTTGGCTTCTAAGATCTCACCCCTGAAGAGCCAGTAACTTCAGGCTGCTTTTTGCTACACACTTCCTGACGTTGGGCACTCAACTGCACACTTTTACAAATACCACGTGCCTTTGCCGCGGTGAAGGGAAAGGAATAACCCAGTATCTCTTAGCAAGATACTCTTAGTATCACTCAGGCAAAGACCTCTTGCACCAAATCATCCTCCACATTGCTGTTCTTCTGTAACTGTGGGAAAATACGTCTATATTAGAGCTGAAAATTAAAGACAGGAGGGCAGAGGTTACATCTTCTGCTTCTGGCCATTCATTTTATTTAAAATAGAATTTTGGGACATGCTCTTCAAGTGCCTGTCTAGAAATAAGTATCAGCACAAGCTGACCAGTCCAACCAGCCACTCAGTCCTTGTACATTGTTTACTTTTGCTTCACATTTCTCAACCTACTGTCCTATACTCTCTTAGAAAGCCACTGACTTCAGAAAGTTGAAAAAGGCATTAATTTATCTTCCTCTTTTATTTTTTACATACAAGCCCTCAGTTCCCAGACAATGAAGGAATAAGGAACCAGATCCATATGTCCCTGAAAACCAGGACAAAGTAAAGCACTTGGAAGAGAAGACGGGAAAGGGAAGAGTTAACCGGGTTTATAATTGTTTCCAGAGAGCAATTATTCAGTCCCTAAAAATGCTGGTAGAAGAACAAAATGGAAAATGAACATGGTCCCAGCAGACAAATGATTAATATTTAGGGAAGGACTATAGCAGGGTTTGATCCAAAAGAAATGGAAAAGAGCATTTTAATGAGATTGGTATTCAGACTGTACAAACTCATTAGATTTGGGCTTTACCATCTCAAAAAAAAATGAAGGATGTTTTGAAGACGGGGTTTTATGTTTGCACTCACTTTATCAGCACCGATGTTTGTGAGCACACCCAAGCATCAGCAGCACTGGCAGCCTCATGACACCGAGGTAGAAACACAACCTGGAGCAAGAGTCAGGCAAATAAGCAAGAACCAAACATGCAACTGATTAATGCTGGCAGAGAATTTCTATAGAGAATGCTGTTTTTCTTTAATTTTCCCTTCCCTCTGCAGCTTTCCTCAGAGCAATATCTGTGAATAATCTCCACTCCCCAGCTGATCGGGGTGCAGCTCCCTGAGCACAGCTAATATTGGCACGGTGACATTTTGGCTGTTTTCAGTGGACATGAGCAGGTGCAAAGCGGGACCCGTGGGAGCAGCGCTGTCCATCCCTGCAAGGAGGACATGGAGGTGCCATGGAGAGTGCCTGGCTGCCCCACTGCCTGCCTTCGGCCGGGACCCGTGGCTCCTGCCGGCTCCTCGTACATCGCCTTTCATGTTTAATAAAGTTGTGGACTCTTGGCTGCACCACAACACAGTTCCCAGTTTTATTTCCCAAGGGTTCATAGCAACCGTAACACATAGTAGTTATAATGTGTCATAAAATAAATATTAGCAAAAGCACACTCGAGTCTCCCCCAGTTTGGAATTTGCTTGGCATCAGGCGTCCCCTAATATGCGCCTCCAAAAGCCAAAGTTGCCTCCTCCTGGAGGAGGTTTGTTTGCTTGCCTTAGTTTTGTTTTTTCCCTCAGTCAGCTGGGCTTACGTCACTGTCACAGCTAATAAAGGTAAGCACGGGTACAGCGCTACCTTGCACATTGCCCTAATCACATTGCTCTTGAAATTAAGTCTGTCAGCACTTCGGCTGTAAACCCGTATTGCAAGAGCTTAATAACTCCACTGTGAACAAAAGAAAATTACTTCTAGACTCAAATCTGGTGTGCCAGACTTCTGCCTATGGGGCCACATTTTATTTGTTGCAGGGAATATAAACAATATGTGCCCAAAATGGTTAAACAGATCAAATACATGAACAGAAACACAGTGCACACGTGCATGCACACAGACACTGGCTTACATGCACACACACGTGTAAGTAACCTTATGTGATATATTTTACATGCCCACCTATGCTGCTTGCATAGGGAGGAAATAAAATCATCAGGAGCTTCTGACTCCTTCCCAGTTTCCTCCGTTTTATACAAATCTCAGCCTCTACTTCTTTTTTGAGTGGTTTTTTTTCCTTTCCCAAAGAATAATAAATTTACACTCAGCCATCACACAATGCTCTGGCCTGAAGCAAAGGCAGCAAAGGTAAAACTCCATCCTAGAGCAGTAGCCGTTGCTTTATGTATCAAAATGTCCCATCTTTGAAGCTGAGTCTTAATAATGTCTTGCAGAAAAGCCCCAGGGCAGAGCCTTTCTCTGCCACAGATTTCTTGTACTACTTTGAGCAAATCATTTAGCTCTCCTATTCCTCAGCTCCATTGCTGAAAAACAGGAATAATTAAATTGCTCTACTTCATCAAACAGCTGTAATCATAAATACAGCAGAAAATGCTCTGAAATGCGTGTGATAAAGATTACCTGTTGGACAGAGTGATACAAGGCTAGAAAGGGAAGCCTTGTACCACTCTTAAATTCATGATATTTTGAAGTCCAGAATTGTTGTTCTAAACAACTTTAAAAGTTTATTTTCCTAAAAATACAGGGATCAAAATAGATTTTTCTATATAAACAGTACATTTTTCTTTTCTATTTTCTGCATTCTTTTTTATTTTCTGTTAAATAATAATATAGACCTGCATCTGTGGTATGACACACAGCTTTGACATCGGTTTGGGGTGGCCATGCTGGAGCTGATGGGGCTTCTATGATGGCTCTGAACAGCACCACTGAAGACCTTTTGCTCTGTCAGGTCAAGATTACCCTTCCTTAAGACCTGCACTCCTGACTCAGATGTTAAGTCACATGAAATTTGTCCACCCTCACCAGGAGGGGCAGGAAAAAACTGACCGTGGCTTGTAGCACCCCACCACCAGGGTGTCCCCCTTCACCCTCATCCTCACCTCACCAGAGAGGCTCCGGTCCCAGAGCAGGAGGAACGGGAAGCATTGTGCAACAGCTCTGGGCTACAGACCTGGAAGTTCACCCTGTCCCTTAGATGGCTCGTGCACCAGAAAACGACCCCCTCAGTGGCCACGGCTGTGGGAGTAGCTGCAAGAGAACCTGGGAAAACGGCACTGCCAGAGGCAGAGGATTTCCCTGCAGAAAGGGCAGGTGAAGCTGGTAACGCTGCAGCTGACGACATGGACAAGTGGAAGGAAGGGACAAGGAAAATGGCCAGTGCTGGATTCAAAAGAAATTAAACATGAAATCAACACACGGTGTACTTGTGCTCATGGGAGTGACCATCACATTGGGATGATCTGTCCTCACAGTGAGCAGTCACCAGCTCAGATTTCAAACTGTCCACCCTCTCACTTTCCCTTTGCCTCGCCTCCTTACTCTTGAGGTCTCTAACCGAATTCTGAGCCTAAGGAAAGCTCACAGCATGTATCTTCCCTTTGCTCTGTACAATCCCTACCTCCCTCCATCATCAGCTCCCTTTGGGACCCCACACAAAAAGCAATAATGTTGGGATCAACCGAAACGGGTTCCCAGAGCTGCCTCAGCTCCATTTTGAGCAGGAATGGCCACAGCAAAGCCACACAGTCTGGTGGTGCCCACGGACTGACGCGGCTGTATTTGCCGTGCTGGCCGTGTCCAGGGCACCAGCTGGGAAAGCCTGGGGTGCCAGGGCAGGGTCTCCCAGGCGCTGGCTCCTATGAGTCCTCCACCCATCAATCTTAGAGCAGTATGCCGTCATGGATAAATAGCAGCTGTTGCAGTAAGCTCATCAGATAACAGGCACATATATTAAAGTACCTTTAGCACACTTACTAAAACATATATTTAGCTAGGGAAAATAATCTCGCCCTGCCTATAAAAGTCAAAGTTTGCCTTTATAAATAACTCCTGGAACCCTGCACGCATCTCAGGAAATGGCGACGTTGTGCATGCTCAGCCTCCTGCCCTGAAAAGATCTCTGAATAAAATATAAACACACTGAAATATAAAGAACAGTTTGGTGAAGATAATGAAATCTAGTGAAGCCAGTAATTTACTCTGTAAATCACATAGCTACTTCTTCCTTGCAGTTGCCTGCCCTGATTTACATCATGAACCTTATTTCCGAGCTTCTCCCCGCCTTATTGCAAGCACGGGAGCACTGACTAGAGCGTCTGTGTGCCTTTGTGGCCGGTAAAAAAATATTTATTTTTACTTGCGAAATGTCCCGCTCTAAATATGCCATGTTAGCTTGATACACTTGTTATTTTTCCAATCTTCTCTCAGGTCTTCCTGAGGAGGGGAAGGAAAGGCAGGCAACAAATAATGCCTGTGTTGCACCTCTTCTTGTCACAACAGCTGGGAATGGGTGCACACAGAATGAGTGCTGTGTTGGTGCTGGCTACGGGGAGCTGCCCATGGCACCCCAAGTCTCCCCAGTCTCCCCACTGACCCCCCAGTCTCCAGCACTGTGTGGCCCTTTCCTATCTTATTCACGGCGTAAAACCTCTTCCCATTAGCATGAAAAGACCTTGAACTTTTGAGTTTTCTTATACTGCCCAAAACATCCTCAGAAGGGTCTGGAAATAATTGGGTGCTATTGCCCCAGTAACGCTGCCGTGTACACTTGGGCATATGGAAATCCAAAGTAGCACCGAACACGGGGGGGCAAGCAATGAGCCCCACCGAGCTGCTGCACAGGGCTCAGCCCCAGCCTCATTCCTTATTCACATCTCTCCTTTGAGTCTAACCACTCCGAGATGAGGCTGTGTCTCCACGAATTCGAGCGGGTTTGTCTCCCAGTGTCTGCCCGTACATTAGGGAGGCGCATTATGCGTACGTACTGCTCTGCCTGGCTCTACACAGGAATAGAGACTGCAGGGAAAAAATTAGATCTAGATGAGTCTTTATGATGTGTGCTCCTTCAGTATTAAGATCTCTTCAGGCTTTGTGTATCTGGTAATATTGCTCTCATTTTAAATTCTTCTAGTAATAATTTTAAGAGAAAATTCTTTGTGACAACTGCTGTTGATTTAAAACTAATGTTTAGCCAGTAATGGGTAATTGTATTAGACTAAAAAAAGCTGCTGTAAAGTCGACCCCAGTCTGATTTTTAATTTACTGCATCATCAGCTACTTTTATGATACTATTTAATCTGCTGAAATAAAAGTATTGCTCTATGAATATCTCTAACATTCAAGAAAAATTGTTTTTAGCTCTTCTGATCTTGGGACTGAGGAGTTGTTAATTATTGTATGAATAATTCCCGTGAATAAATTTATTTATATTTGTTTTAATTGTCACAATACTCAGAGAAGTAGCATGTTATATTTCATTATGAGGTCTCTTTTAACCCTTAAACAAGGAAAGGGAAAATGCCCATCACAACTTCACAGACATATTGCATACCGAGTTCACAACACGCATTTTGCATTTCCACGGGGTGGGATGGGGATGGAGAAGAATTCCCTTTATTTTTTTCCCCGTAAGAACCTGCACCTCACTCAGCCAGGATGGCCATGCTCGCAGCTGCACGCAGCACAGCAACTGCAGGGCTGCAAGAGCAACCAGGGCTGCTCTCGCCAGGAGCCTGGTTTGCGTTTTCAGGACCCTTTCCCACAGGGGCCTGATCCTGCTGTCTCCTCCCTGGAGCTGCACTCCTGGCAAATGCAACTGTGGCACGGCGGTAGGTTTGCCTCCTCCACTATTAAGAAATCAGCCCCACAGGGCCTGTTTCAAACCCCCCCCCCAGCACTGCTAGAAAGAACCCCACTGAAAAAAAGAGGGTTCCCATAGCCTCTGCATGGGTAGAGATGAGGCTTGTGAGCTACGTTTATATAAATCATAAAAAACAACTTTACAAAGAGGCATTTTTATGTTTTTCTTGCTTATTAACTTCCTGCCGAAATAACGTGCATCAACGTCACACAGCTTTCTGTCTATACCCAGCACCAGCGACCTTCTCAAAACAATACACCACCAGATTAAAACAGCATCAAAAATACTGTGCTGCTCCTTCTCAGGTGAAAAAGAAATCTTCATTAGGAAAGAAAAAAAACCCAAACAAAACTATCACAACAAATGATCTGCACCAGGGGAAAAAAAAAAGGAATTTTTTTTATTTGTTACTCTTTTTAATAAACAGCAGGCTCTTGTAAAGATTACCTGGGAGATAAATGAGTCTTTTGGAAACAAAAAGACTCAGGGTGTAACCAAAAATGCGTATCTGTGGCATGTGAGTTGCTGATTTTTAATGTTACTAGTATATTTATATTGTACCTTTAGGTTTATTTACTCTGATAAATACTTGATTACCTGTCTGTGACCACTTAGGGAGAAGGCTGTTGTCAAATCTATTATAATATGATCCAGTAATGGTTACAACATAAAGTAAGGTAAAACAAATAATTCTTAATGCTGTGCAACCACCTACTATTTTATCCAAACAACTTCTGTTATCTCCTTATGGTCGAATGCCTATTCCCTAGAAAGAGAGAAGAAGTCTCTTTTTACCTCAGTAATTAGCTTGTTTGAAAGCTCCCACAAATTCTTCCTATCATAAATTTTGCATTGCTTCATGCACAATAATGCACATAAAATTAAATAAACAATTTAATTAATTTAATTAAAATTAAATATTAAACATATTGTGTATAAGAAGCCCATGTCTGTGATTTAATTGGGCAGGAGTACCCAAAGCAGTTTGGGTAACAGTGAAAAATAATTAAAAACAACAAGTACGGTAGCCTCTGGGTACGAAGAGTAGTTGGAGCTTCCTCCTGAGAAAGGTTTATTTAATTAAAACTAAACTAATCTTTGGAAAACACTTGATAAGCATTTCATAATACAAATCATAATCCAAAAATGAAGCTTCTACATGATACTGGAAAATAATATTAAATAATTCAATTCTGCCATGAGCTACTTTCCCAGCACGCTCAGAATAATTCATCAGACAGCGTGTTCACCAGCTTTAAATTTTCAGTAACATTTAGTTCATCTAGATAAATATTAGCAAATTATATGAAGGTATAATGGATCCGTAAGTGATAAGGCTGAGAATTAATGCTTTATTTAGGCTGTTTATTGCTTCTTGTAGATATTATGCCAGACAAGGAAAACACAGCTAACTTACAGGGCAAGCTGTGCCTGCGATGGCAGGTGAGCTGTTTGGCTGCATTCACGTTTTCTAACCTATTCTTCAACACCTTTCATTCATAATAGAGAATATTATTTCCAGGATTCCATATAACTGGAGGAGGAATAGATTATTTATAGGATGGTGTCTCTATCTATACTTCATGTTGCCAAATGCTAGTATTTCTATACTGCCCGGTGATAATTTCAGCTCCCCGAAAAACTTGGATCCTGCCCAAGATTGCAAACTATCCGCCCGGACATCAAACAGTCTGCCTTGCACAACTGCTCACAAGCTGGATTGCAAATGCTGACAGGCTTTATAGGTCATTTCAAAAACAAATGCTTCATTTTAACACCTTAGACTGCAGCAGCTCCTACAACAAGCTGCTGATGCCAACTGGCTTTTTCAAAAGTGAATGTATCCAAAGAGATCCTAATTGACACTTTCAGGCAAGTGCCCAGCATAACTGAATATTGCTCAGGTTTCTGGAGAGCAGTTTTAAAGTGACCATATAATTTAAGTGACCTTTGAATATAATTTAAAATGCTACTGTAAAGCCCAGTTCCTCTCCCACTGAATGGGCTCCATCAATGGGGAAACTCCCATTGATGTTAATGAGGGCAGGAGCGGGTACTTCTTCACTGGCTCCCATTGAATTATCCAGGTTGCTTTTTTTTGTGGGAGCTTTTTTTTATACATTCCTGGGAAGATCCTGTTAACTGACTTGGAGTTACTTTGGTTCATATCATACCCACAGCTTTTTAGCAAAGAACCCAGTGATTTAGCAGAGATTTCTGCCGCACGGGAGGTACAATAGGGCCCTTTACAGGGTGTGGGAATTTCCCGCATGTTGATTAACCTCATACTGTAAAAGACTGTAGGCCAAATCCTTCAGTCCTCATGCAGACAAAAGTCCACATTGACTTATCTGAAATCTGCCTGCAAACGCTCATTAAAGTCAATGGCATTTTGCTTCGGTGAGGGCTGGGGATTTGGCCCGCTGGTTGTCTTTACGATTGGGCATCACCAGGAGAAGGGGATTACCACAACACCCAGCCTACACCAGGGTCTGGCTTGCCGCAGACCTCAGGCACTACCTTCCCTTCAGCCCCAAAAACTCATGGCCAAACCCCACTGTCAGGGCCAGCACTGTGCTCCAGTGTGTGGTGCTGAGTGATGCTCAACATCACCCCTCGGGCCACCACTCTGATGGCCACCTGGGGCCACCCCAGGGAGCCCTGCCACTTGGCTTGCCCCACGGGGCAGGCAGAAAGCAGGCAGGTATTAGCCACCAACCCACGAGGCTCCTGTCCTCCCCACTGTAGCTGCTAGTAAAAAGCTTACATCCCCTCTGGAACAAGGTAGTAGGTAGTTTAGAACCACCTTGGAGGAGGGTACAGCTATCCAGAAAATAATAGAAATATAACCAAAAAAAAAAAAGTGGGCTGGTTTCTATTTGTTTGTTTTAGTTGTATCATGGCTCAGACCTTCCTTGCCATTGTGGTTCAATATTTACTGATCGAAAATATAGACTACCTACGAGTCACAGCATTTGCCAGAAAGAATGATTATCATCAGAAAGAAATGGGCATTAAAAGAATAGCTCTTCTATTTCAAGAATATAAAACAGACATTCAGAAGAACAAACAGAGCAGAGAAGAAATGATGGTCATTTGCAAGTAAAATATTACTAAACAATAAAACATTGGATTAACTGTTTCATGTATTTATTGTGAAAGAATATACAGAACTTTACATGAGAAACTATCAGTACAAGCAAGAAACAATGCAGTCTTTTAAACAGCTTGCTTTTAAGTTTAATGCTTCCGCACGTAGAGCACACAAGCTCACTCCCACTGAAGCCTATGCAACAGCTCCTGCTAAGTTCAAAGGGGTCAGGATTGGGCCCTGAGGTTTTGAACTTTTCTCCTGTAATGTCCCTTTCACTAATATTTCAGCACCCCTGGTCTCAGGAACCTTAATTTGCTTGGGATGTATTTATGGCGGGGAATGAGCAATACAACAAAGAGGCACCACAAGGTGCAATTTGGGGGGGCTGGTCCTGAAAAATGCGGAGGGACTTTTTCTTTCTACATACATTTAAAAAGAAAAGCAGGGGACAGGGGGACAGGATAAAGGAAAAAAAGCAGGCACATATTGAGTCCAGTCCTGCATTCGAGTGAAGCAAACCATTGAGCACAGTAGCAGGGGCTGACTGGACCGGACAAAACCTGACTCCATTTATTGTCTTTTGTTGTGGTGTGCCAGGAATGCAGGAGCTGTAGTTATTCTGAATTAGGGCTGGCTCTGGGGATGGCTTTGTGCTCCCCGGACCTGTGGATTGCTGAAAATTGGTGCAGCTCTGATCTCTGGATTTAGAAACTTTTCTTCCTTCTAGGACTATTCAATATAGTCATGTAATAATTTTGGTAACTCTCTGGCAATTAATTTTGTGAGTTTGTAATTAGTTTGCTACTATTACATAAACTTAAACTGCATTAATTTTATACCCACTTACCCCCAAAATACAGTTCAAAAGAAGGATTTCTGACAAATTTGGTATGCAGGTCTATTCTAGTACTTGACTTGTTTTACTCAAAAATCATTCTAAACCATTTACTATTCAATGCATGCTCTAACACTGAAAAAAATTAGAACCAAGTTAATTCTATTATTTAACTACATATTAAAGAGCTACTGAGATTCCAACACAACCATATTAATCTTTTCTTTTTATGTAACTGACCAAAAAAACTATTTAACACACAAACATTTTCCCAGGTCATCTTCTAAAGGGAGTAATCTTTCCAGAAATAGAAACATAAAAATAATTGCGGTGGTACAGTTGATTACTGCTTTCCTAGCAAATACAATAAATGCCTGTTGAGATACTTAAAGCACCAGCAGAGATGCAGAAGATAAGAACAGAGAAGTTTAGGGCTGGATTAGTGCAACCTTTACTCTGTGCGATGCAAAGGGTTGGGTCAGATGTCTCAAGAAGTTGTCTCCAAGTCCAGCTTCTTTCATTCTGTGCACGGAGAAGAGGCATATTTATTTTTCGTGCTTGAGCTCTCCCTTCAAGTTCACTCCATCCAAATGAAATAAAACTCTAAGACTCTTTTGAATTGCTTGCAAACAGATCCTGAAGCCCTGATTTACTTTCAGCTCTTTCAGTTTCAGACACACAAAATTCCTGGTGATTTCAAGAGTGACTTTGCCAGATACAACAATGATAAGTTCAATTCTCAGAATCACTACTGCTATAAGCGTGGATTTAGGAAGAATGCAAAATAAAGGCATCTTAAAAAAAAAAAAAAAAAAATCACAAATGGAATTGTGCCCCTAATATGTAGTACTAACAATAATGATGTCGTTCATGTTCAGTCACGTACATGTCATAAATCATTTTTAATAATTTATTGGATATAAAGAAGAGCTTGAAGTGTGACAAGCTGCTGTAATTTTAAATAAAGCTTACAAGTAACTTTTCCAGCTCAGGCTAGTGAAACACACTGACTGAGCAATGCGTATCAAAGTACAAAAATCCACGGCAGACGTATAAGCTGTCTTGAAAGGCAGAAGCATGGGCTGGGTGCTGCCTTCTCATCTTCAGTCAGCATGACCACTGCAGGGACTTATCTGGAGCTGGTGTAAACCAGTGCACAAGGGAAGAGAACCCATGCTGCCTTCATTCACCTTGTCACGCAGCAGTGCAACCAACAGGGCTAAACGATTTTAAACCAGCTCTTCATTCAGGGCACTGCCTTCAAAACAATTCTGTGATGGATTTGGAGAGCAGCAAGGAGAGCACCCAGGAATTTCAGGCAGTAGTCATGAGTTAGCGGATTAAAGAGGATCTGTAGGATCCTGAAGCTTTCTACAGCACCCTGATTTTCACTCTTTTGGGGAAAAACCTTTTATGCTTGCTACTAAGCTCCCTTGGAAGTCAGAGCTTGTCCCTGACTTGTGACTGACCACACTGCACAACCAGCTTACAAGGGCTCAGCATTCCCACTGGAATCACAGTTCAGGGCTGACTTCGGGTGGGAGTCTGAGAATTGTAATTGCACCTGCAGCTGGATGTTCAAAAGGCTACAATATGCAAGCCAAAAAGGAATGCTCTACTTTCTGCTGGCATTGCTATATGCCTGTTATTTTTGCCAAGATTTATCCTATCTACAGCAACATTCAGGCTACTAATCTATTGTTGTAGCTGAGGCTGAGCTGATGCTCATTTTTAAATTAAGCCTCAGGTGAAAGCTGGCAAATCCACACGTGCACATGGTTTGTCTGTGCTTGCAATCCTGCACGCAGGCACCTTAGCACAGTGCAGCTCCCCTGACCTCTGGCTCGTGGGGTTTTATTCCTGACAGGCTAGATGTGAATAAAATCATATGGAGCTGTGTTTTTACAGTTCAGCCTTCTGAGTCCCATCCTGCTGCCATTGAAATCAATGGCAAAACTCCCAACTTCCCTAGTCATATCAGATTAGCTTCGTTCCACAGACTGAAACAATCTAATAGATACCAGGTGTCCTCCATAGAGCTTGTGTGGTCTACAAGTAAGTGGAACATATTTTAAAAAGTCAAATATGAAACAGCTACATCACAGAACCTGTAATAACCTCAAACTGATATTATTATCTATGGAGGACATGATCAGTACCTAAAATGTGACTCATTATATATTTATATAATGCATCCTATAACAACATGTTCTGGGGTAAACTCAGCTGCATGTTAAACTACTAAAAAATGGATCCATATTTATGTTCATTTCCACAAGAAAGCAAGGGTCTCGTGTGTTTTTACTTAAGGGAGGGAGCCTCAAACAACCTTATATTAATCCAGAAATTCACTTTAAATATATGACCCCGCATGTAAAAAGACCTACAGAAGTTAAAGGCTGCAGGAGAAACCTCTAGGTTGCTGCTCTTCTTTAGCTTCTTTCTTGCTCCAAGCTACAAACCTCCACTGTGAAATTCTCTACCTGCTTTTCCACATAGAGCCTCATCAGCTCCTCCGGCAGCATGGAGATTGCACAGTGCTATAAATGTCCAGACCTGGGCTACACCAAGGCATCTGTCACTGCACGGTGGGAGCCGCTCAAAAATGTGCAAGGAAATTTCCTAGTGCAGTCTCCTGGTGTGTAAGTGTCCCAGGAGCCTTCCCCAGCTCAGCTGAAAATCTCAGTGCCCTGATCTGCACCAATATGGACAGAAAGAAATCGCTCCTCCCACTCCAAGGCCTCACTCTAATTCACCTGCAGATGGGAACCTCAGTGCAGCTTCTCCTTATTTTGCTCAAGGGAGGATCCGAATTTCCAGCCCAGGACCCATCACACTGGTACAGCCGGGTTAATAACCCAGGAACACCTTGGGGTGATCCCAAGGAAAAGTTCAGCACTTTCTGGGGAACAACAAAAAAAAAACATTGATCATTTTTCTAATCCAATTAAAGGTCCTCAAATGTACCAAGGTCTACTCTGGTTTCTCAGACAGAAGGACCACTTGGGGCTGGCTTTTGGAGCTGTTTTCATGCAGGTGCTCAATTCTTCTGCTCTGCTCTTGCCTTGCAATTCCATGTTTTGGAGGCAGATTGCACGGATGTTCCTTGTTACAAAGTTGGCCCAGGGCTCCTGTGGGTAGCACATCTGATAGATGGGGAGCTGGAGCCATGAGTCTTCAATACATCTTCCCCCCGACTTTCTGCTAGGGAAACAGGAGCAAGCCTCACATCTTGCAAGCCTCCCTCTTCCATACAAACCCCAGACTGTTGTCTCCTAAGGGCTGATGGTCAGCATGGGCTTGCCCCTAGCCTGGCCTAATGGGAAGCACCTTCTCAGCTGGGGTCTGGGTACTGCTGCAGCAGCCTGCAAGAGGAGAGCACTGCAACAGAGGCATGATACTCCCAGGCAATAGTTTAGGCAGCTGAAGCTGCCAATGGAAATGTCCAAACTGACAGCACTCTGCAGCAAAACTGCTGCAGGAGTCAGTGCCCAGCTCCCGAAGCAAAAGGGTTCACATTTATTTATTTTTTTTTTAAAGCTGCACCAGGGCATTAGGAAAACATCAAACCCCATTAAAAGGCATGATCCAATTAGTATTTCATTTGTGTCTGAATATCTAGTGCTATCTCTTATCTTTTACCGTCAGGCTCTTTCATTATGGTCTCCTTAAGAGGCTTAAATACTTGGACTTTTCCAACAAAGATCTTGGAAAATACGTTCAAGGGTAGCTTATTTTAACATTCATCACATTTAACAAGACTTTTACCAGAGCGGAGAGAACGCGTAACTAATTGTTGGAAGATCTGGTCAAGTTTATTGTGATGGGTAACTGTCGGGCAATTATGATTTATTTATTCAGAGGGAGATAAGGCACTCATTGTTCTCTGGAAAAAAAATGGGGCTGATCTTAAAGTTAATATTATTTCCCATGCTTTCCTCAATCTTTTTATAACTGAAGGGACTCACCAGACCACGGTCCTCATTGGCTCCATTTACTCCAGATTTTAGGGTTTAAGCATAACCTCTCCCCAGCCTGGCTCCTGGGCCCGGCAAGGCCGTGCAGGTGCGGCTCCTCCTCCACCTACTTCTTAAAAGGTCTGTTGGCATGAGGGGATACCTGAGAGCACCGATGCCCCCACAGGGTCCCCAAGTTTCGCTCCCTGCCGCGGGGAGCCTGCGGTGGACAGGGGCAGGATAAGAACTGGGGTGTCTTTTTCCTTTGGCAATCAAAGAAAGGAAGAGGAAATAAAAACACCCCGTTACTGCCACCGTTCCTCGGGCCCCTGCGGTGCTTTCTCGAGTGTCCTCGCAAATGGAGGCGCCGGGGAGCGGGTGGGGAGCATCTCCATCGGCACTGGCAAGGACGGTGAACAGGGACCAGCCCTATTGCAAGCACATCTCTTTCCCACACCCCACCCGCACCGAGGAAGAGCAGCGTCCGTAGTACCCCGGCAGCCCCCGGCGTCTGGGCTGCTTTTACTTCTGGCGTGACTCCGCTGATCCCCGAGCTCAGTGGAGCACCACAACCGAGGGTGAGAAAGACTTAAAAAAGAAAAAGGGGGGGGGGGGGCAAACAATACCAAAAAGTTCCCTGGCCCGCCTGTGCCCCCGCATCGCCCTGGTGCAGCTGCTCCTTCCCATGCCCGAGCAGACCCCCGCGGCAGAGCCCGGGGGCAGAGCGGGGCTGTGCCCAGTGTCCGCCCCCACGAGTCCCTCGGAGCCCCCACAACTGCACAGCCGGCACCGGCATCGCCCCGGCCAAGGGCAGCACCGGCTTGGGTTCGGCAGCCCCGAGCCTCCTCAACCCGCCCCCGATGGCTCTGCTGCTGCCGCAGCTACCGAAGTTTTTATTCTCATCCTCGTTATCTCAAACTGATCAAGTGACCACGAACAAACAAACAAACAAACAAACTCTTTTTAATATAAGATTTGCTCACCTGGTGCAGTAACCATCAGTTCTCAGAGCAAAGGACTTCTACTTCCAGCAAAGTCTGGTTCTCCGACTTACTCCGCCGGAAGAAAGAGCACCATTAGCTACTTTACATACACTTTTTTAAGTCTGTTTCAAAGGTATTTGATGTAGAGCATAAAGATGCACCTTGCACGCTGCTGTCAACAGCCAGCCCCAGGCTGGGGCTGGGGCGCTACGTGTCCAACTCCCCAACAGAAGAAAAGTCTCTTGTTTTTTCTTTTTTTTAATTCAAAATTTATTACCCTTTTCTCAAAGTTTCAGCCCTTGGCCATTCGGCAAAGCTTTTTCCAAACGGTTTTAGATCTAATCGGAAACCGTTTGAGTTGTGTTTTGATCCGACCGCCGCTCTACGTTTATTTTTTGTAAGACAAAATAAAAGTTAAATCGAACCGGTTTTGCCAACAAGCAGTCGGAGCCCCGGGGCTGGGAGGTGCTCTGGGCCGTGCCCCCTGTTGCCAAAGACCCTCTCCGCGCGTGGCAGGAGCTTCCCGCCGGGACCGTTCGCCGCTCCCCCCCAGATCTCCTCCGGCGGCCCAGGGGTGGGAGGGCCCCCAAGCCGCGACGGGCTCCGGACAAATGGTCGGCGAGCAGAGCTCCTACCTCCGCTCAGTCACTTGTTAGCGCTGCCTCGGACCTTACCCGACGGGGAGGGAGAGGTGAGTGCTTGATAATGTTTACTGTAAACCACTGTGGTATTCACTCGCTTAGTTCCGGCGTGGCCTCGAGCACCGCAGGGAGATACGGAGGGAGCCCGGGGCCGAACTCCCGAGGCCTCCCCCCGTCGCCGCCTTCCGGCCCGCAGCGCCCTTCGTCGGGGTGGACGCGGCGCTCCGCGCCCGGGGGCAGCGCATCTCCACCCAGCCCGAGCCGAGGCGAGGGCCCCTCCCGCCCCACGGTCCTACAGGCAGAGGGAAGAGAAGCGAAGACCTCTTGTAAAGCTCCCAGCCGTCGGAGCCCGCAAGATAAACATCATTAGAAATCATTGTAATTGGGATTGTGAAATCTGACCTCTGACCCGCCGGGCTACGTGTCACAACCGTGTCTGCTTTGATTCCTCGAAAGGCGGCACAAAAGAACAAGTTCCGTGACAGGAGGCAGCGGGATCTGCGCCCCGGCCCGCGGGGACCGACGGAGGGGGGGGAACCACGCGTGGCCTTCCCCTGTTCCCCTGCACCTCATTTGCATATGCAAAGCAGCAGATCGCCAGGCCGCTCCCGCCTCGGGGGTGGTCGTCAGGCCGGGCCCGGGGTCGTGTAAGCAAGTTGTGTCCGACTCCCAGGGTGCTTTCGACGGAGAAATGAGCGTCGGTGTGTCCTTCCACCAGCGGAGGGAGGACGGGGGGGGCGTCTGGTGGGTGTTGGTTGATATTCACATGCCACAAACGAGTGTGTGCCTCTCAAGAGTCGGGGTGTAGGGGAGCAGACCCACACGGCAGGGAGGAAGGAAGAAACCGCGCTTCCTTTAGGATTTTTCCACCTGGGCTAGTGGGTGCTGCCGGGGCTTGGGCTCCCCGGTGCAATTCACACGTCCTGCCCCCAGCTCTCCTCTCCAGCCGGGAGCCCGGTGAGTGTCCCCCTCCTCCCGCCCCTCCACGCACACCTGATCTCTCTTCTACGTGGAGGGTGTTGCACCTTCTGCTCTTATTTCTCGGCTCGGGGGGGTGCTGAGCCCCAGTTGGAGGCCTCCCCTCCACGGCTGCTGGGCGGAGAGGATCTCTGCGGGGCTGTTGGCCCCCAGTACCCAAGGGGGACCTGGGTCACTCGTGGAGCCAGCAAGGGCAGACCTGAACCACACCGACCTGCGCCGACTCCCTTATATGCCCTATTCAGCTGCCGTCGATGCGAAATCCTAACAGCATAATTATATTAAAAAGCCTGATTTGTTTAAATAATCCTCTTTAGGCTCCCTTTAATCTGCCCTATATTTCTCCCGTCATCTTTATTCCTGACTTGTCCAGCTCAGCTGAGCTTGGCTGGACATCCTGCGGATGAGGAAACCCCTCTTCATCTTCCTTCTTCTCCGGAGCCCCCCAGCCTGCGGGCCCCCCGGTGCCCTGGAGTCAGCTCCGGGCTGCAGGTAGGCAGCGGGTCCCGGGGTCTGTCGTCGGGGCGGGAAGGCGGCAGGAGTGGCCGACAGCCCCGTTTGACCCAGCGCCGAGAGCGAGCCAGCATCACCCGTGTCCTGCGGACGGGGGAAGCAAAGCCCTCTCCCTTCGGCAAGGCTGGGGCCTGATCCGGCCCAGGAATGCTCTCGGGGAGGGTCGTTACTCGATTTTGAAGAAGAAATGCCATGTTTCGCCTGTACAGCTCCAGGGGAGTGCAAGATGGTCAGTATGAGAAGGGCAGAGGACTGAACTGAGACTGGAGCAGGGGAAGGAGAGGGACGAACTCTCTGTGTAGCCCCGACAGCAGCGAGAGGAACACTTAGAGGGGATCTAAATGCAACCCCGAACCCTGCAGCTGCCCTCGGTGACCGCTTTCCATGTGAGCAGTGCAGCTCGCACTTTGAGGGGCAGTTTTATTTTCTTCAGCGTGTAAGATCTGAGCTTATGTTCCAATCCCATCAGAAAAAAAAAAAAAGAAAAACACAACACAAAAGAGGAAGAAAGAAATGCACAACTTTAGATGGCGCTGTACGACATTTATTTAAGCCCTCCGAGTATTCCTGGGTCCTCGGCCTGCAGAGAAGAGCAGAGTCCTCGGCGGGCAGAGGAGGCCTGGGCTGGGCGGGGATGGGGTGGGATACGCTGGGGTGGGATGGGGTGGAATTGGGTGGGATAAGGTGGAGGAGGGGTCCTGCTCCTCCTGTAGCAGGCGCGGAGGGCAGGGGCCTGTCGCCCCAGCCTGCGCCTCCATCTCCGGACGGTGAGAACAAACCGCAGCGCTAAGCAGGGAGAGTTAAAAGGCACAAAAAATGGCAGAAGCCACCTCCCGCTGCCCCTCTGCTCCCCTTCTCGAAATCCCCTAATGCCTCCGACGGGACTAGGAGGGGGGAGCTGCAGGCTGTGCCGACCGGGAGTGCCGCTGCTCACCCCCCTCCACGCCCCGGCCCGCCGGGTCCCACTGCCCGGGGCACGGCTTCGGCATTGCCCCATCCTCCGGGGGATGCAGGAAGGAGGGTCCCCCAGTTCCAGCTCTGCTCGCTTCTCCCCTCCACCCCGCCGGCTGCGGGCCTAGGGCGGGGATCCAGAGGGGCGGAAAGAAAGGGGAAAGAAAACCAACAGACATCCTCGTCGAGAGTGACGGGAGGCTCTCCACACGCTCCGGCGCCTGCTTTCCTCAGGGGCAGTGAGGAACGGATCCCCCTCGCCCGCCCTCGGCTCAGCAGGGCCCCACGCAAGGGCCGCGTGGGCGCCAGGCCCGGGTGCGGGGCTCCTCGACGGCTCGAGAACAAGACCACGGGCACGGCCCGATCCCGGCCCGTCGGTGTCCCCGAGCCGGCGGCGAAGGAAGAGCCGAGCCTGGACGGGGCACAGCCGAGTTTAACCGGGGCGGGAGGAAAAGCAGAGCGGGGAGTTCAGCTGTGCCGCCGGCCCCCCGCCACCCCGCGCTTCCCACTCACACAGTAAATGTGATCCCGAGACCTGGAAGAGGGAGCGGAGGGCAGGGGCTGGTGTCGGGAGCGCTCCCAGGAGCGGCGGCGCAGCAGCCGGCGCCCAGCGCCGATCGCTCCGGTCCGATCCTTCGAAGAGGTCCTCGCTGGAAACAGCGTGCGAGTAGATCCTCTCGGACCGAGGCAAGGAGCTGTCAGAAAATACCTTTCCAACACATCCCGGAGCTCTAAACGTCCACACGGTTTCAGGCAATTTTTTTCAGCGGGAGATGATGATATATTATTACCATTATATAGAGGTGAGGTTTATTTCTGGTTAAAAGGGAGATGCGGGAGGTGAGGCACGACCGCAACAGCTAAAGAGAGTTAATTTTTTTTTAAGAGGGTGGAAAAATTAAAAATAATTTTTAAAATATCGAAGGTCTCAGACAGGATTTTTAACAAGGGATAAGAGGTTTAAAAATCGCTGCACCTATCCATCAGAAACAAAACCAAAATGTGCCACCAAAATGGCACTATGTACACGGTATATGGTGTATGTATATATACCTTTCTTTTTTATATTTATATATATATATATATATATACATCCATACACTAAGATAAAGAACTACAGCCAGCCTGGATCCTGAACACAGTCTACACTTTATTTCAGACTACAGATTTCTGAACATAATAAAATCTTTGGCTTGTAGCGGCGGGGTCNGGGCTGGTGTCGGGAGCGCTCCCAGGAGCGGCGGCGCAGCAGCCGGCGCCCAGCGCCGATCGCTCCGGTCCGATCCTTCGAAGAGGTCCTCGCTGGAAACAGCGTGCGAGTAGATCCTCTCGGACCGAGGCAAGGAGCTGTCAGAAAATACCTTTCCAACACATCCCGGAGCTCTAAACGTCCACACGGTTTCAGGCAATTTTTTTCAGCGGGAGATGATGATATATTATTACCATTATATAGAGGTGAGGTTTATTTCTGGTTAAAAGGGAGATGCGGGAGGTGAGGCACGACCGCAACAGCTAAAGAGAGTTAATTTTTTTTTAAGAGGGTGGAAAAATTAAAAATAATTTTTAAAATATCGAAGGTCTCAGACAGGATTTTTAACAAGGGATAAGAGGTTTAAAAATCGCTGCACCTATCCATCAGAAACAAAACCAAAATGTGCCACCAAAATGGCATTATGTACACGGTATATGGTGTATGTATATATACCTTTCTTTTTTATATTTATATATATATATATATATATACATCCATACACTAAGATAAAGAACTACAGCCAGCCTGGATCCTGAACACAGTCTACACTTTATTTCAGACTACAGATTTCTGAACATAATAAAATCTTTGGCTT
>VXAY01002210.1:975-29803 GCA_013399855.1 Oxyruncus cristatus
CACCACAACAACAACAACAACAAAAAAAAAAAAACACACAAAAAACCCCCAAACACTAAAAGAAATCACTTGGTTTCATTCCAAGCTCTGTGGCCCAAAGCCTTTTATCCATCCAAGTGCTTCCATGACCACCCCTCCAGTGTCTTCTCCTTTGCATCCTGCAGGGTGAGAGCTTTTACCATCTACATAAAGGAGCTTAACTGTTCCTTCTGGTTATCCAGAGGAAAAGGCAGCCTACATCAGCCAGCTTTGGGAGAGGGAGGTTATCACAGACCACTTACACTTGTGAGACCCAGCCATGTATTTCTAAATCTATTTCTAAATACTTCAGAAAATAAATTTCCCCCTGAAACCTTTGTTGGCTTTTTGTTGCTGCAATTACTGACTGCAGAATGAAAGGTGCTGCTGATGCTGAGGTAAGGTGTGATTCCACTTCTGATTGACTTCACATTTCTGCTTTGCCTTGTTTTATTTTTTTTCCCCTAATGTTCTCCCTTATGCAAGACCTTGAGCATTTATTTTGACAGCTTACATTATTCAGCAAGCAATTAAACTTTCAAATGTATTGTGTTCTCATCGCTTAAAATAGCTTCAGCAACATCAGTAGGGTTTCTCAATCCCCCACACAATGAAGATAAAGAACATTTCTGTTGAATTTCTTTTTTTTTTTTTTTTTTAGGTTGCTTTTTTTAAGCAAATACAGTATTTTAGAGAGTCTTCGTGTTTTGATGTCGTTACACAAACCAATCAAATACTACCTGTGGAAATTCCCAAAAAGTTGAAAAGGCAACAGGTAAATAGAATGTGATATAGGATAATGGAAGGAAACACACTGGGTGTGAGGAATAAATTAGACTGATTAACTCTGTGAGTCCCTCTTGTTCGTGACCCTGAACTCTCCTGTGTTATAAGGCAGAATTAAACTGATTGTGTTGTGTGATGAAGGGAAACAATGACAAAAGTATTTTCCTTTGCCAGCTTTGACTGCAGAGGGGTCACAGAAGACACAGGACAGTGATGTCTCCACCTGCCCCAGAAGGTTGAAAGTAGCTGCAAAACAGAGCCCTGAACCTCTTCTGGACTGTCCCCAGCCAATCGTGGAATGGTTTGGCTTGGAGGGGACTTTAAATGATCATCTCATTCCAACCCCCTGCCATGGGCAGAGACCACTAGCCCAGGTTTCTCCAAGCCCTGTCCAACCTGGCCTTGAACAATTCCAGGGACGGGGCAGCCACAGCTCCTCTGGGCAACCTGTGCCAGGGCCTCCCCACCCTCACAGGAAGAATTTCTTCCTAATATCCAATCTAACCCCACCCTTCAGTGTGAAGCCTCCTTGTCCTATCACTCCATTCCCTTGTCAAGACTCCTTCTCTGTCTCCCTTGGAGCCCCTTTAGGCCCTGAAGAGCCTTCTCCTCTCCAGGTGAACACCCCCAGCTCTCCCAGCCTGTCTCCAGAGCAGAGGGGCTCCAGCCCTTGGAGCATCTTTGTGGCCCTTCTCTTGACTTGTTCCAACAGGTCCACATCTTCCTTGTCTTGAGACCCCAAACCCTTTGAAGAAATCCTTTCAAGAACACCAGGAAATATAAGCTACCCACCCCCCAACCCTAGCAGTTTCTCCACATTCCCAAATACAACTCCAGCACTGTTTTCCTGCTTTTACCGTTTCTCTAAACCTCCACGTTTCTGCTGGCTGAAAAACAAGCTTTTATGTCATCTACTCTTCCTTTTGTGCTGGCAATCACCTCCCACATCAGTGCCACCTCAGCTCAGGGCTGGGGCCGGGGGTGGGGATGCAGGGGAGTGCTGGTGTTCCCGACCTGCTAATCTGCAGGGAGAGCCTTTTGCTGCTCAATTCCAGGGCACTGTTAAGGCAACTAATTTGCTTCTGCTGTCAGACAGTGCTTAAGGAGAGCTGGGATGGCTTTTAGACATTCCTGCTGGCTTTGGAGTGGGATGGAAAGCACCGGGAAAAGTGTTACAGCAGAGGCTTTGGGTTTATTTGCAGCTCCACAGTGTTGGCAAGAGAGAAGGAAAGGGAAAGGGAAGGGAAGGCAAAGGGAAGGGAATGGGAAGGGAATGGGAAAGGGGGGGAAATGGAAAGGAAAGAAATGGAAGGTAGAGGGAAGGGAAAGGGAAGTGAAAGGGGAGGAAAGGGAAAGGGAAGGAAGGGAATAGGAAGAAAGGGAAAGGAGGGGAGGGAAGGGGGAAAGAAAAAGAGAGGAAAAAGAGAGGAAAGGGGAAAGGGGAGGGAAGGTGAGGAAGCAGTGGAAAGTGCTGCATGAGATGCACATGATGCCATCCCATAGTCATTATTATTTCTTACACCGTTTAACATCCCAGTGCCGTTGGTCTGAAGGACTCACACCTGGGAGTTCACTGCAACCAGTCATTAGAGTCGTCACCACTCCCTGTAAGCACCCCTTGGCTGTCTCTGCTCAACAGAATGAGGATCAGCTGCTATTTTTCCCTCTGACATTTAACATGGCCCAATCTCCTTTTCTCCCTTTGGTAGTCTTTGCTCCCCAGTAATTTATTGTCCTTCTCCTCCTCCTCTTGGCTTCAACCACCCAGGCCCGGAGAAGGGAGGGATACAATACTTCAGCTGACAGCCTCACAAACTAAAACCTGCCTTAGAGTTTCCATCCTTTAAGTCACATTTGCAAATGAAGGGATGTAATCGCAGAGCAGCCTGCAAGCTTCCCAACAGGATCTCCTGAAGTCCCAGGACCTAACCTGGAATCACAGCAGTCCTAACCTGGAATCACAGCAGTCCAACCACCTGCAGAAAAAGGAGGGGTTTATTCTAAAATACCCTGGATAATCTCCCTCCTCTCCCAAGGTAACACATAATAAATTGCTGTGGTTGTGCTGACCTGGAAACACATGGAAGACACTTTTAGGCAAAGGTAACCTTTTTTATCAAAACAAGTGGTAGAGCTGGAATAAGCTTTAGGCCTACAAGACAGTTCCTGTACATCTAAAGAAAACTTACCTATTTTTACAACTCTAACACTTGGTCTAATAAAAGATGCCGACACCTAACACCCAGTCTGAGCTAGACCAGGTCTTGCTGAACAGCACAGCAATGAAACACCCATTTTACAAGGCAGAGCCTAAGCTTGGTGCGCTGACCCAGTCCTCCTCCTCCTCACTTTATGCCCCCATATATAAAGTACTGCTTTTCTGACTTGCTTTGTAAATCCAGCATGTTAAGGCTGCTCACACACACGGCACCACAACTGTTCTTTTCCTTTCCATTAATACAAGAAAATTAATGTAAAAGGAAAAGCCACGTCTAATTTGAGGCTCAGCAGAGGAAACTCATTTGAAGAACCCCTCACTGCCTTGTCCCCTGTTCAGTCTGTGGAGGAGGTGCTGAGGTGAGGAGATGGATGTCAAGACGACTCAGCTGTGCAGGAAGGGGAGGAAGGGGCACAGCGTGCTGAGGACCTCAAATTTGGTCTCTGAAAGGCAGTCAAGGTCACAAAACCTCAGTATTTTGGATAAGCCACAAAGTTTGTGTCCATCCAGGCTGGCATGTCACAACCCTGGAGGAAGTGGAAGATGGTGAGAGACATTTTGAGGGACCATGGAAACGGCTGGTTGATCAGGCAGGAAAGGTTGGTTGCTTTAGCCCTGCTGATTTTTCTTTACTGTATTCACCACTCTGAACACATTAAATCCTCAGCACAAACAAGCTTTACTCCCCCAAGAGCTGCATTCAGCCCACAGGGCTCATTCCAGGTGAAACCCAACACTCGGGGCTTGGCAGAGCCAGCAGTCAGCACATGGCTTACTGGTGTGTTTGAGATGAGCCCAAACCTCCTCTGGGGAAATAACACCCGAGGCTACAAGTCAAATACAAAGGTTTAACAGGCTTCCATTTTTTTTTCCCTTTTGTGCATTTTGTGTAAGACAAAGCGATGGTTTGGCCATGAGTGGCACAATGAGGGTCTTCACTGATGGATCTGCTGAAGGCTCCTCTGGGAAGAGGGATGGGGTTGTGTTTTCCAGCCCTAATCCCTGGTGGTCCACCTGGAATTGTGCAAGGAAATGGCCTTGTGTTTTCCACCAGTTTCTTCTCCTGAAAATTACTCCAGTAAAAAAAAAAATTAAAGGTTAGTCTGGATGATCTAAAGGTTGGACTCGATGATCTTTTCTAGGTCTTTTCCAAACTAAATGATTCCTTGATTCTCTGATTCCCATGGCTGGAGCTGGCTGGTAGCAATCTGTAATTTCACAAGAGACATTTCTTCATGGAAAAAGCCATAGTGCAACCCTGACTGGGTTGCAGAAGTGTCCCTTGTCCCTCCTCTTCAGAGATCAGCACCATCCTATTTGTCTTCTGTGAATACACACAGGGCTCTCAGTCTGGCACTGCATTAACTCACACTGTGCTTTGAAGCAGCCCCCAGGGAGAAAAACCCTTCTCCTCCCATATCCCTCAAAAACTGGATCATGAAGGTCAGCCTCCACAAACCCTTTTGCATCCCAAAGTGATTGATCCCCACCCAGACTGTCCCTACAGGAGTAATGAGCCACGAGCTCATTAGCCCAGTGTTCATGACAGAGAAAGTTTAATTAACATGTTATATTTTTCTACGAAATTTAGGATTCAGTGTGTGCAGATGATTATACAGAGTTTGAACACCACCCTGCCAGGCAGAGAAAGACAAAATGTTTTAACTCTCATTAGTTCAATAATTTCCTAATAGTTTAGTTCAGTGCCAGGACAATCAAAAGTGTCAGGGGAGGACACTGAAAGATCCTTTGAGGTAAATCAAGAACTGGAATTGGAAAAAGCACCAAAAACCAAAGAAAACTCCAGGAGACTCCCAGAAGGTAAAAAGAAAACCTACCAAACAAGCATCAGCCAAGAGGCCATGAACAGCCTCTACTTTTCCTTCTCTGGGAAGGTTTTTTGGGAGAAGCAAAGAAGTCAGATGCTGAATTAAAACGGGGGAAAAAGAAGCTGTGGGACAGATAGAGCAGACAAAGCAGTCTCTGATTGAAAATATTACTATTTCTGAAAGCAAAGGCTAAAAAACAGCATGGGAAGGTGGGGCAAAACACACAAAACGGGGTCAAAGCTGAATCCACAACAAGAGGGTAAGGATAAACCAGACTAAATCTGTACTACTGAGAGCTGCACATGATCAGTATAACCCTCTGGGCAAGAAAATCTTATATTGAGGTGGCCTCATCAAATTCTGTGTGACAGAGTTTCTCTGCAACCCAGTTGTCCACGTGCCTGGGCAACAGAAATGAGACCTCATTGGAAAATACCAAGTTTTTTTACTTTATCTTAGAAATGTGGTATAATTTAGGTTGGATGGGACATTTGGTCAGGCTCAATGGGGCTGGTTGTTAAATTACAAGCAGTTATTGAATCTCCTGGTACAACAAATTTGTGGAGACCTGGCTTTCATGCAGGAAAATCAGCACACAGCATCCACCTCCTGCTCTCCTCCCCCTCCCCACTTCCTTTCTCCCTCGGCCTTCAAAACTCCTTGTAGTCACATAGTTTCAATGACCTAAATAGAACACAGATAAGTCGAGCTTGAGCTCAGCTTTATAACCACGAGTGTTCACCAAGGTTTGTATCTCATCTGTCCACCATCACTGTACCAGACTGAGGCCATATCTAGATCCAGCTGATACAGAGGAAAGAGGAGAACAGGAATCATGACGGGAAATCTTCGTATGGAAAAATGACAGAACTAGTATGTTATGTTTCCCTTTGATATTATTTTTTACTGGGAGTAAATTGAAATTTATCAGGCATGAAAAATTAGTGAGCACTTCCTACACCCCAAACTAAAAAAGAAACATAAACCCAGTGTTAACTAAACTATGCTAGCCCTCAACACTTTTTCTCTTGTGAACATCTTTCTTTTTGTTCAAGGTCACACACATGTGCCAATGCTATTTACACCCACTTGAAGAAGAAGAGTTTTTGGCAATAAAAAAGCTATGGAAGACTTTTTGTTGCTTGTGCTATGTACTGAAGCACTGAATAATAAGTATAATTTGTTGCTTGCTTTCAGATTTCATGAATAACCCTGGAAAAGAGGGGCTACACTCCAAAAGTGTCAACAGGACTATGCCTTTTTAGAATTCTAATGCTTGGTCCTCACAAGCCATTTCTAATTAGGGGCACACTGGTCACTCAGAGTCATTCATTCCCTATTTCAAAATTGTTTCCCAAATCTGGAAGGACTGGGCAAAACACAGTGTCATTATTATAGCGACCTTAACTCTTAAAACCTGGTCTCAAGATTGGTCTGAAATCCTGTTTTCTGGGATAACCTGGGTTGTTGTAATTTGCCCACTTCCTACAAATCAACAAGTACATTTTTTCATTAGTCACACTAAAATTTGTTGTTTCTCCTTGCCAGTCTGACCAGAAAAGCAGTCACTAAATTTGATTTCAACATTCTTTAGTAAAAAGCCACGGGTTTTGGCCTGACCTCACAGGGCAGAGTCTCGAGAACTTAACTGAGCTTGTTAACCTGAGCTCAACTGAGCTTATTTTAGCTGCAATTACAATTGTCTGGACATTTGCCACTGCCCAGATTTTTTCTAGTTTTGTGTCAGTTTACAGCAATAACTAGTAGCTATTCTGTCTAAGACCCAGATTAAAATGAGGTAAGAATGGGTGTAATCACATCTGAGACTACCAGACATCTTAGTCTGTAAACACAAGTCATTGTGGTTCATCGGTGACCATGACAGAAGTGCTACCCTGTGATAAAACCAACTTTAGAGAGGCAAAAGAGGACAGAAAACCTGAATAGCTGGGAACCAACAAAAACAAAAGTACCAGCAATAACAATTGTAACTGTATTATTAATGAGCCTTTCTGCAGTAATTAGATAACTCGGACAATCAGACTGTGAAAACATTCAGTGGAATAACAATAAAACCACGGTTTCACATAAATAATGTGCTCTCTTTTGCCCCGGCAAGATTTGGGGAATAACAAAATGGACAGCCCACAGTTCTTGCAAGGTTGGGGTGACTGGAAAATGCCAGGGACACATTTCCATGCAAATTGATGAGCTCAGTGTATTTTGCTGGATTCCTCAGTCCCCAGACACTGCTCCAGTGCTGACCTGAGAGACACAACCCTGTTTGGAAAGTGAAATAGTGATTCTGACAGTGACTAAAATACCTCCCAGCAATCTTTCTCATCCTTATTACTATTACAACTGCTCCTAGCACAGCTGCTGCCCCAGTGAAGCAAACACTGGAGGAGTTTTACAAACCTTCTTTCGCTATTCAAAGGACTGCTGACTAAAACTGTAATAAATACCAGGAGCTTGGACATCACTGCAATGGAGGCAGGATAGAGGTAAATTCAGGGGTATGCCAAACACAAATGCTCAGGCCACGATTAACTATTTTAGGCTTGGAATTTCACTTGCAATATTTTACCCAGAAACACTGGCTTTAGCCAAGAACTTGTCATGGTTTAGCCCATCCCCCCAGTGTTGGGGTGGAAAATGGTTAACTCCAGGTGAAATTCCAGCCAAGGAGCCAATCGAAGACTTCTGTGACGTCTCTACGAAGGACATTTTAACAAACCGGAAAAGAAATGTGTGGTGCAGAAGAAATTAAGGAGTTAATGTGGCAGCACGTCCTGGCCAGACTGGGCCCGGGCGTGCGGCCCTCTCAGGGCCTGGCCTGGCCTGAGGAGGGCAGGGATGGCTTGAAGCCAAAACTAAATCACCTGGAAGCCGCCTGCAACAAACTGCAGAAGAATTACAGCCACAAAATGATAAAGAAGCTGGTGAACTCCCCATCGAGGGGCCGAGCCCCTCACGATCGCGGGCCTTAGTCCGAGGGCTGAGCCCAACACTAAGCCCTCAATATTGGGGGGCCCGGTGCAGTTTTGGACGGGGTGTGACAGCAGGATGACCCCTTTCACTGCGAATGGGGGAGCGGTGGTGAATCAGAGTCACCGACTGCGGCCAAGAGCCAAGATTGGGTGCCTGACCAAAAGCAGAAAGTCAGAAGAATTCCAGAGAGCGAGAGAAGAAACTACTTGGAGCAGCAGAGCACAGCATCGGAGAACGTTCTTGGGTATGGACTGAGCCAAAAAACCCAAAACCCCTGTGACACAGGGAGGGGTGGTGACTCCTTCTCAGGAAACCCCCTGAAACTCCTCATGGAAGGAACCTCCACGGAGCCCTGTACTCCGTGGTGACGACGTGGTGATACGAGTGTTCCCTCAAAGCCCACGGTAAACCCTTGGTAGCCACAGACAAGCGGCTGGAAGCGGGAGGCAAACTCTCCTACATTCTGATGGAAAAAGAGAGAGAGATTTTCGAGCTGCGGTGATTTGGAACTGTTACCTTAAAGACTTTTCTTCTCCTTCTTCCTCTAGACTGTTTTTGAAGAAAAGAAGGAGGGGTGGTATTTGTAGATATGTAAGTTTGTTATTACAAGAAAAACTAGTTAGAATTGTTGTGTATAAAAATATTCCCTTAGTTCCTATCCTGTAGAAATAAATTTTAATATCAATCCCCATGTCACGAAATCTGTTTCGTGTATGCGAACTTTTCTTACCTATTAGCAAAATTTATGGGTTGATAAAAACTGTGCAGAAATCACAAAGCTAAACCATTGACAGAACTCAAGTCAAAGACCAAATATAAGCCCAGCTACTTCACTGGTGTGAAGGCCAGACCAGATTAATTTTTATAGAACATTTTTTTGCATGTTATTATTTCATTTATTTTGTTTCTTTGTTTGTTGTTTGAATGTAAATTTTTCACAACAATTTGCACAAACAAATTTGAAAACAACAGAGCTTTTTATCTGAGGAATAGAAGAGACCCAGGATGGGGCAGGGACACCCTGGGGGGACTGCAGCCATTTGCACATTTTCAAACTAGTCAGGTTATTTATCAAAGCAAACAAACTAATAAAGCCCCAAAATAAATAAGCAAATAAATGATGGCAGGACGTTTTTAGTGTGTTTAAATCAGGCAGCCCCTAATTACCACGATAAGGAGAGTTTTACACCCGGGAAAGGCAGCAGTAAACCCCTCTGTCAGAGGACAAAGGACAAATCTGGAGACTGGGAACAAGCAGAGGGTGGGACAACAGGTTTCATATGTCCATTTTCACCCAAGCAATCCAGTTTTCCTCTTATAGAAGTGCTTGGAAACTGGATGGCTTAAATAACATGGACTATTCTACCTACATGTTTAAAAAGAGAGATGCCAACATCATCTCAAAGCTTAAAGCCTCAATCAGTGTCAGGTGCTTTTTTGGGGCATGGAGGTGGTCAGGGCTCCTCTGTTTCTCTCCCTGAAAACTCAAGAGCAAGAAGGAAGGTGGTGACACCCCCAAATTATTCATTCTGCACTGCAGCATGTTTAAGGCATTGCTACAAGTCATTTAATAATAAAATAATGTTGGATTATACACAAACAAAATACTTTTTTTTTCTTAACACCTCTTCTCTGAATAAAATAGGGATTGGGATGACCATGAGGCCAGACTTCAGGCTTTATAGCTAAACAAAGTGTTGTATAAATTTTTTGTTCTTGTTTGTCCTTATTCTCACCAATCTGGTTTTCAGAAGTCAGAGTTAAACGTTCCACAATACACAGCTCAGACTCTGCAGCCATGTGTTAACAGCAAAAAAACTAAAGAGGGGAAAATGATTAAAAAAGGATTAAAAATAATCTGTCCATTGTTGTTTCCCATATTAAGTAATCACAGCTGTGACAAGTAAATTGGATTAAAAATTACTCCAGTCCTTGAAAAACCCCAACAAACAAACCCACAAAATAATCCTAACCCACAACTGAAGGAAAATACAACTCATTACAAATAGTGAGCATTATTCCAAGCCCACAGACATTTATATATAACAGCACTTATTTAAATACTGAAAAAATGTACTAATGTACACAAATGGCTGCACATAAACCTCAGACAAGCCCTGGGTGAACAGGCACCTATGAGCTTTGCTCGGATCTTAAAGCTTCAGTTAAGTGAACCTTTTAGAAAACCAGTCACCAGTGGTCACAGGGAACTAATGTATCCACGAAATCAGCATTTAATTCAGAAGTTCATAATATGTGATTATATTAGATCACAGAATCATCAGGGTTGGAAGAGACCTTTAAGATGACCAAGTCCCACCACTAACCCAGCACCACCACCATATTCACCACTAAACCACATCCCCAAGTGCCACATCCACACATTTTTTAAACATTTCCAAGGATGGTGATTCCACCACTTCCCCGGGGAGCCTGTTTCAGTTGTTGACAACCCCTTCCATGAAGAAATTTTTCCTAATATCCACTCTGAACCTCCCCTGGTGCAACTTGAGGCCATTTCATCTCATCCTGTCACTTTTTACCTAGGAAAAGATGCCAACCCCCACCTCACTAAACCCTCTTTTCAGATAGTTGTAGGGAGCAATAAGGTCTTCCCTGACCCTTATTTCCTCCAGGTTAAACACCCCCAGCTCCCTCAGCTTCTCATAAGACGAAATCTTTGAGCCAGAAAAATATTTAAAAAGAGTGGGCAAGAAAATACAGCAAATTCACAGGTACAATAAATAACAAATCACAGGATGCAAGTCATAGGACAGGTAGGTCAGAGCATTGATGTGCTACTGCATCCACCAGGGTGGAAGGCACTGGGCTATAAAATCCATGCAAGTCATATTTCCATGAAGAAAGGGAGTGATTTTTGTTAAGCCAATTGATGAGGGAGGGAAGATGGGTCTGAAAAAAACCCAAACATGAATGTTTATGGCTGGAGTCAGCTGTCTGTATTTTATTCCACTTTATTATGTACAGAATTCTTTTGAAGACAATCCTGTTCTTCATTTAGCCCAGGAATTATTCAGAGTTTGTGTTTTCTAGGCATCTTTGCAATTTTACAGTCGCCTTACACTGTGCCAAGGGTAGTTTAAAATACAATATGAGGTTCCTTACTTGTGTTATTTATTTTTTCCCAGTTTCTCTGAGCACTGTTTTGTTCTTGCTTAGGCAAACTTTGATTTCAGCTGGAAACTCTGTTCCTCCATGAAAACAGAAGGTAATGGGGAAAACACTGAGCCGTTCACACACTCATCACAAATCTCTCCTCTCTCACAATAAACAGTCCATCATGTTCCAGCTCCCCCTCAATGCTGATGATTTTCCCACTCTACAGAAGCCAGAGTTAATGCCTCCTTTGGATCCTACTCCCCTCTTTGTGTCTTCATCTGCACCACGATTTATGAATAAAATGCTGCCTGTATCATCATTTATTGAGGTACCGCGTTTTCTTGATACGACCAACAGCTCATCCTAAGGCACTGTGTGCACAGAGAAACCTCAGAGAGGAACACCAGAAACTGTGGAGCCTCTCATGGAATAGTTTGGGTTGGAAGGGACCTTAAAGATCGTCTAGTTCCAACTCCCTGCCGTGGACAGGGATGCCACTGCCTAGACCAGGTTTCTCAGGACCCCATCCAATCTGGCCTCGAACACCTCCAGGGATGGGGCATCCCCGACCTCTCTGTGCAACAGCAGACATGGTCCATGGTCCATGGTCTCATGGGAGACTCAAGAGAGGTTTCCTTTCCAGAGCAATATTCACATATAAGGCACCACAGAGCTGGCCATCTTGCCTGCTTATTCTCCTCCTCTTCCCATTTTCTTTTAGCAAGGGGTGAAGAGAGCAAATTGCAAGACCCTAATGCCATTTGGGAATATTGTGGCTCCTGTTGAGCTCCATCTGAGTCCATAAATACTCCTGTTCAGGTGTTGATCAACGTGCAAAAGCCTATTTGGCCACGATGCAGCAAGGACAGCTCCTGGTGAACTATTCAGAGCACCCTGCATTTCACAACACAGGAGCCAGCTCTTTGCACCACGTCTTAATTCTCATGGATTTTTTTTTTTTTTTTTTTATTTTAAGCCTAACCAGCACTGAATAATCTCTTAGTGCTTTAGAAAATAATAAGAAGTTAGGGCTAAGCCTACAAAGACTGAGTTTGATCGGTCCCTTCCAAAACCTAGGGAAAAGATCGATGTGAACACAGTCCAAGACACGATTTCCCACGAGCATCAAACCTCTGAATAACAGAACTCCACTCCATGCAGTTACATCAGCAATAAATGACTTTGATCCTTTGGTACTTGTCATTTGCCTTGAGTCCTGCAAAATATGGAGGGAAGAGACCAGAGAGGGAATCCACCAAGGTGCACTTTTCGGGAACACAGCCCATCTGCACGGGAATAATCTGCTTTTGCAGAGCAGGCACAGCAGCTCGTGCATAAAGCAGCTCCTCCCAGCCCTCCCCACGTCGCAGCCCCTGCTGAATGCAGAGGGAAGCAGGTGCTTGTATGGTTTTGTGTATATTGTTGGGATGGGTGGATTGGGAAAATCGCCCCGACCGGTTCAGGGAAAGTGTATTTCCTCTGAAAAGGAAATCTGGACAATGGCAGTAAGAGATGCTCCGGGTTTCTAAGAGCTGCACAATCACTCTGTGATCTCACAGCTGGACTCAGGAGTGTCTTCACAAGTAAATATAATGTGTTTTGCTTTTAGCAGGATTTAAGCATCACTGACAAGCACGAGCATCTCTTTTTTTCCTCCTTATCCATCATCTTGCCATTTGACAAGTGTGAGAAGAGACTGTACACACTCATTTCATCTCCCAACAACAAAGAAAAAAAAAAAAAAAAGAGGGTCAGCAATCTTGAATGAGAGAAGATCCCAATATCAAAATATTCAACATATAATGAGTTTTACACATTAGAAATGGAAGAGGAGGTGCGTAACTCTTTGACTATATATCCTTGCTATCCACATAAAATAATCTCTTTTTTTATTGGGATCATAGAATAGTTTGGGTTGGAAGTGACCTTAAAGACTATCTCATCCCAAACCCCTGCCATGGGCAGGGAGCCTTTCACTAGACCAGACTGTAATTTTATATCTGATACCTCTATGTTGCAGGATGGAGCAGAAGGAAACCTTCTCAGTGGGAGTAGAAAATGTTACAGGAGGATCAGGCACTGTAACTGCTCCACTGGCCACAAAACTGCATCCCTAAAGCCGCTGAATGGGGCTTTGGATAAATAAAAATCTCAGTCTTTTTTCATTTCATCTCTTTCCGTGCCTCAATTTATGTGTCTGTCTGGCAGACAGACACCCCTCACGCTGACACACAGGACACTTGGAAACACAACACAAAATGATTATTTTATACAGCTACTAAAATGTTTTATGTATTTCTCTAAGGGTACTGTGCATAGACACACACGTATATACACATCTACATACACAATGTGTCTAAAATTATATACTTGGGGAGAAAAAAAATACAGTTCAATGCTAAAATAATGCTCGTTGGTTGCACTGCTTGAGCAGAAAGAAAATGAGCCCCAGTGGCTTCATAAAAATTAGGATGAAGCACAGCTGACATTTCCTTGGCTGTGACTAATAAGCACTAAACATCCCACATGACGTGTACGCCGAGCACTTTCCTCTCTCGGGTAATGACCAGGGGTCTGGGAGCGTGACTGGGATTACTGGGTGGCAACATTATAACCCATCTCCCGAATTCTCCTGGCTCAGCCTGCAAGGGAGCTTAGATTCGGGTGGAGACGTGATCCAAAAGCTCACAGCTGCCTCTGGAGGAGAAATCACAGCGGGATTATGTGTTATAGGAAATGGGGGGTGGGGGGTTGGCCATGGATTTTGTGCGGAGTCAGTTGTCAAGGCCGAGATCAGTTCCTGGCATTAAGGTGTCTCACGTGCCAACAAAACAGCTTAGATATTTGAAAACACATGGAATCATAGAATCATAGAAATGCCTGGGTTGGAAGGGGCTTTAAAGGCCATCCAATTCCAACCTCCCTGCCATGGGCAGGGACACCTTCCACTCTCCCAGGTTTCTCAGAGCCCTATCCAACCCAGACTTCAACACTTTCAGGGATGGGGCATCCACAGCTTCTCTGGGCAACCCATGCCAGGGCCTCACCACCCTCCTAGCCAAGAATGTTTTCCTAATATCTAATGTAAACCTCCTCCCTTTCACTGTGAAAATATTCCTCCTTGTCCTGTCACTCCAGGCCCTTGTAAATAGTCTCTCCCCATCTTTCTTGTAGCTCCTTTCAGGTCCTGGAAGGCTGCAATTAGGTCACCCTGAAGCTTTTTTCTCTTTTCCAGGCTGAGCAATACCAGTTCTCTCAGCCTTTCCTCACAGCAGAGCTGCTCCATCCCTTTAATCTGACCCTCCTCTGGACTCGCTCCAACAGGTCCATGTCCTTTCTGTGTTGGGAACCCCAGAGCTGGAGGCAGCTCTGCATGTGGGATCTCACCAGAGCAGAGCAGAGGGGCAGAGTCACCTCCCTCGACCTGCTGCCCACCCTGCTTTGGATGCAGCCCAGGATACACAACAAATACTGCCCCACATCCTTTGATTTCTCTCTCCTTCTCCAGCAATGAGCCAAGTGGCATTTCGTACACGGCAGGACCGGGAAAAACCAACGCCCTGAAGTCCACCACCTCTACCCAAAACATCCATCCATCCCTTGTTTCCCAAGAAGCAGAATGTGGAGACACATCCTGGCCCTTCTCAGGTGCCACGTACCTGTTACAGGAACTGTGTTGGGTGGCACATGCCCCGTCTGACACCCAAAAGCATTTCCATAGCCTCTATCCAACTGCTCATCCCAAGAGCATCAGCAGCAAACCACAAAGAGAGCTTCCCATCCATCCTGTTGCCAATGCGTTTGTCCCACATTTTGCTGCATGGACAAAGACAGGCAGCTCAGGAGGCGCACACACAGCCCACAGCTTTTGGAAGAGCATTTTCCCAAGATTTCTTCTTTTCCTTTTTTTTTGTTTCCTTATGGTCACGTTTTCCATCCCTCCCCCATGTAGGAAACCTCCATGGCTCATAAAATGCTCCTGCCATAAAAACAGATGCGTTTTTAATTGTCCACCTCACAGGCATAATTGGTTGAACGAAGAGATACATAAAATAGAGGGAGCTTCCCTTGGCTGGTGAGAGAGGAAAAAAAAAGCCCTCCCTCTACCAGCCTGAGAAATGTAGTAATTTAGGTGAATCCACTTAAAAGTCACTTTTCAGTGCTATAATTAGCATGGCCTGGTCCTGTAATGCAGTAACCTTTACCCTGTGGCCCTGCTTTTTCTTTTTATGGCTTGTTAGCAGTGTGGTCACTCAGGTAGAGCCAAGGAAAAGAGACACCTATGGAGTTACGGGATGGCAAAGTACCCTTTGCCTGGGCAAAATGCATCCACTCACCTACTTAAAACTAACATTTCTTACCCTATTCCAATCAAATCTATGCAGGAAAAAAAAAAAAAAAAGTTAGTCTCTTTTTTGTCATTTGCTCATTGTGGGAAAACTTTTCTCTTGTCAGCTCGGTCAGCTGTAGATTTACCCAGGATGCAAAGACCCCGAGCTTGCAGGGCATGTGAAATCACACCCAATAAAGATGATAAACAACCAGAATTCTGCTAGAAAAGGATAAGGAAAGAATTGAAAATAATAATAATTAAAAATGTGTGGCTTCCTTTTATTTAAAAGGTTTGGTATTTGACTGAACCTTTCATGATAGATTCCTTCCCAACATTGTCATTAGTTCACTGTAAAACCCTAAAAATTTAAAAGGCTTATTTTGTCCATCTGTAAAATAAAGAAATAAAACTAGGACCTAGATTTTCAGCACTTCCACTAAGGCTTTTAAAATGCCTGTTGCTATAGAGCTGTGAAATCTTCTTACAAATGAGTCTGAAACATTATCAGCACTCTGAGAGGTAATTACAAAAGGAAAAAAAAAAAAAAAAGAAATCACTATTTTTCCTCTGTCCTTTACAACCTTTAAACCTAGATTTGTAATTGAAGTGCAAACTGACCTTTACAACCTGTACAGCATCACTAAAATATATTATTCTACAGGGCTTGGGGGAATTTTCCATGCTCAGCAATTCAATAATCTGACTTCCTTTCATTTCTGTTCTTCAGACAATGTGACAAAGCTGGATTTTCCTTCTAACTCCAGTCACAAATAAAGCAGGAGAGATTGAGGGGCTTTATCAACATTAAAATCAAAATCTCCTGTCAACTTGCTGCTATAACCTGCTTTTTGGCGAATAACTCAGCTGTTTTGCCCACCTTCTCCAACATCTCAGCAGTTAATACCAACCCATATTAAATCCCATTTGCAATCTGCTCCCTCAGACAGTTAAATGGTCTGTACAGGGAAATGATCCATCAGCACCAGTTGAACCATCTGAGATGATTTTCTCTCGAGCCTTGCTGTATAATAGCACAACTGCAATCATGTGCAGTGCCATAAACACACCAAAATGAAATGTCAGGCACCAGGCTCTGCTGCTGGGTAACTACACTGAAAGGAGTTGAGTGCACGTAGAGCTGCACGGGGGGAAAACGCTGCAATCCTGCGCGCAAGTGAAGCTCTCCAAGTATTGATCTCACAAATCTCTTTCAGTCCTTGGGAGTCCGTCCACAGACAATCATTTTAACACCAATCAGCCCTGCCCTCTGCCAGTACAACTCCAGCTTCTCCCAGTTTAGCTGAGTTTGGAGCTGTCGTAGGAGCACAGGGTCATTTGGGTTGGAAGAGATCCTTAAGATGACCAAGTCCAACTGTTAACTCAGCACTGACAAGCCCACAACTAAACCATCTTCCCAAAAGCCACACATCACATGTCTTTTAAACCCCTCCAGTGATGAGGACTCAACCACTGTCCTGGGCCTGTTCCAATGCTTGACCACCCACAATTTTTCCTTATATCCAGTCAAAACCTTCCCTGGCACAGCCTGAGGCTGTTTCCTCTTGTCCTATTGCTTGCTGCTTGGGAGAAGAGACCCCGACCTGGCTACAACCTCCTTTCAGGGAGTTGTAGAGAGCAACCAGGTCCCCCCTGAGCCTCCTTTTCCCCAGGCTGAGCCTCCTCAGCTCCCTCAGCTGCTCTTCACCAGTCCTGTGCTCCAGACCCTTCCCCAGATTTGTTGCCCTTCTCTGGACATGTTCCAGCCCCTCAGTGTTTTTCTTGCAGAGAGGGCTCCAAAACTGAGCACAGGATTTGAGATGTAGAACCTCCATCTGTACCTGCAACTGCAGTGCAAGGCTCTTGTGCTGCTCTCACCTCCTTCCCTACCAGGGACAGGTTCACCTCAATGAGTGACCCCAATTTACCTCCCCCCTCATCCCACAGGCAGCAAAGTTTTTGTTGATCAAACTTAAAACAACCTGTAACCCCCCTTTCGTTTTATATCTTTGCTTAGTCATCTCAATGAGTCTCCTTTGAAGTCCTGCTTAAAGCCATGTTCAAAAATGCCTCTAAAAGTAGCATTTTGACTCAAGGGTGGTACAGGCTTAGACAGCACAGAACAGCTACATGTTATTTTTGGCCATATCCAGGATTTTTCAGTTTGTACCCCCTGGGAGTCAGCACCAGAAACAAAAGCTGCTGCTCCTTCTTGTGCTGCTATGTTTGTCTTTCTCTCCCAGCCCAGGTTTTGTCTCCAAAAAGCAAGACTGGACTCCAGCCACAATCACCTCCTCTCAAGGCAACATATTTCTCCATTTTTTACACCCAAATGGGGGATATTATAATTTTTAACACCACCTAAAAGGGTGTCAGACAAGACTTCGGCACACAGGGTTACTGTTTCCTGCAGCTTGAGAGAAAGAAAAGGAGAAATACAGCTGAAACAAACGACTTATTTGAGGCTGTGCCTTTTGAATGTTTTAACAAGTTTGCTTTGTCTGCACCTTTCGTAACGTGATTGTTGCCATGGGACCAAAGTGGCAGAGCACTCATTGGTACTCACAACTCAAAACCACTCAAACTTCATGGAACTGTTTGCTGTGGCAAAGCACAGGGAGTCACGTGTGCCATCTTAACCTTCTGGACTTATTTACTGTATTAATATTAATTAAATGACTTTTAAGGGAGGATGAAAATTCCTCCTCGGTTAGTTTAACCCCTAAGGAGTGTATTGAGGAACTCCATTATCTTAAATCTAGAAATAAAATTCCCATTTTGTGACATTGCAATCTAGGAAAGATCCATGACATTACTTGTTCATTATTCTGCAAGACTGGATGCATGAAGATCACAGGATGAGAACAGGGAAAGTTTTCTTGTACAAATTGCATCTGTGTTTTCTGAACAAAGAGAGAATATAAGCAGACAGCAATAGAAAATGTTCTGGTAAACACATATAACCCCCTTGAGGTTTAAATTATTTCAAAATAAAACACATGACCTTCAGCTTTGGTATTCAAGAGGAGGTTGTGGACTCACAGCTTATCATCAGCATTTTCTGGAAAAAATCTGTTAATTCTCATGCTAAATTCTAAAAAGCTGTGATATCAGTAACAACCAATCAATGTTGTATTCAAGTTCTTTTCTTTTCTTTTCTTTTCTCTTCTTTTCTTTTCTTTTCTTTTCTCTTCTTTTCTTTTCTTTTCTTTTCTCTTCTTTTCTTTTCTTTTCTTTTCTCTTCTTTTCTTTTCTTTTCTTTTCTCTTCTTTTCTTTTCTTTTCTTTTCTCTTCTTTTCTTTTCTTTTCTTTTCTCTTCTTTTCTTTTCTTTTCTTTTCTCTTCTTTTCTTTTCTTTTCTTTTCTCTTCTTTTCTTTTCTTTTCTTTTCTCTTCTTTTCTTTTCTTTTCTTTTCTCTTCTTTTCTTTTCTTTTCTTTTCTCTTCTTTTCTTTTCTTTTCTTTTCTCTTCTTTTCTTTTCTTTTCTTTTCTCTTCTTTTCTTTTCTTTTCTTTTCTCTTCTTTTCTTTTCTTTTCTTTTCCTCTCCTCTCCTCTCCTCTCCCCTTCCCTCCTCTGTTCTCCCCTTCCCTCCTCTGTTCTCTTTCTCCTCTCCTCTGTCTATTCTCTCCTCTCTAGTCTCTATTATCTTTATTTTCAATTTTCACGTGGCAATATTCACTTCTATTCCTCCAAGCCGTTTTCCCAAAGAGCATCCTCCTCTGCTTTATCTAGTTTCACTTCAAACAAGGCAGGAAAACAGGTTTAAACACAATCCCCTACGAGATTTCCTTCCAATTTCCCATTCCTGCTCTCTGGAAGCGCTAAAGTGTTTCTCACCAAAAACCATCTCCGTACTCAATTAAAACTCCCTAAGTCCACACAAACAGCCTAAAGATTTGCTTAACCCCTGCTGTGCCCCCTGCAATGGAAGGCTGTCTGCTCAGAGGGTTTATTCCTCATGGAGAATGGTGTGAAAGGAATCATCCATTAGAGCACTGTAGGGAAAAAAAAGCAGACCGACTTGTCCAGCAAGCAACTGCTCGGTGGATCCTCCTACTCTTCCCTGAGACTGGACTCTACTTGTTTTCATTCTTTTCCCCCCTTCAAGCCCAGCAAACCTTGCAGAGGACACTAATTGCTTCCACTGACAGCCTGCAGTAACAACTGCACAGCTCCCGGGTCACAACCAACCTCATTCCCAGCGATGGGACCGTTGCTCTCGGCTTCATGGGCAGCATCAGGCCCAGAGAATAAACCAGACCTTGCACACAGCCAACAGAAGTGTCCCAAGAAGCATCAGCGTGTTTGGGTTGGTGTGCCCAAGCCCTGGAGGCCTCCGTGGCACAACGGATGCTCAGCCCTGACGACCCCACACTCCACCCCTGCATGCAGGAGTAATTAAACCAACTTCATCCCCCGCCATCAAACCTCACGGCTGACTTTGTAACTGAAGGCATAAAAACTCACCATAAACATGTCCTGTCCCCACTTCGAGAATTTTATTTTTATTTTGCTCTAAAAATTTTACATAACTTGTACTTAGAAACCCAGAGGGAAGTCGCTCCAATCAGGATCACAAGTCATTAGATAAACTTCCCGCCCGTGGATATTTCTCCCCAAATATACCATTATTTGCACTCTGCAGGCTGTGCTAACAGAATGTGAGCTTGTCCTGGACTATCTCTAATTCTGTAGGAAGAAAGAGGCAAAATATTTGAAGTTGGTTTGTTTTTCAAGGTGAGAGTGAACTTTTCTCTGTTGACTTTAAATGCCAATTTTTAACCTAATCAAATACCACATTTCATTTCTAATGCAGGAAAATGGCAAAAGAAATTAACTCCAAACTAAACCACTACTATTTTGGTAGCATGAAGAAGAGAAAATTGCATATTTTTCAGTGATTAATCTCAGAAAAGCTTCTGAAAAATCAGAAAAACTATCATGGTGGCCTAAGAGATGAAAAGAGAAGGAACATTTTATTCTATTTATTTATTCCTCCTTCTGTCACCCATAAAACAAACAAAAAATAGAACAACATCAGTGTGAAATCAGCATTTCCCAGATAAATATCTAAGAATAAATTTATGAAAAGACCAAACATGGCAGCTACACTTCTGGGAGTGGAAAATTTTCATGCTACAAATAGAGCTCTTGCTGGAGGATGAAGTTGGCTTCCAAAATGGGAGCTGGAGAAGGTAAAGGGGTTAATGTGTATTTAATGTGTTTTCTTTCTTTCTTTTTCTTTCTTTCTTTCTTTTTCTTTCTTTTTCTTTCTTTCTTTTTCTTTCTTTCTTGCTTTCTTTTTCTTTTTCTTTTTCTTTTTCTTTTTCTTTTTCTTTTTCTTTTTCTTTTTCTTTTTCTTTTTCTTTTTCTTTTTCTTTTTCTTTTTCTTTTTTTTTTTCTTTTTCTTTTTCTTTTTTCTTTTTTCTTTTTTCTTTTTCTTTTTTTCTTCCTTCTTTCTTTCTTCCTCCCTCTCTATTTCCCTTCCTTTCTTCCTTCTTTCCTCACTTCCTTCCTTCCTACACCAATTTCCATGCCAAGTGCATGGTTTCCTAATAAAACTTTGTAAGCTTTTGTTGTTCCTTTGGACCGTGAGCATCCACAAATCTTGGGTGCTCCCTCTCCCTTGATGCCACAGGAGCATCCACGTTTCACCTGGGGCACCAAAGGGGGCCTGGGGTGAGGAGAAGGCTTATTTTTACAATATCTAATCACTGGCAGAAGTCAAAATACCTCTCTCTGTTTACCCAGGTCTGTGCTTGGAATGGCATAAAGACCATGGGACATTACTGCGGATCCTTGGAGCGAATGTGCAAGGACCTGGGCTCACACTGTGGTAACAACTTGCCCTGGAGATGTTACAGCCACGGCGTTCAACCAGCTGGACCTGAAACCGATGGGCAAATGTGCAAACTGGAGGTGGGAACAAGGATTTCTGGGAAGGCTTGGGCTCCCAAGCAACAAGGTTTTCACCTGCAGAAACACCAGCAGTGAGTGGACTCTTTTTTCCTACACTCTGCAGACCTCCATGGAGAAGAACCTGGGGGTCCTGGTGGACAACAAGCTGCCCATGACCAGCAGTGTCCTTGTGGCCACGAAGGCCAATGGCATCTGGGGTGCATTGGGAAGAGCACTGCCAGCAGGTCAGGGAGGTGATCCTGCCCCTCCACTCAGCCCTGGCGAGGCACATCAGGAAAGATGTGTCCAGTTCTGGGCTCCTCAGGACAAAAGAGACGTGGAGATCCTGGAGCATCTCTCTTGTGAGGAAAGGTTGAGGGAGTGGGGGCTGTTCAGCCTCGAGAAGAGACACTGAGAGGGGACCTCCCCCATGTCTGTCCGTGTCAGCAGGGAGGGGGCAGAGGATGGGCCAGGCTCTGCTCAGGGGGGCCCAGCAATGGGACAAGAGGAACGGGCAGGAACTGATGCCCAGGAAGTTCCACCTGGACACGAGGAAGAACTTCTTTGCTGTGCATTGACCCAGCACTGGAACAGGTTGCCCGGGGATGTTATGGAGTCTCCCTCCCTGGAGAAATTCCAGAACTGGCTGGACACAATCCTGTGCCATGTGCTTTGGGATAACCCTGCTGGAGCAGGGAGGTTGGACCAGCTGACCCACTGTGGTCCCTTCCAACCTCACCCACTTCGTGATTTTATGACCCACCATTGCACTGAGGAGAGAACACAGACCGTGAGCTGAGACATGAAGGCATGAAAAAATCACAGGAGCAGCAGTGCCAGTAAAAGACCTTCAAGAGGAGTGAGCTGGTCTTTCCTTGTCCCCATCCTGCATCTTGTGGAGCATCCATCACTTGCCACAAGCAAGTAATCATTGCTCCATCACTGTGGGGTTTAAAATTCACAGCCTACGTCCAAAGGCTACTTTGACATGGGAAGACACTGTTGCTTTGGCCACCTCAGACCTCTGGCAAGGACAATTCGGGAGGAAAACACTGAAAAGAAAAACTCCTCTGACAGATTGATTTGTAGTGACCATTAGAAGCTGTTCAGGCATGTGAGGGGATACTCCAAGGACCTCTCTAAGCAGGGAAGGCGGTCAAAAGCAGATGAATTTATCATCATTGGAGAGTTCTGCAGTTCATCCCCAGCTTTTGTCATTTATCACAGGGATGTCACATAGCTGGAGCTCTGGGATTCTTAAGGGTGAGAGCTGTCACATAAATACAGTTATTAATGCAGCAAGTGTATTATACAGTTAAATGCAAATGTTGCAATCTGGCAACCCATTTTTCCTGCCAAACCTAGAAGGTTTTTCCTGTCAGGAATTGATGGGAGCAGCGATAAATGGGGGATAGATAAAGTTAATCCGACTGCTTTGAGTTGAACAGGGAAGGTATTACTTTGAAGGGTTTAACATATTAGCGGAATCAAAACGACATTTCAAAATATTTATGGAAATCATTTCCCTTTTTTTTTTTGTGAGCTTATACAAGCAGTATAACAAAAACATACAAAATACTATTAAATCCTACCCTTAATTAAACATGCTGACACTTAAAAGCTTCTGTCTGATTTACTTGAACAAATCTTCTTTCAGTAAATTATGACTTTAAAATATCTCTTGGCTCTAAATGAATCTGCATTCCAGAGGAATTAAAACCTTTTTAACAGAAGCTTTAAAAAAAAAAAAAAAAAGTTTAAGCTACACCTCCAACTTATCAAACATAATGGTAAAATAGGGAATGAAAAAGGGAACAATATACATAAATGATAAAATTAACTGAGAAAAAAAGCCTTTATTGTTTCATGTCTATTCAGAAAAGCTGAGGGGCATGGATTCATCCACCTCTTCAGCAGGTTGGTGAGGCTCCAAGGCATAAGGACAAGCATTCATTCTCCCTGGAGCACACAGAGGAACTGGGAATGTGCAAAGATCACTTTGGTCCAGCTAAGGCACAAATGACCCCACAATTCTCCCCAAAAAGCCAAGGGTTACTGCATTTCTTCGTGTAATATGAGTCAGGTGGGAAGGAACTGAGTTGTCTTAATCTTTTACCCTGAAGGGAAACTCCCTCATTTAACTCAGGGGTGATTCAGGTGTCGCTTGAGATGTCCTGGTGTGCCACCACACCTCATACTGCCATCTCAGAAGTGAAAGGACAACAAGTCCTGTGTCAAAACTGCCAGCCCCACACGTCTCACACCCCCTGGGGCATCTCAATAGCCTCAAGACTCACCAATCCTGCAGCCCAGAAAGCCAAACATATCCTGGGCTGCACCAAAAGAAGAGTGGCCAGCAGGGTGAAGGAGGGGATTCTTCCCTTCTACTCTGCCCTTGTGAGACCTCACCTGCAGCGGTGTCCAGCCCTGGAACCCCCAATCCCAGAAGGCCATGGAATTGTTGGAGTGAATCCAGAGGAGGCCATGAAGATACTCAGAGGGAGGGAGAACCTCTGCTATGGAGAGAGGCTGAGAGCTCGGGGTGTTCACCTGGAGAACAGAAGGCTCCAGGGAGACCTCAGAGCCCCTTCCAGTGCTTAAAGGGGCTCCAGGAGAGCTGGAGAGGGACCTGGGACAAGGGCCTGGATGGCAGGACAAGGGGAAACGGATTCACACTGAGATAAGGCAGGTTTAGTTTATATCTAAGAAGAAATTCTTTCACTGGCATAGGTTGCCCAGGGAAGCTGTGGCTGCCCCATCCCTGGAGGTGTCCAAGGCCAGGTTGGAGGGGGCTTGGGACAACCTGGTCTAGTGGAAGGTGTCCCTGCCTCTGTCAGGACGGGGTTGGAACTACATAGTCTTTAAGGTTCCTTCCAACCCAACCCATTCCATGATTCTGTGGCCTCCTCAGGATGAGCTGAATCCTGACAGACACCACGGACTGAGATGACGGAGGCACCTACTTTAGGTGTCTTACCCACACAAAGGTGTAAACATTCTCTGCCACACAAAGGTCACAGCTCAGTCCAGTCCATCTTAAAATTACTGATTGTACCCTGAATGTCAGCATTTCAGAAGTGCTTCTACAAATCCATCCCCCAAAAAAATCCTCAGACTGAGCCTGAGAGCTCGTTGCCACAGTTTAATTGACTCTTGCTGTTTCATAGTGGCTTCAAGCTTGTCCAGGGATGCTTCTCTTCCCAAAAGCATCCCAAACTGACAATACTTCACCATAAGCGATCCAGTGATTTTAGGGTTATGCGGTGGCAAAATAAACTTATGAAGTGCTTTTACTCATCACTCAAAAAATTTTCAGGTGGTGTGGCAAATTTCCTGGGGAAGGGTGAGGAGGATGGAATCCCCTTTAATTCCAGTAAAGAACACAGCAATGCATACATGCATTTTAGCAGACCTTGCATGCCCAGGGAAAATAGGTGCCTTGTGAGGTAAATTTTTGACCAAAACACAGGTAAGAGCGGCAATACAAAAGCTGAACTTTCAGTCTCTTCCAGAACAGTTGAACTTGTCTCACCCTGAAGCAGCTCAGATTTCAAACTGAGCTTTCCTATGTGGAAAATACTTTGAAACTCCTTTGTGGCCATAGGAATTCTTTTCCATGCACCATCTTAACCAGGATTGTGCATCAATTCAATGAGAAAAGCAGCTTTATTTTCTCACACTGTACACATGTGGAGCCGAGGCCTCTCTCAGTGTAGGAAAAAAATCCCACATATTTCAATAATGTTCACTTTAAAAAAAAAAAAAAAAAGGGAGAAGGGAGGTGAAAGCAAAAAGGTTTTTTTTCCAAACCAGGAGAACTCCACACATTTTTAAGTAAATCCCATCAGTGCTAAAAGCCCCCAAAATATCCTTCTTATAACTCCTCCTTAAACAGGGAAATGCTTCTGCCACTGACTCGTAAAGCATCCAAAGGTGCCACAGAGTTAAGACTCTTGGACTACATCCCAGACCCACCTGAAAATGGGTAATAAGTTGTGATGGAGTCACTGCTCTACTGCTCTTGACCTTGCAGTGAGACAAGACCAAACATCCAGTAAGGAATCAAACTCCTCACTGAGGTAAGCGATGCAGGAGGCCTGGTTTGGAGAGCATGGATTGCTGCCATGGCCAACCAGCCTCCATGGAAAGGACATCAAGGCCCCTTCATGCCACTTAAAGCTCAGTCTCATGGCTTCCAGGCAGCCAACAAGTGCTACTTGCAGCCTGCACAGCCACTTCTCTTGAGATCACAATAAGACAGGGTCAGGTTGTGAAAAAATGAAAGCTTTTGGTTCTGTTTTTTTTTTCCTTCTTCTATCATACTTCTCAGAGAGCATTGCCCAGTTATGGATCCTTTCATTTCCAGCCATTTTGGGGAATGTGTTGGGAGATTAACCAGGCATATCACTCACAAGAAAAGAGACTGGTTTTCGCTGTCAGTGCTCGACCTGGGCATTTAATTTGCTTTGCCTAAATTAAAAGCCAGTTACCTTCAGTGCCTAATCTTGGAGAACCCCCTCATCCCAGCAAACAAACCAGTTGATTTTTCCTGTAACATATAAGTACTTAACATGCTGTTTGTAGCCAAGGACCACTGGAGGAAGCTGCTGGTATTCTCTCCTGGCCTTAGCTCCTCATCCCAGCTCCAAACACCTTCTTTCCTTTTGCTCCCTTTCTCTTCCCAGTTAATCCAGGGTCAGTTGCATTCAGCCAACTGCATTTTATGGACATTTATGTTTCAGTTGTCTCAGGACACCCAGCCCTGAGCACAGGTCACACAGGGATTTGTGCTGCCTCTGGGAAGAACTTAGACCAAGATCATCCACAGTTTGGTCTCGTATACACCCTGCTCACCTCAGCAGCGAGTCTGTCTCTCTGACTGGAGCTGGCATTCCACTGGGGATGAACTCTCCCAAATTCAGTCACCACAGATATAACCCTTATTCTGAGTGACTCAGCTCTCAAAAGGAGAGAAAGCATTGCAGAAAAGGGAATAGCCCAGTTTGACACTCAGAAACCTGCCCTCATCTGATGCCTTTGTGAGCCCTGTGCTCAAGAGGCAGAAAGTCTGGGTGAATTTGAAAAGGAATCAGGTAACATTGGTTTTATTGTGTTTTGGCAGGACCCTGCAGCCAGGTAAGCAAGAACACAAACCATAGCAGCTGAATGTCCTGTGTGGCAGGATCACCATTAATCCCTATTCCCTAATACTCTGCCTCCCCTCATCTGCCTAACAGCCTCATTTTAGGCAGAGTAAGAGTCACTTAATAAGAAAGTAGGAACTGTGGCAATTTTACTATTTAGATATCCACAAACATCATCGTTTCCCTAATAGCCAAGGCTATAAACCGACCAAATGTTCACTCCCTGCTCCCATCTCCCAAGTTAGAAGGTGTTCAAGGAGAACCATGCATCAGCCTCTGAAGGAAAGGGGTCAAGTGGCAAAGGAGGAAGATTAAGCCATGATTTGCAGCTGGGGAAGCAGAAAACGCTGCCCCAGAGGTCTCACCTGAAGAGCTGACCCCCCTGAACAGAGATATATCAGCACTGCCAGCTCTGTGATTCATGGGGTGCTGCTTTCTGCTGGTGCAGCTCTCAGGAGAGATTCCTGTAGAGCACTCAAGGCTGTTTGCCTGGAAAAGGGGGCAGTGGAAGGACACCTCAGTTTTAGGAGAGGACTGAGGGGAAGAGAGCTGCCGGTCCTCCTCTGCAGAGCACCCTGGAACTGTCTGTTCTGGAGATACAACAAATCAAACGGGAAGAACCAGGAGAGACCTACTGGAGAACAGGGAGAAGGGATGAAACAGGAGGCAGCTGGAGGAATTCTGGGGCTGATAAGAGGGGTAGGCAAGCATGGTTAAAATAAAAATAAGCTGCACTCAACTACCTGGACAATTAATGGTAATTCTGAGATCAAAAATAATTAGTGCAATTAGTGCCTTATTAGTGCCGATTTATGTAACTCCTCAGGAAAGAAGGAAATTATCCAGCCATGGTTTCGGAGTGCTCTGAAGAGTCAAGGAATTGATTCTTAAATTAAAAAAAAAGAAAAGAGTAATTTAGGAGAGCAAACATAATAGCTGTGTGATACAAGGCTTTCCTGGGCTAAGGATCTCCAGTGATTAAGGTGGTTTGTGCTGCAAATAATTTTGTCCATGTAAACATCTTTCCTGACTACATCAATCTCCAAAGACTGACTCTGTACTCCTACATCCTCTCCAACCTCCTAAATTTACTTTCAAATCTTCTGACTATTATTACTATTACTATTTTTAATCCTCTGGTTTGCAAAACTAGACTAGATGTGAATTAGGGCAGATCTGATGCCCTGAGGAAACTGATGGAGAGAGAAGGAGAGAGACTGGAAACCAGTCTGAGAGTTTATATTGCACAGAGAAGGTCAATCAGGTCCATCAGGCAAATTACAGTTGTATAAAGGCAATATAAAGAAATAAACCCCAAATTCCCCTTTCTTCACAGCCAAATCTCAGCAGGAACTTCAGTCATATACAGGAAATCGGAGCCACATCCTAAACACTTGATTTTTGCCTGCAGGCTGCATTAAGGGAGGCATCTTTAATAAATTGGGCAACGTTTGGAAGAGCCATTTTAATTCTCTAATTAGCATGCGTGCAATGAAAGCCAACTGTGCGTGTTTGTGTGTACACAGCTCTGGGAGAGGGGGCTTAATGAGCTGGAGCTCCTGCAACTGCAACTGAAGTTTCGTTTTGTCAGTGTTGTGAGGCTGGGATGCAGCTTTCAACCCCACAACACGCTTTTGCACCTATAAAATATCCTCTTCCTCGTTCTTTCTTTTTTTTTTTTTATGGAGTCATAGAATGATTTTGGCTGGAAGGGACCTGAAAGATCACCCAGTTCCAACCCCCTGCCGTGGGCAGGGACAGCTTTCACTATCCCAGGTTGCTCCAAGCCCTGTCCAACCTGGCCTTGGACACTTTCAGGGATCCAGGGGCAGCCACAGCTTCTCTGGGCAACCTGTGCCAGGCCCTCCTCACCATCCCAGGGAAACATTTCTTCCTAATATCCAGTCTAAATCTACTGTCTTTCAGTTTAAAGTCATTCCCCTTTGTGCCATCTCTATGTGCCCTTGTCAAAAGTCTCTTTTTCTCTTTCGTCTTTATGGACTTTGGCAAAGTGGAAGAGGGGCAAAAGAAAAGGAAAAGCTACGCAAACATGTGTTGTGGTTTAGCTCCAGCCAGAAACTAAACCTCACAGAGCCACTCACTCCCTCCCCACTCACTGGTGGGGTGAGGAGCAGGAAAGGCCTTGACTCCGTGTAATCACTGCTCTGCAACAACCAGAACATCCCTGGGTTATCCAAACTGCTTTTATCCCAAATCCAAAACAGCCTCCTACTCACCACTATGAGGAAAATCAACTCCATCCCAGCCAAAACCACAGCATCCTACTCTGGCTTCACTTTAAAAACAAATAACCCCCCCCCTCAACAACAACAAAAAAAAGACAACAAAAAATAACAACACAGACAGACCCACAGAGAGCTCTTTCACTGTGGGTCATCTTTATCTACCACCATTCTCTGCAACCAGCACAAGCAAAGCTTTATAGGATCAATACACATCCTACCACCATTAATCACCAACAGAAATAAAAAAAAA
>VXAY01002210.1:29841-74563 GCA_013399855.1 Oxyruncus cristatus
AAGTGAACCTGACAAAAAATGCCCAGATATAATAAAAGGGCTGAAGAAAAGGTGAGGATAGATGAGGGAAAAAAATGAAAAGGCTGGGACAAAGAAAGATCTGCAGCAATTTAAAATAAACTCACAGTGCATCCTGCAGCTCTTGAGTATCGTTTGAGGTCCCCAGAGATCGAAGACTTCTTTCCAGAGAGGTCACTGTCAACAGCAGAGAAAGAAAAGATAAAGAAGCAGGACACTTTTCCAGAGGAAAAAAATACTAGATTTTAGTTCAGTTGCTTGTCTGTTAATTTTATCTTGTTTTTTGAAAAATACAATGAAGTAACCCATGAGACAGAGGGGACAACATCCAGCCATTACCCCAGAATGGATAAACTGAGTTCCTTGGATGCATAAATTGTGAATCCATGAATCTGTGCCATGAGATGATGGGATATGACCCCTTGTAACAGCAAGAAAACCTCCATCCCATGGACCGTGCACGGATCTCTGACTCTTCCAGCTTTGGGATGGCACAGAGCTGTGCATGGAGCATCTCCAGCTGGAAAAGTGCCCCCAGTGAAGACTCAAGAAATCACATAATACCTGTTTATTGCGCTGAATAAAAATTAGGAGGCAGAACATCGATGTTCACTCCAATATCTTCCTCAAGACCTTAACACTCAAAATCTTCTCTGTTCCTATTTTCTTTTCTATTTCTATTCTAAAATGGGGCCCTTTGCTGGGATCATCTCCTGTGTTTGAGCTGCAGAAAAACTCAGGTTTTTCCATCAGGAGAGGAGGATACTCTACCCTAAGGACACCGGGAAGGTGGAAATATAGTTTGCTTTACTTTTAACAACTTCAGATTTAAGATATATATTTATGTGTGTGTGTATATAAAAGTATCAGAAAACCAGGAGCACAGTTGTCTTTTTACACCCTTGAATTTCACTGTCTCAAATTCACTTTCAAATTAAAACCAGGTCACTACTTTTGGACTTAGCACAGCAAGTATGAAAAGCATTTGAAGATTTTCCACAATGAAACATGTTAAACAAATTACATTCTTGATATTTACATGTGGGATTTTTCTCAGGACACTCCCAGTTGTAAAAACTCATCACCCGTTATCAGTCACGCTTCAATATTTAAGGAAAGAAAGAAGAGCAGATTAGAAACATGGCTCAATTATTTCTGCAGAAATTTAGGAAATCCTCTGTTTTAATGACTCTGCAGACTTGGACTTGGCCTATAACTTTGAACAAGTCACTTAATTATACTTCCACTGACAGACAAAATCCTCTCTTCTCTTTTGGGCTCCACTGGCTTGACATAAAAAGTCACTAAATAGCACAATAAGTAACTGATGTGTCTGGACAACATGAATATTCAAACAAACCTTGAACACAACCATCTATTTCTACCCCAACTGCTACAACTCCATAACAGATTTTAGTGCAGAGTTTGGAGATTCAGTGAGATAAAGCCTGAAGGAATTGTCTAAAACTGAGCTAATAATTATTCTTCTTTGCAGGAAGCACAATGTTTTAAAGAATAAATTGGAATTTTTCACTAATAACCCTTTGCTTCTGTAGAAGAACAGATCTGATCCTGCAGAGATCTCATGGATATTATAATTCCTTCTCTTCCCCTCTCTGCAATCCTAAAAACCCAGTCTCCCATGCAGTCTATTTGCCCTCCATTTCAAACACAAAATTTTGCATCAACTAAAAATACTTCTGGGCCCATCAACCGCGGGGAACAAAGCAGAGTGTGGTCCTTGGAGAATGGACAGCCAGTCAAGGTAAAGAAAGGATTTGTGAGGACATTGAGTTTGTAAGAACTTTTTAATGTCATGTGTGCAACTCCAGAAGGAAAAACAGCAGCTGGAACATCCATGAACCTCCCCAGCCTGACCTGCAAAAATCAGGACAATTCAAAGTGAGCTTTGCTACTGCCCGCTTTGGAAAAGATTGGAGCAGGAAGCAGTTTTCCTACTGTAAAACACTATTCAAAACTTCACACACGTGCCATCTTACACTGAGGCAAATCCACGAGCTATCAGATTCGTTGAGGATTTTGGAAAACTCACGTAAAAGGAAAAGAATTTGAGACATGAATGCAAGAGATGAGGAAAGCACTTGTCAGTCAGGTGAGAAAATGACTCAGGTTTAAGTCCCCATCCAATAATTTTACCCAATATTCCAATTTGAACATATTATTTATACGCTTACATAAAGGTCAGTCATACCAAAATGACAAGATGGGCTCTTTGGAGCAGCCAAAGGTCACCATTTGATGAAGCTTTTACCTGGAAAATAGCGGGACTAAGACTCCTGAATCTCAGGAAAACCACCCATGGCCTGGGCTGCGTCAAAACGGGAGTGGCCAGTGGATCAAGGGAGGTGATTCTCCCCCTCCACTCTCCTGCCAGGAACCCCCACCTGGAACACTGTGACCACCTCTGGGACCTGTTGGAGCAAGACCAGAGGTGGCAACGAAGATGCTCAGAGGGCTGGAGCCCCTGTCCTATGGAGACAGGCTGAGGGAGCTGGGGTTGCTCAGTCTGGAGAAAAGAAGGCTCCAGGGAGACCTTGGAGCCCCTTCCAATGCCTTAAGGGCTCCAAGAGAGACGGAGAGAGTCTTTTTGTCACGGTCTGCAGTGATAGGACCAGGGGTAATAGCTTAGATGAAGGGGTAAGGGCATGTTTAAATCAGATTTCAGGAATAAATTCTTGGCTAGGAGGGTGGTGATTGGAACAGGTTGCCCAGAGAAGCTGTGGCTGCCCCATCCCTGGAAGTGTCTGAGGCCATGCTGGATGGGGATTTGAGCATCCTGGTTTAGTGCAAGGTGTCCCTGTCCATGGCAGGGGAGTTGAAGCAAGATGATGTTTAAGGTCCTTTCCAACCCAAGCCATTCTATGATTCTGCGATTAAGTCTGAGCTATTTTGGGCCAAATCTGCTTTGACCACGAATCACCTTACGAAAATCTGTGCAGTTCCTGTGCTGGATGTGGAAAATCCCTCTCAATTTACCAGTTCTGACCATGTGAGCAGAAGCTCTACCCGAGAAGCAAAACATCAGGCTGTGCTGGGGAGATGCTGTGAAGCCACTGTTAAAACAAGTACCTTGTTTTAAAAGCCTTGTGCTCTTCATTTTTAACAGGCACACGCTGGTCCTGCAGGATGAGGCACATCCACAAGGGATCACTGCTGTTGGAGCTGCGCTGATTTACAGAACCTGAGAGTTTCAATCCTTAAATCAATGGGGGATAAGAAACCATTGAGAGATGGCAACGGGGACTCCATCACACCTGAGCTCAGCCTTTAAGATCAAGGTAATGGGACTGTGCATGGCACCAACCTGTTATGTGCAGTCATTAATGAGCAAGTAGCAGGAATTAGAGAGGGAAGAGACTCATTAGAGCACTCGGGTTCTCCATCTGGCCAGAACAGGTCTGATTCCTTCACTATATCCTCCACTGACAAGGCAGGATGCACCAAAGCAACCCCATTTAGGGGTGTTATTTATTTTACTTATTTATAAGACACTTACCGAGAGGCAGCTAAAAGCTGTACACTGAACAAAATGCAAAACCTTGATAAAAATATGCAGGAAAAAAAAAAAGCCATAAATAAGGCAGATTCAGCCAGTATTTGGGCTTCTTTTTGTGTCCTGATAGGAAAAAATCAACTAAATTAGATAACCTATGAAAATTGCAAAAGTGAAAGCGCTATCAAACAACCTGATCTAGTGGAACGTGGCAGGGGGGCTGGAACTAGATGATCTTTAAGTTCCCTTCCAACCCAAACCATTCTATGACCCTGTGATTCTATGAACCTTCCCTATGGTCAACAGGGACAGCCCCAAAAGATTTAGAGAAAGAAACCAGATGCAAAGAATAGGAAAAAAATCTCCCTCTACCCCTTCACACTTCTGTAAGAGGTGGCATTAAAAAATGTCTATAAAGCTCATGACCTGGCAGGAGAGTGATCCAGTAGCACATAAACAGAACCAGCTGTCCTGTCTAAGATTTTTATTCAACACATGAGGAAGATTTCCATTTTCACTGCAGAAAAAGAGAACAGGAATCATTTATGTGTGAGACCAGCCCCGACCAGCTCAGCGCTGTAAAAATCCCTGTTGGTGAGGAGGCAAGTCCTGAAGTGTCCAAAAAGGGTTTAAATCACCTCAAAGGCTCGGAACTCCGTAAGAAAAGAATAAGGAGAGCAAAGAGGCACAAAGCACACGGTGTTTATTACCTGTGCAGTGTTACTCAATAAAATTCAATGGTGCTTTAAAATCCAGGTACAAAGTTGACTTCTTGTTTCATTAAAAACAGTCATTCCCCAAAGGCAGAAAAAATATTGCTGAGATTGCCCACAGCCTGGAATTTTTGGAATCTAAACAGCAGAGGCATAACAGGGGCAACTTGGGACATCTTGGAACAACCTGATCCAGGGAAGGGGTGGAGTCACAGTCCCTGGAAGTGTTTGGAAATGGGTCAACATGGTTTAGTGGGTTGTCTTTGGTTCAGCCAAAGACTTGGTGATCTTGGAGGTCTTTTTCAACCTTCATGATTCTATGATTCCACGATCTTTAGCATCCCAGGAGGGAGAAGAACCTTTCAGGCACACGGTTTGGTCTCCAAACACAACAGGGAACCTGAAAAACCCCGGAGAGGCCTGGGCAAGGCAGGAGAAAAAGAAAAAGAGGAGCTGTGATGGGATTTATGCAGCTTGTAGGATGTTCAACACACCATGCCCAGCACAGAAGGAGTAAAACCCCTCCTCTGGTATAGGGCAGAAAGCATCATGGGCATTATTTCCCTTTTTATATACCCCTAAAAGTTTTTATATACCCCTAAAAGTTTTTATATACCCCTAAAAGTTTCTTTCCCTAAAGTGGCTTAGCTCTGCCAAATCTTAGCAGTTCACTCAGCATCCCTCTCCTGTAGAGCTCTATCCACTTTTTTGGGAAAGACTATAAAAAACACACACATAAACTGAATGGAACTGCCTTTATCAGACAAAAAATAATACGGGTGGTGAACAGAGCAACAACAGTGGAGTATCTTATGGGCATTTCTTCAGCCTGAAAGCACTTTAAAAGGCATTATAAATTCATAGATTCATATATTTTAAAGGCCAGAGAGAGCAATTCTGATTATCCAATCTGATTTCCTCCCATAAAACTTTGTCCTATCACTCCTACATCAAGACTCTGGACTGCAGTTGGACTAAAGTATATCTTATAAAGAGACATTCAAATCTTGATTTAAAGGTTCCAAGCAAAGCCAAATCCATCAGGTCCCCTCCATAAGCAGCTCTAATGGCCAGTTATCATCATACAGAAAGATTGAATTTGTCCAGCTTTAACTCCTATCTCCTGATCTCCTGTGTGAGAACCTTAGATTAATGAGTCCTTTGCTATTTATTTGATGTCTCTCTTCCTACAGAAGTACTTACACACCACAGTTGAGTCCTGTGAGATGTCTCACACAGAAATTTGGATGGCATGGATTTTAAAGTCTGGTTTGCAGACTTCAAACAGTTGTGTCTCCATTTTTTCAAAGCAGTTTTAAGCATTTTAAGTACAGGCATTGTCATTACCTGCTTCACAGAGCACTCAGCTCAGGCAACTCTTAGCAGAAAACACATCATCACCATCTCAAGAGGAGAAACAAAGACCAAGAGAGGTTGTTCAAACCCTAATTGGATGGATTAATGCAATTCTAACAAAGAATGGAAACAGAAATTGGGTTGTGGCATTTCAAAAAAGAGATGTGCCACTCATCTTGAGGTTTTCTCAGGATAAACTCTACCACAGCAGGAGTTTTGATTACAGAAGAGACATATCAAGTCAGGCCTAACCTGGCTGGTTTGGATAATAGTTGGTGTCTGTAACAGCATCCACAGGCTCACCAGCAGGTTGCAAAACTGCAGACTGAGCCCTCAGTTTGGAGCAGAAGTTAATGCCATCCATCTCTACCAATGCCAAATTAAAACTATTGGTGCTGGAGCAACCAAAATTGATGCTACTGCAGGTATTTCTGTGTGTTCTGGTGTGGTTGTTCACCCACCTGCAAGCCAAGTACCCCTGGTCACAGCTGGGAGATTCAAGCTTGTTTATAATCCTTGTTTAATTCCTTGTTTATACGGGGTGTGTGTCACCAACAGAAGGGTCACAAAACCCTTGTAGTCATGGAAAAATTGGTGCTGGAATTTTCCTGGCACTTAAAACATACACAGCTCCCCTACAGAAGAGATGATTATGTTTTAGAAGTTTTGCTTCCCATCCTTCTTCCAACAAGGATCCCTTGCTGCAAGGACTGGGGCTCTGCCCCTGGGACACACTGGGGGATCATTACACAAACAAGGAGGCACTAAAATCCTCTCCCTACACCAGGTCCAGGCCAATCTGCCACCCAGTCCCTATAAACAAAAAACAGAACAGCCACAGATGATTCCACAGGTGATTCCAAAGCAATTTCAAGGTCTACTGTAAAATCAGCACCAATAATTCTTGATTCCTGTCTGACATTAGTGTATTTTAGAACTGTGGTACCGTGACATCAACTTCCATTCAGCAATGTTAGTTTACATCTGTCTGCAAGATAAACTCCTCCAGCCTAATCCAACAAAACTGATGAGCCAGAGCTTGTCTCCAAAGGAGGGAAGCATCTCTGGGGTCTGGGGATCCAGGAGCAGGAGTAGCATCTCTGCTCAGTCTACAGAGCGAAGAATAACAGAAGAGTCTTGGTGTTGGTGTTTTTATAAGGGAGATGGATGTTCTGCAAGCTCACAAGACAGGCTCTGAACACAGCAGTGCCGCAGCATATTAGAAAATAAGTCTGGCTTGTTCCACCTTTCTGCACTCTAACTCCCCATTGTAACAGATGACACAATTAAAAATAGAAAAGGATGTGGTATCAGCAAGGATTGGGATATATCTGTGCCTGTTTAATGGAACATATGGTGGAATATTTTTACATCTTATAAAGGACTGTGTATTGGACATGTGCTGCTGCTCGGGAGATGCAGCAGCAGAGAAGATGCATTAATATTTGCTCTGTGACAAGAGTTGCTGCCACACACCCTGTACAGGCACAGGAGTCATCAGCAGGACAGCACACAGCTGGCTGGGAAACCTTTCATTATACGCACCATTGGAGTTAATTCGGAACACGTTGGCTGAAGTCTCCTGAAAAAGCTCCTGCAGTTCGCTGGGATCGATCTGGGTGGCTGTGGAGACAAAACCAGAAGAGATATTTTAATACTGGAGGCCACTGATCACTTTGAAAAGGGGATGGGCCTTTGAAGGGGGGTGCAGGTTCCTCCTTGCTGCAGAAGTTTGGCCCAGGGAGGGTGGTTTGCTGTAGTTTTACACAGTGTCTGACTGTGCGACTTGCACTGGACTGGCCAATCAGCCCCTCAGGACAGTGAAGATGCTGCTGCAACACGGTGGATGAGGAAGATTCAGACAGCATTTTAGGAATTATTAGCGACCGGAAGCTCAGTTATCAAGCGGGAATATCAGAACCCCAACTGAAGGAGAAACCACAATCACAACATCACTTAACCACCACTTTCCAGAGCAGGAGGGCACGTGAGCAGCTCCTACCTTCATAAAAAGGAAGGAAGCAGCAAGCAGAGTGCAACTGCTCCATGGGCTGAAAACTTTTGGGACTTCTAACCCTCAACATATGCTCCTCTTCTTCCTATTTCTTCCTGATAGCCCAAATGCAAGGGAGTGCCAGGAATTGCTATTGCTACTGCGGTTTGGTTTTGGTTTGGTTTGTTTTTTTTTTTTTTTAAAGCTTCATTTCATCATTTCCCAACTTTAACCCCCCTGAAACTATCCCAAGCTTCTCCACAGCTTCATCATCTGCTGCCAAGGAGAGATGTGAGGTTGGTCTGAGCTGTGCTATAGAATCATAGACTCACAGAATGGTTTGGGTTGGAAGGGCCCATTTAGTTCCAATCCTCCAACCCCCCTGCCATGGGCAGGGACACCTTCCATGAGCCCAGGTTACTCTGAGCCCCATCCAGCCTGGCCTTCAACACTTCCAGGGATGGGCGTCTACAGCTTCTCTGGGAAACCTGTGCAAGGGCCTCACCACCCTTATAGTAAAGAATTTCTTCCTAAGGCCATTAATCACGGCCATTTTACAGAGAAATCACTTAAAGAAGGTTTAAACTGGTAGCTTTACAGATGGCTTAGCCCTATTCTGTTGCCCAGCTGTGTCAGCTTTTACAGGTTTCCCAGAAGCTGCTCTACCTGAAACTTTGGTCATATCCAAAAGCACCCCGGGGCTTGTAGACCCGACACACTGCAGTGCATTCAAACAGCCCCTGCCACCAGCAAGATGCTCCTCTGAGACAAAGCATTACAGACACTCAAGCAGGAGCTATGATTCACATCTTCAACTTTTATAACACGCTCTGCATCCCTCAACCAGATTTCCCTAAGCTGTTAAAAAACAACACGCCCAACCTGTGCTTGGAAGAGCAGGAAGTCAGTGATGGAGCAAGGCAAAAAAACAGGAAAATTCAGTAAAATGAGAGCCCCACTCAGGTTAGTCCTGAGGATGCGTCTCCTGGCACTTGAGGACAAGCTCCACATCCAGAGGCCAGATTTTCCACTGCTTCTCACACTCATGTGAGAGGGTTCAGCCCTGGAACAGCTGTAAATAAAGTCATGGATCAGCCTCTCAGGTTGACACAAATCCAGGGTATTAAATGGTGTTTAATCCAAATGCACAGGGGCTCATTGCTAGAGATTTTCCCATTCTTCTCTTCCTGCAGTTCCTCCTAAATCAACCGTCCCAGAAACTCCTTTCCCTTGCTTTATAGAGTCTGTACAACACCAGAAATGAGCTGGAGCTCCCCTATCCCCTGGGAATTTCACTTGTTACCAACAAGATCCAGCTCTCATTAAGCCACTGGCAAAAAGAGCAGCACAGGATGAGATTTTTACATTTTTACATCCAGTGATGACCCCCATTTCAGGAGGTTTTCCTTGGATTTTCAGGGTGCTGACATGCCCCAGGTTAGTAATATGGGAAGATAAGCAGCCAGGACATGACAGTTGCACGTGCTGAGAGGGCTGGGCCACACATTTTGTGACAGGGATTGTTTTGGATAGGTGGCAGGTAATTTTGGTTGGGTTTTTTTGGGGGGAGGGGTGTTTATACCTCTTTATTTCCATTCTTTCCTTAGAAACATAGGATTTGCCTTAACAGATTTTTAGCCTGGCCCAGTGATCCTGGCTCTCTGTGCACTCAGGTGTTGAACAAAGCCCCAGATGAACCATGAGAACCAAGCCAAGAGTTGGAAACTCCTTCAAATCATCAATCATTACATTAAACCTCCCAAAATAATGAACACTGCAGACTTCAATGTGTTTCCACACGGGGACACTCCTGCAGAATCACATCATCCACTGGTGTGGAGACATTCACCAAAACTACCCCAAAAGTAAAGATGAAATATCCCAAATGTCGCAAAGAGCTGGAGAAGCACCAATTTCATTCCAAGGACTGCCACTTTTATTCCAAGGAATGCACACCTGCATTTTGGAGTCCCTGTGACATCGTGAGAAAGAAACACTGAGTAACACCACGAGTCCAGAGTTGTTCCATGAAGTTAAAAACTACCCAGAAATTCAGGTGCTAATTTGGGAGGGTGAGATTTTTTTTAATTTATTGGTGGAACACCATTTTTCTCACCCTGTACCTCATTTCCCTAATGGAAAGGAGGGAAAATGCAGCAGGACAATGTATGAGGATCATACTCAAGACATGAAGTGATTACAGCCCTCATTCTCTGTCCCATCATCACCGAAGAGGAGGACGTAGAGAAAATCTGGAGTGAAGTTGAGCCTGGGGAGAAGAGAGGGGTGAATGTGTTTTAAGATAATTTCTCATTATCCTGCACTGTGTTTCGATTGGTAATAAATTCAATTTCTTTCCCCAAGTCAAGTCTGTTTTGCCTGTGACAGTAACTGCTGAGTCACTTTCCCTGTTCTTATCTTGATCCATGAATCTTTTGTCATATTTTCTCCTCCTGCCTGGCTGAGGAGGGGAGTGACAGAGCAGCTTTGGTGGGCACCTGCTATCCAGTCATGGTCAGAGCACCACACTTGCCTTTCCCAGCTTGTCACTTCATCACACATTGAGCTCCTTCCTCCTCAGGGGGAGGATTCTTCCCACTCTTCCCCTGCTCCAGTGCTGGGTCCTACCCAAGGAGGCAGTTCTGCAGGAACTGCTCTATCAGGAGTCCTTTCCACACGTCCTTTCCATGAGATCAGTCCTTCAGGACCAGGATGACACCCCACGGGGTCACAAGTCCTGCCTGAAGAACTGTTCCAGTGTGAGCTCCTCTCTCCACAGGTCCTGCCAGAAAATCTTCTCCGGTTTGGGCTTCCCATGGGGTCACAGCTCCCTTTGGGCATCCCCCTGCTCCAGTGTGGAGTCCTCCATGGGCTACAGGAGGATCTCTGCTCCCCCATGGACCTCCCTGGGCTGCAGGGGCACAGCTGCCCCACATGGGCTGCCCCACAGGATGCAGGGGAATCTCTGCTCCAGCACCTGGAGCACCTCCTGCCCCTCCTTCCTCACTGACTTTGGTGTTTGCAGGGCTGTTTCTCTCATATTCCCACTCCTCTCTCTTGGTTTCATGTAGGCAAATTCTGGCACCTTCTCACGGAAACTACCCCTGCAGCCCCCCCTGCACCAAAGCCTCGCAACACAAACCCAACACAATGAGGTAGATCCTTCTCATAATCCATATTCCTGAAGTCCTGGAAATACCTGAATTGCCAAGACAGACTCAACAGGTGTTCTGGAGGTGCTTTATCCCAGGAGTTGCTTCCTCCAGGAAGAGGAGTGAGACAGCAGCAAGCCTAAATCTGCACATGCAACACCCTCTTAATGCCTTTCTGCTGTGAGGAGGTGGAATCTTGACCTCTTTGTCACCTCCTTGCACTTTGGATCAATGCCAAAAAAAACAAAAAAAACCCCAAAAAACAAAACAAAACAAAACAAAACAANCCCAAAAAAAAAAAACAAAACAAAAAAAAACAAAAAAACCAAACCAAACAAAAAAAAAAAAAAAAGAAAAAACAAAACAAACAAAAAAACAACAAACAAAACAAACAAAACAAAAAAAAACTCAAAAAAAAAAAGACAAAAAAACCCCCAAACCTGAATCATGGACTCATTTAGGTTGGAAAAGACCTTTAAGATCAAGATCAAGTCCAACCATTAGCCCAGCACAGCCAAATCCATCACTAAACCCTGTGTCTAAGTAACACATCTACACTGCCCCTAAATCCCTGCAGGGATAGTGAGTCAATCACTTCCCTGGACAGCTTCTTCCAATGCTGGACAACTCTTCCAGTGAAGAAATTGTTCCTGATATCCAACACAAACCTCTCCTGGCAAATCTTGAGGTCATTTGCTCTTGTTCTATCTCTTGCTACTTGGGAGAAGAGACCAAACCCCACCTGGCTATAACCTCCTTCCAGGTGGTTGCAGAGGGTGGTTGCGAACCTTAAAAATCCATACAAGCCTTACACAGGATTTTTGCCACCACTGTTCCACTCAGAGTAGGTTGCTTTCCACGTTTCAGTGCAATTCTTTATTTATTCTTTATTTCTTTATATTTAATTCCCCACACTCCTGTCCACAGGAGGCATTTAGGGTGAGGACTTGCTGCTCGTGGGATGTGGTGTCAGTGCTTGGAGCAAAATATAACACAGGAATCTGTGGTTTGCTTCCCCCAGTCCTGATCAGGAGGGGGGAAATGCTTCTGATGCCTGTGGAGCTCTTGGGTGCTGTGACAGCTCCAAGCACCACGGACAGCGGCTTTGGAAGGGACAGGAGAAATCCCAGCAAGCGGCTGAGCAGGGATGTCTTTCAGTTCCTCTTCCAGACAAGCCAAACACAAAACATGACCAGGCTTATAAGGTCTTGTCTCTGGTGACCTGGATCTAATTAATGTCCGAAGGGAATTGCAGAGGTCCAGGACGACACACATGGCAAAGGTACCTACAGGAACATCCTTTAGCCTAATGTTAATGAAAACTGCCCGTGTTTGCCACGTTAATCTTCCCCGCCTATTAATTATTTCACACTAATTTGAAGCTCCTAATGGCTTTTCTGCAGCCAGGTGAAGTCAATTGCCTCCCTGAACTCAATTCTGCAGCAAACCCAAAATAACTCAAAAGTTCCAGAAAAGAAGAAGCAATAATTAAAGGAACTCCAATAAAAAAAGGCGGGGAACAGGAAAAACAGGACAGGAATTTGATCTTTCTACTTATGATACCTAATGTGGCTGTAGCAAAGCAACTCAGCACCTCAAAGCATAAAGCACCACCAAGAATTATATCCGTGTTCTGTTAAAGAAAGTCACAGATTTCCTGCACCTGAATCTCTCCTTTGAAAGCTTTAAGTGAACTTACAGCATCATCCTTTGCTGAAGAAACTCCAAAAAGGAAGTTCCCTGGTATTCAGACTGCTTGGTTTTTTTACCATGAGACACCTGCAAGGAGTAAAGAGCAGGTAGGGAGCAACCTGCTCACTCTGATTTCAAACCATGCACCCCAAATCCTCAGTTTACCTCCGCTAATGTGGATTAAGTACCACCGCACCCAGCCCTGGGGCTCAGCCCCTTCACAGCCCAGCTGAATGGATAAATCTCACCCATCGAGCACCTTGTTCCTTCTCCAGGACCGCAGCAGCCATTGCAAGGCTTCAATCCCTACCTTGAAGATTTTTCATAGAATTATCTAAGAGAGTAACTCTTTATTGAAGACTATGATCCGCGATCCATGTGCCTCTGGCACTGGGAAATGAGCTCAGGGGAGAGGAAGAGATTGGTTTCCGGCTGCTGGCCCAAGAGTAAGAGGTTTGCTCTGGAGCAAAATGGTAAATTCATGTCTTTATTTCAGTTTTTCCGCCACAACAGACATAAAAATGAGAAGGTGGAAGAAGGTGAAGGAGGCAAAGGCAGGAAAAGAGTAAAGGTAAAGGAACCAATTATCTTGGGAAGAAGAAAATGCTTAAGAAAACAGACAAGCAAGAACTGGTGGGTGCACAGACACCTAAACCCACTCCGGACAAGTCCTTTAGCCACCAATACTTCCCAGGGTGCTCCTCCCTGGGGACTCTGGTGTCTGATCCCATGTTTCAAACCAGTTCTTGGTCTCTTCCACTGCAAGAACACTGTTTTGGTCTTCTGCTGCCTTTCCATTTCATATAAACCACAGGAACCTCGTTTCTCCTCATCACCTCTGCTCTCTTGTTGAAACTGGTCAAAAAACCCTAAAAAAGCACCAGGATAGAAGGGCTTGGCCAAGAGCATGTTTGAAAAAGGCTCCTTTCCTCAAGGAAAAGAGCTTAAAACAGAAGGGGAAATATGGAAGGGAAGGAGAGAAGCAGCATCACGTCTAATGTTGCAAAGTCGCTCCTGGCATTCGAACGTAGGAGGTTTTTATTTCCTCCTGCTGAAGTTTGAGTGAAATGAGTGATAAAGGAAAATGTAAGCAAAAATCACACTCATCAGGCAATGTGATTTTCATCAGCGTTGGAAAACGTGACGCTGTTTCACGTGGAAAAGCTCTGAGGGTCTTTGCTGCAGATTTGGGCAGTGACTTGGACAAAAGAAACCTGAGTCTCCTCAGTACAGAGAGCACAAAGAGGGGGCAGCAAGGGGATTCCAAGCTTAAAAATGGCCTGAAGCTAGTGTTTGCATCAATTCTCTTCCCCTTCTCACACAGTGGGGTCAGTGTATTCCAGAACACAATTACCTGTGGGTTAACTCAAGGTCTGTGTTTGCATTAACACTTCTAAACTCCTCTCCATTTTTTTTTTAATCATCTTCCTGATTTGTCCAAGTTCTTTTGAACATACAAAATAATTTTTTTTCCTCGCTTTAGAAATGAAGCTTTTCCTGAAGGTGTCTTAGGTGGAAGAACTTCATCCCACCCATCCTAACAGGAGATGGGATAAGTATTGAAGTACCTTCCTCCTCCTCCTCTCACTGAGAGAAAACCAAGAACCAGGAACATAGAACATCCTGAGTTGGAAGGGGCCCACAAGGATCATCAAGGTCCAACTCCTGGCCCTGCACAAGACAACACCAAGAATCCCCCTGAGTGTGCCTGAGAGTGTTGTCCAAATGCTCCCTGAGCTCTGTCAGCCTTGGTGCTGTGCCCACTGCCCTGAGGAGCCTGTTCAGTGCTCTGGGGCAAGAACCTTTTCCCAATATCCAATCTAACCCTCCCCTGACACAGCTTCAGGCCATTCCCTCAGGTCCTGTCTCTGGTCCCCACAGAAAAGGGATCAGTGCCTGCCCCTCCACTTCAGTCTCACCCTGCAGAATTACCCTGCTCCCAACTTACTTCCCCATCAGACACACTTGAAGAAAAAATACTGAGAAAGTCAAAGTAAAAACCCTCCCATCTAATTAACAGCTCAGATTTTTTTTCTTTGGAAGTCCTACCACTTCTATAGGAAGTTGACAACAGGACACAGATATTTTATAATCTCTAATTCAACTTAAGTTCAGGGCCTAAACTCCATGAGTGGCTAAGACCAAGGAGGTAAAGGAGGCAGGGAGAGTCATTTCAGGTTGGTAAAGACCCCAGCTGGGCAAGAAATTTTTTCTTGGGCTCTCAGAGGCACTTTCAATACCTAAGCTTTTTTCCAGACTCTGAGATTTGTGCTTTAATTAACATTCCCACAGAAGTAACTGCAGTGTACAGTGTCCCCAGCACAAATGTTCCCAGTAGACCTTGTAAGTTTTTACTGGAGCTCAGCATGGTTCTTCCTTGTAAAAGCCTTGGAAATAAAATAATAAAGAAGCTTTACATATATATGCAATACATATTTCTGAGAGAAATGTTAAATACAGAGCCTATCCCAAGGAAAGTCTAAGAAGCCAAGGAAAAAGGCTCTTCAGGCAAAAGCTTCCCATGTAAGTGAGGTCCAAACTCTGCAGCTTGGCGAGTGCCTGTGCTCTGGTGGCATCAGAAGGGACAGCCCAGTCACGGAGAACCATCCCTTGTGGAATTCCAGAAGGTAAAGGATGAGCATTAACTTGCAGTGAAAGTCAATCTCAGAAATAAGGGAAGACACAGAGTTAGGGAATTCTCTCCTCCCCGACCTACCTGAGGAGAACACAATTTGTGCACTTCCATTTCAATCAGCCAAGAGCTAAGGTTTTTTTCCTAAGCCACTTGAAAGGAGCATTAAACCCAGGGGTGCTGTGTCATATTCCCATCCTCCCCATGAGGGAATTCCCTCCCCACGCAATTCCAAACACAGAACCAAAACTCAGCCACAAAAACGCAAATCTGTGTATTCTTAAGGAGGGGTTGCCAGAGAAAAGGAAGCATAAGGGAATGTTAGAGATCAGTGAGGCACTGGAAAAGGTTGCCCAGAGAAGCTGTGGATGCCCCATCCCTGGAAGTGCTCATGATAAAACTGGATTCCATCCTGAGCGACCTGGTCTAGTGGAAAGTATTCCTGCCCCTGGAATGGGGTTTGGAATGAGGTGATCTTTAAGGTTTCTCCCAACACAACCATTCTCTGGGTCTATGATTAATTATCTTTTTACGGTGCAATCAAGATTCAATCAGATCTGCTTTGTGTTATTTCTAGTTAAGATGCTACTACTCACTTTTGTTTCCTTCTTTAGCATATCTGCTGACAACAAACTGCTGGAGAAGAAAGAAATGAGACTTTTTAGGTGCAAAACTAGTGCTGGAATCTTCTCAGCCCTGCAGCTCATCCCACGTGCCCAGGACAGCCCGACTGCACACACTGCCAGGGTATCAGCTCCTGTAGAAGGAGTCTGGACAAGGAGATTTCCACCCATGAGAAACCATATGTTGATGGTTTGGCTTGGAAGGGACCTTAAAGACCACCCAGTTCCAACCCCACCTGCCCCGGACACAGAAATGTGTTGGCCACTCACTTTTCAGCTGGCCAAGAGGAGAATTCCTCCTTGGTGAGCACCACGTCGTTCCCTGTGGCCACGTGAGCAATAAGAGCCCTGCCCAAATTTGCTCCAGCTCTGAAGGTGGCTTTGGTGACTGAACAGCAAAACCACGACCTAAATCCTGGAGAGTCTCCATGAACAATCTTGACAAGGAGTAGAGAAACCTCAGACAGCACCAGAAAGAGCATGAGAGAAAGTTTCTGGCATAATGTGTCACCCAGAAGATGAGATACAGTACAAAGTAAAAGTGGTGAGATGAAGCAGAGATGCTGCTTCCAACTGATGATTGGGAGGAAAATACCCAACAAAATTCGTGAAAAAAGTCCCAACCAACCAACAAACTTTGCTAAATTATTACCCCGACAGTTTATTTTAATGTATAACAAGTCCCCTGCTTTTGCAGGGTGAGTGGGAATTTAACAGATCTTTTTTTTCCCAGAAGTGGGTGACAGTTTGTGCTTTTCAGTCTTTTCTTTTCAAGCTTATTAGAGATGTTAGAAAGTGAACATCAGCCTGATAGTCTCTACATCTGCATTAAACCACACTGCTGCCAGAAAAAAAACCTGTTCTCATCCTGCACTGCTTTTCAGGCAGCAGTGAAAAAAAATAAAAGTTAAAAACAACCAGCATGAAAATCAAACCAAAAATAAAAACCGCTGCCTTCTAATTTCTACAACAAGAAGAACGGCAGCTCTGGTTGATTTACTAGAAGGAAATATCAGAGACTCACAGTCTGTTACTAAAATAAAAAGCCCATCAATTCGTGGCTGCAACGTGATGGTTAAAAGTGATTTGAAGGTCAGGCATGGCTGGCAGCCCCTGGAAAATATGTTGGGGGGATTCTCAGCCCTCTTTCACCTGCTCAGATCCCTGTAAAATGACTTAAGTAATTCAGAGAATCACTGCTTTCACCACGAACCCCCACAGGGGCTGAGGGGCTCTTGTCCAGACAGGACAATGAGGGAGAATGTTGATTTTCTGTGATGGTTAAACACTAAATAAGACTTAAAATTTTAAGCCAAATTTTATGAAGAATAAGCACAGAGTAGAGCTGGATTAAGAAGCTGCTAATTCCGGAGGTGTGGAATTTTTTGCTTTGGTTGGACAGTTTTACAATTAAGAATTTTTCTCCATTTTTAGAGCAACGGGGAGACAAACTTTAAAGGTTTTGCATAATTCTGATGCATTAAGTCACTTTTAAATAACGCAAAATAACCTTGGGTTTTTTTTATTATTTTTGCTGACGGTGGATTAGGAGGGAGTTGAAAGGACAATTCATTTTTGATTGAAATAAATCAATGTACTGGAAAATACCAATTATTTTATGAAATCCTATTCCTTCCTGCCTTCCAAGATGGAAAGTCTAATCATGTTCCCTTCTTCATGCTCCAAAGCAGTAGCAGGAACAAGAATTAAGGCAGTGTCTGTGTGTATTTTTGAAAGGATACCCAAGTCATTAAGGAAAAAAGGAAAAAAAAAAAAAAAAGGCAATATAAGTTGTTTGACAGTTTGTTTCATGTTTAATGATGATGCGGTGTGAGTATATAAATAAAACCCGAGCAAAAGCGAGTTTTGTTTGCTCTGCTCTCTTCCAAGGATAGTCTGCAGCCCTGTGTTAATGCAAACCCAAACAGCACCAACGGGGTGTGCAAATGCAAAGGAATTGACTGTAAAGCGAAGTGGAAATGATTGATTAATGTGACACTTCCTGCCCAAGCTGTGGGACACGTAACATGAAAACAGCCAGCAAAAAAAAAAAAAAAAAAAAAAAAAAATCCCAACTAGTTCTGCTTATGATCAGTGTAAGGCCTTATTCTGCGTGANAGCCCAAATATTTTTGAAACGTCGTTATTTAAAGATGTGTTGGTGATATAAATCACAAAATACTGTTTTTATTTTTAAACTAGCACTTCATCAGCCTCTCTTCTGGTCTTATTAATGAACTCGGCACTAATTGCCTTCTTAGAAAATGTCTTTTGAAAGATCCAGGCTATTAATGACAAAATTGAGATTTTTTTATTTTTTTTTTTTCCCTTATTGAGTCCATGTAATGCAAGGAAGTGGTACCAGAAAAATCAGCCATAAAAGAAAGAAACCTTAAAAATATCACCTCACCACAGTTTCCAGTTGAACACATTTATTGGGATGGATATCCTACCCCTGCAAGTGTCCAAGGCCAGGCTGGATGGGACTCTGAGCAACCTGGGCTAGTGGAAGGTGTGCCTGCCCAAGGCAGGGGTTGGAACTGGATGATCTCTGGGATCCCTTCCAACCCAAACCATTCCATGGTCCAGGTAAACGGGTATTTTCTTCGCTCCTTTGTAAATTATGTTTTTTACAAAGAAAATCCTGAATTGTAGATAAGAATGTGTGATCCCAGTGGATATTATGGATAATTCACGAGCTTATCCTTACTACCACCTTACCAGAGAGGCTCCAGGGTTGGGATGAGTCACTATTCCAACAGGAGCAATGAGAGAGGAGCCTCAGGGTACCAGTAGTGATGACACTGAGATGGAGATGACCATGGGGTGGGAGAAGGGAGTGCTCTCCTCGATGCCTTGCTCCCTGGCACCCAGTGACCTCATTCAGCCTCTCCCCAGCCCCTTGGCCTTTCCTAGTCCACACAGAAGAAGAGCTGTAGGAGGACAGGACACCCTGTGCATGAGAGCTGTGCAGGTAAAGGATGCGCTGCTGGACCCTCAAGTTGCTTCAGAGTCAGCCACACTTGTTGCAGCACAAGGCTGAAGCAGCTCTAGTAAAGAAAATGCCTTTTCCTCCCATTTCTCTTCTCTTCATCACTTCCTTCGTTGATCAGGACTACAATTTCAGGCCACCTCAAGGATACAGAAGACAGATTGTCCCCGCAGTAAGTAAAAGCGAAATTCTTGGAGAGACCTCGTGGAGTCATTGAGACCTGTCCGGAGAGTTTTCACAAACTAGAAGCCCTCAAGAGATTAATTGAGATCTGGGATGCCAGGACAACAACCTGCATCCTGGCAAAGTGGATGCACTGGGAAAAGCAACAGCTGGAATCTATCTGTGGGGAAAAGTGGTTTGTGCATGGACAGTATTGCAAGTGCCGGAGCAGATTTTCAAGCTAAGAATAAAGGCACCTTTCTCTTCTGGAGAACTTCAATTCTCCAGCAAAAAAAAAGGAGCAGGGTGATTTATTAGAAGTCCTAAAGACAAATGAAAAAGTGTAATACACCCTTTGCCATTTATTGGTGATCTTTGTCTACAAGTTTAAATAAGAAAACTATACTGCTAATTTATGCATAATACTTTATATACCTTCTCAGCATTTACTGAAGGGGGGAAGGAAAATTACTTTTGTTTGCTTAAGATGAACCATAACAGAAACCATCTGGCTCAAAGAACCAGCTCTTTTGGAAGAAAACACAAAACTCATACAGGGTTTTATAATCCATATGTACAAAATCCCATGCCGTGTTCAGGAAGATGAAATACCATCTGCCAGAGCTTCTGAAAGTCTCCTGGGTTTGTTTCTGTGGGATAATATTTTGCAGATCTGGTCATCCACAGCTTATGGGATCTGCAACTGGTCAGCAGAGGTTGTAGCCACGACCATAAAATGTCCTTGTTTTCTTGTTCCACAGCTACTGCTGGAGTTATTCACTGGAAAGGAAAGGCTCAGCTCCCTCTCCCTGGGATTCACATGGACCAAGTTTTGGGTTCTCAGACCGTGGGCAAGTTACTGGGAAGCCCCTCTATTGTTCATCACTAGTGAGATGGTCAGTGTGGGCAAACATTACACAGTCAGTCTTTTATATTTTTGCACACAGAGGGACATTGACTCAGCAACAGCCCTTCCTCCCCTGCCAAGGCAGAAGCAGAGGGGAACATCACCTCACATAGAAAAAAAAAAAATGACTGCTGTCTCACAGACAATGTCAGGCATGATCACTGAGCGGTGGAGTGGTTGGAGTTGGAGGGGATGATAAAGATCATTGAGTTCCAAACCCCTGCCATGGGCAGGGACACCTTTCACTAGCCCAGGTTGCTCCAAGCCCCATCCAACCTGGCCTTGAACACTTCCAGGGATGAGGCAGCCACAGTTTGGGTAACCTGTGCCAGGGCCTCCCCACCCTCCCAGTAAAGAATTTCTTACTAATATTTAATCTAAAGCCATTCCTGCTTGTCCCATCTGTACATGCCACTGTCAAAAGTAATCTCACAGATCTCTCACTCTACATAACCACTCCCAACCCATGCAGAGCAACACAGCCCATGGCAGTGCCAAAATCTAAAATTAAAATAAAAGACAAGTTCACTAGAAGCTTACACAAAGCTACAGAAGAAATGTAGTTACTTTATGTATGATGTGATTTGGACAATGAACTTTATTCTCGTTCTTGCACAAGAAAAAAAAAAAAAAGAGAAAAAAAAAAGGACTGTATGGGTGTTAACATTTATTAGACATTATTATATCACCCTCTCCACGTTTGGGCAAGCAAGAACTTCCCTTCTCCAAGGGGAAACCAGAAGAATTGCGATGCACTGGGGCTCAGCCCTGACATGCAGGACACTGATCCACCCTCAGGCTTATCTGTGCCTGACAAAGTTGCAAGACAAAACTTGGGGTTTTTTTGCTGTTTAATTCAGCAGAACTTTGCTCTGTTTCTCATTCTCAGCATGACTCATTAAATATCTGCAGCCCAGATTTTGCTCTTCATCCTAATTGAAAAGACTTCATTATGTACTCCAAGGAAGACTTTCTTCCCTTCTTTCAAAATAAAACTGAGACAGGGGGTTGAAGTATTTGCCTAAAAAAACCCCCAGTTCCATGGCACTGTGATACTGATGAGTGTGAGAAAGTGGAAGTGACAGGAAACTGATGAAGAAAAGGCTGAATTAAATTTTTTAGACAACTGGTTTATTAGCTGAAGCATTCTGGTTTAGATCAACAGATCCAAATGCCAAACTCAGTAAAGCTCGCTTCAGCTGAAAGTTTTATTCTTTCTCCCTTTGCCAGAGTTGAAACAGCTCATTGTAAGGTCTCAGAGGGACATGTTTTGACATTTTGAACAAAAATACTGTGTATTCTCAAAATTTTTGCACACTGAAAATCCTCAAAGAGCAAGAAAACTGGAAAAAACAAGTGTTAAACAAGTGTTTTCCCCCAAATATTTCAGTCAGTGCAACACTTCACTTCTTTCTCTTTTCTTTTGGTTTTTTTTTCTTTTTTTTTTTTTTCAAATTGCAGGTGAATTCTAAACATAATTCTCAGCCATAAGGAGGAAAAACTTACAAAGTAAATAAAGATCATTTACATCACCCCCCTGAGTACCACCAGCACTGCTCATGCAGAGAGAAATGGAGATACAAGACAGAGAAGAGAGGTGGAAAACAAAACACATCTGAAAGATTCTGGCTCCAAGTGCAAAGCTCTGGGAGATGTGCAACCTCCAAAGGGTTTTTCCTTTGGAAAACATCGAGGAATCTTAAAGTGAACAATCATTTAAAGGCAGCCATTCAGTCAATAAATCCAACCAAGTCAATTTTGAACAATTTTATGTCGCTTTTCCTCTTGTAGCCTCCCTTCAAACATTCTTGTAAAGTGCTACAGGAATTTTCTGACACTCCACAACACATATGATAGAATCATAGAATGGTCTGGCTTGGAAGGGGACACCTTCCACTATCCCAGGTTGCTCCAAGCCCCGTCCAACCTGGCGTAGGACACTTCCAGGGATGGAGCACCCATGACTGCAGCTGAGCTCAAAGGAACCCTTTTCCATGTCTATTCCCTATCAGTTGCTCATAAAAGGGTTATCACCCGATTTTCAGCACACCTACAACCACTGCCTTCAGTGTGCACACCCCCAGTAACAGTAAATCTGAACACATCAGCAGCGTGTTGTTGCCAGCAGTGGCTCTCTGGATTTTTGTTGACGTCAGGATTACAACAATAAAATATAATGTTCCAGCAGAAGAAACAGGAATGCTGCCAAATCCCTGCTCCCAGAACCCTGTGCTTGTCCTGCATCCACCAGCATTAAATAGTTGGGACGAGCCGCTAAAGCCTGTGTCTGGTGTGGCTGGGGCAGGGGCTTATCCCGGTCAGCAGTGGCCACTTGATGGGGACCTATCTTGGGTGCCTGTCTGGGGATGCTGGACTGCCTTCTCTTTCCTTGTGGATGCCCCATTCCTTGAAGCTGTGGATGTATCATCCCTGGAAGTGTTCAAGGCAACCCGGTCTAGTGGAAGGTGTCCCTACCCCAGGCAGGGTGGTTGGAACTGGATGATCTTTAAGGTCCCTTCCAACCCAAACTACTCTGTGATTCTATGATTCCTTTCATCTCTTTTTGCCTCCTTTTCCTTTCCTTCATTCCCTCAGCCTCTTACTTGCTTTTCCACCCACCACTTTTGAAGTCAGCAGCAGCAGCTGCCACGCACAGCTCACGGAGAAGCTGAGGGAGGCTGAGATGTGCCATGTCCCTCCTTGGGCAAAATTCCCTCCTCGCTGCTTCTTAGGAAGAGAAGGTTGAAACCAAAGGGGCCCCCAAACTCCCTCCATCTCTGTTGCCAGGATGGTGCACCCCCAGTGACTGTGTTCATCTGCAAGAAGCTTCAGCTCACCTCTGTCTGGACATGGTCTTGGGCACCCTGGCCCTGCTTGAGCAGGAAGACTGGACCAGAAGAACTCCAGAGGTCCCTTCCAAACTTCAGCCATTCTACAACTCCTCAACAGATCATTCATCTTCCTTGAAAGAAACAGTGATGAAAATGCAAAGATCAAGAGTGCTATAGTTTTCTAGTCAAAGGCTGGACTTGATGATAGAGAGGTCTTTTCCAAGATTGATGATTCTATGATTCCTTTGTGATCATATCCTGCCTTTCTTCCTCCCATCATGGTGTGCAGAGTGGCCTGGCACTGGGAAGGAGAAACTCTGCAGGAATTGGGCTACATTGCTGCTCGGACAGGTAAAATGGTGCTGCTCAGGAGCAACCAGGGATCCTTAAGTGGTCAAAAGTTGCCTTCCACAGATATTTCATCATCTTGCAGCTCCCAGGTGTTATCCCTGCAGCAGCCCCACCTGGTAACCAATAGACAGATCATGTAGGTGGGGCACATGGGTCTGCTGGGAAAGATGTTTTACAGGCTTTCTCCACTGCTGGTCAGCACAGAATGAATGAAGTTCACAAGAGCAAGGACAAGACCACACTGGGTATGCAAAAGTCACAGTAGCCAATTCCCCCTGGAAACAGAAAATATCTCCCATTGGATACAAAGAGAAGAGGTCTTGAAGGTTTACAGAGAAGGTAGGGATGAGCCTCTAAGCACTCCTTTGGTTCCAAGGAGATCACAGGCTGGTTGGAAAGTTCATCATCTGGTGGTTTCCCCCCAAAACAGGTGGAAATCAGAGTTTATGGGTCTCCCTCACTTGCACTCCTCTCCCACTCCCTGCGCTGGGCTAATTCCACACTTGAGATGGTTGAACCTCCCCCAGGGATCTGAGGAGGAGGCCAATCAGCACTTCTCCTGCAATTGTAAGGAGCAGCCTGAGCAGTTACCAACACCTCGTGTGAGTGAACTGATTTTATCTGGAACTCCTGCTGCCACCTTCCTTCGCGCGCACGCGCCCTCGACGCGTCTATAATTAGAGCACACCGAGAGAGAGGCAATTTGTAAGGAGAATGACATCTCTTTCTCAGAAAGGTGCTGTGTGCATGTCTGGGGGGAGGGAAGCTTGAATATTCAGGAGGAAATTCTCTATACTGATGCCACCAGGCATTAACTAGAAACCTAATTGGTTTTGTCTTGGTGTCTGACAGTTCCAAGCCACCAAAAAAAGACAAAAAAGCACACACAGGCACACACAGAGGCACACAACACAACCCCCTCAATCACCTGTGCTTAGTCAAAGACAAGACACACAAAATGACCACAATATCAGCCAACATGGGCCTGTGGGTCTGTTTACTCTGCAAAGGCATGAGACCTATGAGAACAAGCCTGGGGTAAATTTATGTAGGTTGAGATTTCTAACAGCATAGCACGTGGTGCTCTGGTCTGTGCTGGTGTTGATGTTGCTCCAGAGCAAGAGCATTTTGCTCTATCAAATCCTAAAGCACCTCTGGCTCCCAAATATTTAAATGAGCTTGCTGGGGAGTTGCATCCACCAACTGCTCCTGGGTCCTGGGGTCTAATCTGGAGAAAAGGAGAATCAGGGGGGACCTTATTGCTCTCTATAAGAAAAGGAAGGTTGTGGTGAGGTGAGGTTTGGCCTCTTCTCTCAGGCCACTCATGATAGAAGAAGGGGAAACAGCCTTAAGTTGCACCAAGGGAGGTTCAGGTCAGGTTTTATGAAACATTTCTTCACTGAAGGAGAGGTTAAGCAATGGCACAGGCTGCCCAGGGAAGGGTTGGAGTCACCAAACCTGGAAAGTGTTCAAAAAACGAGCTGATGTGTCACTTCACGCTACGGTTTCGTGGGAATGGTGGTATTCGGTCAATGACCTTGGAGGTCTTTCCCAACCTTATGGATCCTATGGTTCTGTGATTCTCTGGTCCTGTCCCTGCATGGCTGACCTGTAACATCTGAATCTCTCTCCCTGCTCCACTGGAATCCTGTCTCCCGTTTTAATGGAGACTGGAAAATCCCTGTGATCCTGCACGCAAGACTGAGGGGGAACAGCAGCTTTGGGTTCCAGCTGCAAGGAGCTGAATATACATCAAATAATACTGCAGTAAGCTTTTAGTGTACAGGTGATTCAGAAAGACTGACAAAATAATCTCATGATCCCTTCTAGCTTTAAAATCCATGATTGCAGGAGCTGAAAGACATGCCAGGAAGAATAAGTAAAATGCTACTTACTGTTAATGCCAGGGCTAGACGTATTTTCACCCCAGATCATGGCTAAATAACAGCATTTCAAAACTTCCAGCAAAGTTGTGCACCTGTAGACTGTCTGAGTAGGTGGAAAACAACACTTTTAAAAGGAGCATTTCCAGTAGGAACGCGTCCTTAAAAGCAATGCTGTGCCTAAATGAGCCGGGACTATGTCTGGGGAATTCCATGCCATAGTCTTAAAAAACTGTAAAAAGAATAATAAAAAAATAAAAATATAATAATTTAAAAAAAAAAATCAAGCTTCACAGACAAAGTTAAAATCCTTGCGCCACCGTTAAAAAGTTGGAGGTTTACGTTTCTCAAACAGTTTTTGGTTTGTTTTAAGAACAAAAGCTCAGTTTGATTTAAAAACAAAGCTCAGTGGTCATAAACAAGATTCGCCTTGTTTATAACTCATTATAATTTTTTTTTCTCTTTGGTCAAAAATGTAATTTTGACTTCAGAGGTTAATATACAGATTTTTTTTTGAAGACTGATTTGCTCTTACCCTGTTTCCCTGTTAGAAGTACACTAAGATGACACTTAAGTACGTGGTTTTGTGGTGGACTTGGCAGGGTGAGGTTTATGGCTGGACCTGATGATCTTAAAGGTCTTTTCCAACCTTAATCATTCCATGATTTTATGGTGTTGGCCGCTGGATATGAACAGGTTGCCCAGAGATGCTGTGGATGTCCCATCCCTGGAAATGCTCAAGGCCAGGTTGGATGTGGCCCTAGGCAGCCTGGTCTAGTGGAAGGTTCCCTGGCCATGGAAGGGGGCTTGGAACTAGATGGCCTGGAAGGTCCCTTCCAACCCAAACCATTCTGTGATTCTGTGACAGCTACAGAGTGGTGTTTGCACACAATAATTAAAGCACAGATATTTAGGGTTGTCCTACAAGACATGACATGAGGAAAGGCACAATCCTATTCCTTCTTGAAAGCTGATCTCCCACCTTGCCATTAGTAATGACCCTTCAGACAGCAGTGATGGAATTCTCCCAAAGTTTTGTGTACTCCCCTGCTTTTGGAACCACCAAAAATCCTTCTATTCATGGAAAAGAGGTTCTTAAAGCCAGTGTGCACCAGCAGTCCCACTAACAGAGGAACAGATTATCCTAATTCTCATAAAATAAAGCCCTTGGAATGTGGCACCTTGTATTGAAGTTGCTCCAGAAGATCCCAAGGGATGCTCCTGTGCTGGCACTGGATTACATACCACAGCATAGATTTTTTTGCAGCTACAACAAAACTCCTGTTGCTCTGATGCTAAAGCCTAAAATGTGCACAGGGCTAGTGGGATGTAGAGAGCAGACTATTCCCAAAACAGCCTCTGTTCTGAACAGTGAAAAACTCCAGCAGCAGCTTCAGCAGAAATCACCTGCAGTTGGAATGATTCCACACTGGTGAGGCACTACCTGGAAAACAGGTTATTGGGAAAAAAACAATATCAGAAAAGAAATATGTTTGCTGCATGGATAAAGGTGCCACAGCCCTACCTTCCCTGAGTTTTGGTGTTGCTAGAAAGCAACTCCTGGCAGCTGGTGATCTCCAGGACACAGGATCACACAGGAGAGCTCTGTAACCTCTGCTGGCATCTGAACCCAGGTCAGATTTTAGCTACACCAAGCTTGGCTAATCTAATACCAGTACGAGTACCAGTGAAGTGGTACAGCCCAGGCTCCAGCACACAAATATTTGTATCAGATACTGGTCTTTTTACAGAAAACCCATCAGGATGCCCCCAAAAAGCCTGCAAATATTTCCTACTCCTTGCTCAGCTCTCATGTGACTGCATCTCCCCTTCACCCATCTCATGGAGGGCAGTTTTCTTGGAGACACCAGCTCACCTCAGGCAGGGGATGGAGGACACACCTGAGCTGGAGGGAGCAGCACCATCCACGCACAAGGCAAATCTTCCCAGGTTGGGATATCCACACCATAAAGGTGGGAAACCTAATTGGTTTTGTCTTAGTGTCTGACAGTTCCAAGCCACCAAAAAAAGACAAAAAAACACACACAGGCACACACAGGGGCCCACAACACAACCCCCTCAATCACCTGTGTTCAGTCAAAGACAAGACACCCACAAAACAACCACAATATCAGCCAACATGGGCCTGTGGGTCTTTTTACACTGCAAAGGTATGAGCCCTATGGGAACAAGCCTGGGGTAAATTTATGTAGGTTGAGATTTAAAGCAGCATAGTACGGGGTACCCTGGTCTGTGCTGATGTTGAAGTTGCTCCAGAGCAAGAGCATTTTGCTCTATCAAATTCCAAAGACCTTCTGAGCTTGCTGGGGATTTGCATCCACCAACTGGTACTGGGTATACTGGGCCTACTGGGGTTTAATCTGGAGAAAAGGAGGCTCAGGGGGGTCTTACTGCTCTCTACAACTACCTGAAAGGAGGTAGGTCTGGAAGTCCTCCAGCTTTGTCCTCCAAGTGAACCTCAGCATTTTCTGGGCAGCCTTCCCTCTCTCTGGGGGTCAAGAGCTGCCCCCATCCCTCCCCCCAGGCAGAGCTGGCACTGAGCAGCATTCAATTAGGAGAGCAGCCTGCAAGCTGACAGAGCTGAAGCACAGAGGGAGGAAGGAGCCAGCTCAAATAAATGGATAATTGCCATTTAATTCCCACAGATTAGATTTGGCAATACTTGCATTACAGTTAAGTCAATAAAGCAACTTTGACTCGAGCTTGATTTGAGGACGGGACAGACCAATCCATCTGTCTGAGATGCAGCTCCCAGCCCTGCCAGGGAGCCCTCGGGGTGGGGACAGAGGAAAGGCCACCACGTGTTGAGAGAAATGGTCCTTGGTGTGCCAAAAGGAGTATTAAGCAACGATCCTATTCATGCTTTCCCTAAATTAGGCAGCTCATTCATGGACAAATGAATCCCCTTGTCCCTACACCTCAATTATGCTGCACAGCAACAACTGGCCACCTCGCTGGAAAGGTGTTGCTGTGCCAAGCAAGTCTGTCCATCATGACTCAGGACAACTTCGGAGGCAAGTCCACGTAGGAAAATCACTGTCAGGGAATCAGCTCAAGAGAGGGAGCTAATTAAAGCTGCAGCAGAGACAGGAAAACTTCCCTGTGCTGTCTCACAGCTTGTCACTCCCACCTGGCTGCACATCAGGAGAATCTTCACTTGGAAGGATATCCGTGAAACCAGGCACTGACAGTGGGAAACAGCAAAGGGCTGCAAAGGAACAGCCACTGCAGATGTTTTAAGGCCAAATCAATACTAATAAACGTGTTTCCTGGCATCCAGCATCAATAGATATAAAATAATTCAACTGCTTTACAGGTGCAGCTCCCTTTCATTGAGACATGTGAAGTCCTTGCTTTTTTTGGCAAGCTACAATCTCCTTTGGAATGGACAAACTCTGCCTCCACCTCAACACAGAGTTGCTCATAAGAGTAGGAGGAGAACAAGTGAAACCACAGGAATTTGAGTTCAGCAGAAAATATAGAAAGACAGAAATGCAACCAAAATAGAGAGATATGTATTATTTTGTATTACACTGCACTGCATAAAACAAAATTATGCATTAAATAGTTGCTCCAGTGACTTGCAAGACATCTGCCCTACCCAATATACAACAAGAAAAGCAGAAGAGAAAGCCATGACAAATTGGTTTGGGTGAGAACACAGCCAGGCATTGCACAGTCTCTCAGGCTCTATATTCTGATAAAACTGGAAATCCCCAGAGATATTGCCATTAGATTCAGCGGATTTAACATATATAGGGCACAGGTCTTTGCATTTAACAGCTGGAATCATAACAATATTCAGCCATATAGATTGAAACTTCATCAATATGAAGTAGGGACCTGTTCATCCCTCACTGCTTTAAAGGAAATAAAATCAAATCCCCAGAACCAAAAGACTCACCGAAAAAATCTAAGAACCCCCCAAAATTGACCCAACATTTATTTTATGATTTTCAAAGCCAGTAAATTAATGAAAATACCCAAATCCCTCTGTTCATTTGTGAATGTAAGAGTATTAGTGATAATTCTCCACCTTACAGTAGCTGTATATATGGGATGTGGCAAAGTACACACCCACATAAAACAAACTTTATAGAATATTACCTTCTCTAGCCAAATATTTTTCAAAGATGTCCTACAAAGCGAGAACACTGAGAGCACCTGCTATTAAATCTTTACTAAACCTTCCATGTTTCTCACAAAAATTCCAAGTGTGCTGCTAATGAAATTGTTGAGTTTTTTAATGTGCGTGTCATTTTGATGAATGTAGAGCATAATTTCCATAACGTCTTACATGTTTCACACACACACTTCTATGTATTATACCATCTCCTTGATATCCCAGGAAGAGAGATTATTAGCACAAGCTGGAAGGAAAACAGAAACATGGAGCCAGGTATGGTTACAGAGAAACTGCTTAGAACGACTGCACAAAACTTCCCAAGCGCTTGCTCAGTTCTCCAGCCACCAGATTAATACTCTCCAATCCTTGGAATAATTTAATTAAACTGATCAGCAGATGAGAAGTAATTCCGCACCACAGAATCTAATTAAACCTCAAGTTTATCCTCTGGAAATCAAGAAAAATACATATTTCTTCAAGGAAAGACATTCATTTTATTCTGACAGAGGAGAGGATAAAAGTAAAAAAAAAAAACAAAACAATCAGTTCTGTTGATAACATCTCTCTCTTCTCTCTCTTCCCCCACCCTCCAAATGACAATGCTTCCCTGGCTAAATAATCAAATAATAAGCATTTTGCAAAGCTAATCTTCCTCTTCGGAGCTGCCTGAGCCACTTTATCCCTTCCCACCCAAGTCACTGTGTGTCAAAACAACAACTCCTTTGAAAAAATGGCAACAAAAAACAAACGGAGGGGAGGCCTCGACCATGCTGGAACCTGCCAAGAAGAGAATCACAGAATCATAGAATATCTTGAGTTGGAAGGATCATCAAAGTCCAACTCCTGTCCCTGCACAGGACACCCCAAGAGTCACACCATGTGCCTGAGAGCATTGCCCAAGTGTTTCTTGAGCTCTGTCAGCATTGGTGTTGTGACCTGTTCAGTGCCCAACCACCCTCTGGGGGAAGAACCTTTTCCTGATATCCAACCTAAACCTCCCCGACACAACTTCAGGCCATTCCCTCAGGTGCTGTCACTGGTCCCCACAGAGCAGAGCTCAGTGCCTGCCCCTCCTCTGCCCCTCCTGAGGAAGTTGTAACTGCAGTGAGGTCTCCCCTCAGTCTCCTCTTCTCCAGCTGAACACACCAAGTGACCTCAGCTGCTCCTCATCTGGCTTCCCCTTCTCCATCTTCATAGCCCTCCTTCGGACAATTTCTAATAACTTTATATCCTCTTATACTTGGAAATAAAAATTTAGACCTTCTTCCCTCTATTTGGCAACTTTACATCTTACATAAGGTTCCCCCTCCACCCCTGTCCCATGTAGTCAGTGACTCTGTAAGCTTGACTGGAGCTTCATGCGAAAAATAAATAGGGATAATGAGAGGGAGGGTAATCCACACTAAGCAGGCAGCAACAAAATGACCTGTGGAGAGATACCCCACTTTCTCCGCTACCAAAGCCAGTATGTACACCTAGGTATTGTCCAGCACTTCCTCGCTACGGAGGCCCACACACAGGCAGGTCAAGCTGTGTTTGCAGATGTAACCACCATCTCTCCACCTGGCTTTCTTGAAAAATCATGCTTAGAGCCATTGAATCACAGAATGGTTTGGGTTGGAAGGGACCTTAAAGATCATCTCGTTCCAATCTCATGCCATAAGCAGGGACACCTCCCACTATCCCAGTTTGCTCCAAGCCTTGCACAGTTTCTCTGGGCAGCCTGTTCTGGTGCCTCCCCACCCTCACAGGGAAGAATTCCTTCCTAAAATCTAACCTAAACCCACTTGCTTTCAGTTTGAAGCCATTCCCCCTTGTCCTGTCTCTTCTGCTGCACTGAGGGTTGGATCATGCCCTGCCTTGGGCAAAGCATCAAGCTGGGCCGCAGCGCTACAAGCTCCTCAGATATCTGCTTATTAAAACCAACACAGGAACATGAGATGTAGCAAATGAGATCTTTGAGGAGGGTTGAGACTACTCAGGTCTCCGATGAGAGTTTAACTTCCAGATTCAATGAACCAGAGCCACTTTTCATTATGGCATACTGAAGGATAAACACCAGTGCATTAGTCAGCTCCCAGCAGTCAGCGTTTGAAGGACACCGAGTGGGTGGCAGAGAAAAGCTGAAAGTAAAGGAAAAATCAAACTCAGCAGCGTGGCATTTTTTGGAGCTGGTCTTCTGTTCTCGGTTTGTTTAGAGGCCTCTTCTTGATAGGTCATATCATCAGGCCACAAGGCCACCCTCCAGCCTCACCAGATGCAGATCACAGTGTCCAGCTTTACTTCTCCCCGTCGAGCACCTCTCAGGTGTTTAATCTCACCATGGTGGGGCAGCTCTGCCTCTGCAGCCCATGAAGGTCCACAGGGCAGCGGAGATCCACTTACAACCCATGGAGGATCCCACACTGGAGCAGGGGGAGGCCTGAAGGAGGCTGTGACCCCACGGGAAGCCCACACTGGAGCAGGTTGGCTGGTAGAACTTGTGTCCCCACGAGGGACCCAAACTGGAGCAGCCTGTTTCTGAAGGAATGCACCCCATGGAAGGGACCCACGCTGGGGCAGTTGATGGAGAACCACAGTCCATGGGGAGGACTCATGTTAGAGAAGCTCATGGAGGATTCTCTCCCGTGGGATAGAGCCCCCACTGAAGCAGGGGAAGGGTGTGAGGAGTCCTCCCCCTGAGGAGGAGCAGCAGTAAAGACAACATCTGATGAACTGACCATGAGCCCCATTCCCTGTCCCCCTGCACTGCGGGAGGGGAGGAGGTGGAAAACACAATGAGTGAGGTTGAGCCCAGGAGTAAGGGAGGAGTGGGGGGAAGGTGTTTTAAGACTTGGTTTTATTTCTCACTTTTGACTGGTATTGAATTAAATTCATTATCCCTAAGTTGAATCTGTTTTGCCAGAGACAATAGTTGGCTCCTATCTCATACCAGGAGCATTTAATATCTCTTTTTTTTTTGTCCCTTGTCCAGCTGAGGAGGGCAGTGACAAAGAGCCTTGGTGGGCACTTGAAATCCATCCAGGGCCAACCCACCACAGCCAGAACCCTCTCCAGTACCTTTGTGGGTTCTTAAAGTGCTGTGGAACATTAAATTTCCACCTGGAGGACAGACAGCTCTGTAGGGCCAAAGCTGGTGTTGCTGCTACAACGGGTGTGTTAGGGCCAGCTCATCCTTGCTGAATCCTTCAGACACAGACAGGATACCTTCTTCCTAACCTGGTCCCCCAGAGGGCCCTGCCTCTGAGACGTGAAGGTGACCTTTGCTGCTGTGACACTGGACCCCAAGGACAAAGATTGAAATTAATACTTCAATACGAACATATCTAAAAAAAATAAATAAATAGGCAAGCTGAAGACTCTGCTGCCACAAGAACTGCAGTAACATCAAGGAAAGGTTTATTTTTCTCTATCAATATTAAAGCATTTGAAATCGATTAATTAAATTCTTCAAATCACTGAGGCAGACAAAATCACTGCCTCGTGTTTATCAGTGCCTGTGTATGTTTGCAGCCATAAACTAAAAGCCAGAAACTTTTAAACAACAAGAAGTGAGATTTGGATTAGTTTTTGGGAAGGAATCCTTCCCTCTGAGGGTGGTGAGGCTCTGGAACAGAGAAGCTGTGGCTGCTCCATCCCTGGAAGTGTCCAAGGCCAGGTTGGATGGGGCTTGAAGCAACCTGGGCTAGTGGAAGATGTCTCTGCCCATGGCAGGGGGTTGGAACTGGATGATCTTGAAGGTCCCTTCCAACCTAAACCATTCTGTGATACCACCACTATCCCAGGAAAGTTGAGTGCAACCTTTCCACATCAGATTCTGCCCAAAACCTTTCCATAAATCCCTTTAAAGAAGATATCCTTCCACAAACAACAAAACCCACAGCACCAGAGACTGCTGGGTGGTTTATCAGATAACAAAATACTTATAATTGCAGGAATGATGAGAAGAAGTAGGTGGAAACTCTAATCTTGAAACATCTGTGTCTGAAAAACAAAATATATTTCCAAACCTCACTTTCCAATATACCTCAGAATTGTGAGGAAGGCAATAATTATCCCTAATTTACAGATGGAACTGTAGCAGAGAGAATTAAAGGCTCTGACTCACACACTCTAAGGGAAAAAGGGGCAGGAGCAGGCACTGTTTTACACCAGCACATGCTTTCCCCACTGGTGTGGTTTGTGTAGATGGATGATGCCAATCACTGCCTAAAAGATTAATAAAAACTCTCTTTTGCTGGTGCTTTTATGTAACATCAGGTGAAAGCCACAGATTCCCTTGGAAGGCAGCAAAGTCAGCAAACTGAGTCAATGGAGCCAATGATGTAGAAAAACATGGTAAAACTCCCCACAGGTCAATCGGAGCCCAAAATGACATGAGTGAAGTCATTCAATTAAATGTGGAGTGTTTGAGACACATAAGTCCCCAGACTTGGCTTGAAATCCCTAAAGGCACTAACCAGGTGCTCAGCTGCCATAAAAACTGACCTGATGGGAAAAGGAGTCAAAGGGGTCTGAGGGAAAGGTGATAATGGAAATTTTAGGGTTCCTTTTGTGCTTTCTTGATTGAGCTCAGGTGACTACTTATGAAATAATTATTTATGAACAACCAAGGCATAACAACATACTTCAAATTTTTAACAAGATTTCACATCACTTTGGAGTGGAAAAATACATTTTTGATAGGTTTGGCCATTACTTCAGACTTTAGAAATGTCTTCCCTTTTCCTTTTCCTTTTCCTTTTCCTTTTCCTTTTCCTTTTCCTTTTCCTTTTCCTTTTCCTTTTCCTTTTCCTTTTCTTTCCCTTTCCCTGTCCCTTTCCCTTTCCCTTTCCCTTTCCCTTTCCCTTTCCCTTTCCCTTCTTTTTCTTCTTCCACTGTGGAGTTCTTCCACTGTTTTTATCTCCCTGAAGCTCCTTGTCCAAATAGGCTGAATTCCATGATTCTGTCCATAAGGACGGGTTGGGAGGATGACTCAGCCCTCGTGCCAGTCAAATGATCCCTCAGAAGCCCTGCCAGGGCCTGCAGGACTAGGAACAGGAGCTTTAACACAGTGTTCCAAGGAATTGCACCTAAACAAATCCACAGAACCAGAAAATACATGACAAACGAAGGGAAAAAAAAAAAAAATCCATACCCGGGTTTTTACACACACAGAAATGGTCTGCAATGTCAATTTTGGGAACAGACTGACAACACCTTACGTGTATCAAAGGAGAGAACAACCAAAAAGAGATGTGTGTTCGTGATTTAAGAACTTTAGGGAGAGGAAGGGCAGTAACATCACCAAGTCCCACGTATCCACCTGGACACAGCAGCACAAGGGACCCACAGCAGCTCTCAGTGACAGTCACAGTGACTCTGGCACCGTTTGAGCCCAGACGTGCAAAAGGCACCTCCTCTGCTGGGAGCTCCTTCTGCTTGCAGAAACAAGACTGATGCATATTGTGCTCCTACCAGTAACTTACTTTCTCATAAATAGGCCAAATTAACCCTGATTTATGGAACTCCAGTTCCAACTCCAACTCATTCAGGAGTCCAGGCACACAAATTCATTCTTATTACAGAGCCTTAAACAACTCACCGTAAATTCCTCTCTTATGATGAAGAACCCGATATTTTAAACTGGGAGAGACTTTTGATCCTTTCTATTAGAACAGTTTTGGAATTTGCTAAATTGAACCCTAGAATCAAGCATAGAATGGTTTGGGTTGGATGGGACATTAAAGATCATTGAGTTCCAAACCCTCTGCCATGGGCAGAGACACCTTCCACTATCCCAGGTTGCTCCAAGCCCCATCCAGCCTGGCCTTGGACACTTCCAGGGATGTTGTATCCACAGTTTCTCTGGGCAACCTGTGCCAGGGCCTCAGCAATCCTTCAGTAAAGAATTTCTTCCTAATATCTAATCTACACCTACCCTCTCTCAGTTTAAAACCATTCCCTCTTGTCCTGTCACTCCATGCCCTTGTTAAAAGTCCCTCTCCAGCTTTCCTGTGAGCCCCCTCTAGGTACTGGAAGGATGAATCTGCATGACTTCCAAAGGTTTGAGGAAAAGAAACTCGGGCTTCTCAGCTCCCCAGAATAAATCTGAGTCTTCAGAGGAGCAGCAATGGTACCACTGGCTTATTATAAGAAATGCATCTCTTCCTTTATCAGTACAATTTGTGACATCCTTTCCAGAGGTTTGACTGGACTTGACTATCATAGAATCATTAGGGTTGGAAAAGACCTCCAAGATCCACCCAGAGCTGGTCCCAGTATCTTCAATACCATACAGAGAACACCTGTGCATGCTGAAGAGCCTCATAAGCACTTTTGCCTCACAGAATGATAGTCAGAGAACGGTTTGGGTTGGAAGGGGCCTTGGTGGTCATCCAGTTCCAACCCCCTGCCATGGGCAGGGATGTCATTCACTAGATCAGGTTGCTCAAGGGCCCCATCCAACCCGGCCTTGGCTGGGTGTCATATCAGGACATGTTCAGAATTCCATTGTTCATCATGTTGCAACTATTCCATACATTTAATCCCCATCCAGAGATTACTGATCTTGCAAAAACCTACCGAGAAGGCAAAACTGTTGTTCGAAGAGCACCAAAAATACTCTTGATGCCTATGTAAAACTGTTCCCTTTTTCTAGATAGCTTTCTTAAATTTCAGACAGTCTTTGTCCCTAATTAGTAAAAGAAGCTATTGTCTGTTCTTCTTGACAAGACACTTATCTTCCCAAGTCTGGCAAAGTATTTCTTAAATACTGACAAAGTTCCTCACTTCGTATTAATATTTTTCTACTTAAGCTCTACCCCAAAATAGCATCCAATTATATCTTCAAACACTCTTATGACACTGGTGTGCAAAGTGCTTGTTGATCCAATAATGCCACAAGGATGTTACTAAATTCAGCCCTGTGTTCAGAAGAGATTTCCAAATATTTTGCATCTCAAAAGTAGATTACGTCAAAGTAAACTTCTGAAGGCTGATGGAGTGGCCTGGCTTTCGAAGAAGGATGTGACCCAGGTACCATCCACATCTGGCAGGGGGCTACATCCAACTGGAAAGACACCTCTGAAATTTCATAGTTCAACCATAAAGACACCTCTGAAATTTCATAGTTCAACCATAAAGACACCTCTGAAATTCAATGATCACGCTTAGAAAGTCAGGTTTAGCGGGGATATTTGTGCCCTGTGCAGTTGTAAACTGAGTTCTCGGTGACAAAGGAGAGCGATTGGTGACAGTATTCAGGAATTCTGACTTCAGTGCACAACCAACTACTGAACTGATGGAACCAAAGGCCAACAGCAAGCCAAGATAGATCGGCCTTGCTTGCACCCATGTGAAAGATTCAGGGGTGTGTGTTTTATCTCTCATTTGCTTCAGGTTCAGCAGACAAACCAACCACAGCAACTTGTTAAAATGATGTGGTTTTCCTGCCCTTCAGAACCCCCAACACTCTCTGATCTCAGCAAAGAGCATATCCACTCCTTTTATTCATATATATATAACCCTAACCCAGGCCTTTCTTCTAGATCAGAAGTCCATCTCCTTGAGGCAGAGGACCCAGTGGCAGCAGAACCCTCAACTTGTCTGTTTTTCTTTTAGATACATATGTACTGAAGTATTAATCTTTGCTATTTGGGCCCAGTGTCACAGCTGCAAAGTTCACCTTCACGTGTCAAATGCAGGTCCCTCCGAGGGACCTCATTAACTACAAACCCAGTGAACGCTTTTTCCCCCCCCAACCAAAGTCCTGATTCTACCTTTATTCACCATATTTGAAACTCAGCGGCAACAAAAATGCATCTGTGAGATGTGCCATGAGCACCACAAAGCTGTTTTATTCACCTTTCAAAATATGAAAGAAAATCCCATCTATTGCTCCAATTTTACTATAATATTCAAGATACATTACACATTGCACAGTGTTGCTTTCTGGCCTGGTTTGGTTTTTGTTTTTTTTTTTTTTTTTTTTTTTTTTTTTTTTTTTTTTTTTTTTATANNNTTTTTGTTTTTTTTTTTCTTTTTCTAATAGTAAGGTACAAGTTGTCTTCTGAAACACTTGGCATATTCCTACTTGACAGAGGCAGGGGTTTTCCCAAGTATTTCTTAAACTAACTTGACATTTCATATAATTAAATCAGCAACTAGAGAGTAAGCATTTGAGCTATCACATTATCTGAGCTTCACGTATACGAAAATAATTGTATCCTATCTCCTATCTCCTGAATCAGGGAAAAGACACAACCCAACTGGTTAAACCCTAATATTAGTGGAATAAATGGTTATAATTTTATTAATCACCATTTTTGCACTGGTGCTGGGGATGAATTGCTCCCCAACGGAACGTCGGAGAGCAAGCTCTGCACAAAACATGCCTGATTAAACATTTCCTCCCCAGAAGAGCTTGCACTGGATGTTTCTTTGTTCCAGCAAGTCCAGGAGCTTGCCATGCGTGTAATTAAATCTGCTCTTTGGGGTGGGCCCGATCCCACAGACATATGTCCATTAGCAGCTCCTCCAAGAATAACGAGCTCACTCGTGTGTGAGGCAAGGCTGGAGCCCCCACAAAACCAGTCAGGATTAAAGGCAGGCACTCTATTATATGGTGTTTATTCATTTAAGGCAGCCAGGCCTGTCTTCTTCAGCCACTCTGGGAAGTCTGTTTTCTCAAAATGGAAATTGGATTTACACCACACCGTGTCCTTGTTAGGGAGACACATCCAACCCTCTCCTGGAAAGGACATCTACAATTGTCTCCTGTAAAGAACATCTACAACCCTCTCCTGCAGAGGACTGATACAACCCTCTCCTGGAAACTACAGTTCTGAAGACATGAGTGACCTTCTCTACTTCCAGCACATTTAAGTCCTACCAGTCCTTCTGTGCAAAGAACAAAGCCTGATCTACCTGATATGTAAATCTGATATACCCAAATATTTGCATTCAGCACTTAAAGGGGGCTTATAAAACAGAGAGAGAGAGCAACTTTTTTACATGGGAAGATAGTGATAGGGAAAGGTATGATGGTTTTAAACTAAATGAGGAGACATTTAGGTTAAATATTAGGAAGGAAATCTTCCCTGTGAAGGTGGTGAGGCCCTGGCACAGGTTGCCCAGAGAAGCTGTGGATGCCTCATCCCTGGAAGTGTCCAAGGCCAGGTTGGACGGGGCTTGGAGCAACCTGGATTAGTGGGAGGAGTCCCTGCCCATGGCAGGGGCTTGGAACTCAATGATCTTTAAGTTCCCTTCCAACCCAAACCATTCTATGATTCTACAGCTACATATATTTCTTTACATTTCTAAGCTGTGGGCATATTGCAAGTAACACCAGATTTTCCTCCCCCAGTGCTGAAAATAAATTAAACCCCAAAAATTCAGCTGTTCTTTTGACCTCCTGTATTATTTTTTTTTTTACAGACTCCAGTGATTAGTTTTAGTCAATTTTTTGGCATTGCTGAAGCCCGGGGAAGAACACTGGCAAACGTCAGTGAATCCTCTGGAGGCTCCAAGAGCAAGGAATTAATTTTATTGGCATAACTGACAGCACTCACAGAGACTGTGAGGCAGCACCTGTACTGAGCTAGCATCACTTTTCTTATCTCCTCCTTTTCTTTCCTTACAGGACATGAAAAAATCATAGAATCACAGAGTGGTTTGGGCTGGAAGGGACCTTCAAGATCATCTGCTTCCAAACCCCAACCATGGGCAAGGGCACCTTCCACTAGACCAGGTTTCCCAAATCCCCATCCACCAAAGAGACACAAACCTGCCAGATCCAGATTGAAGGTTTGCAGCCTCATCAGGACAATTGCATCTGAGCTGAACAGCCCTGCCTGGACTAACTTAGGAGCAGCTCTAAACTAAATCCAACCATCCTAAACAGGCAGCTGAGCTGGTGGCTCACAGAGCCTCGTGCCCCGTTAGGAGAACGTATCAAATGAGCCTCTCATTAGTGGGTAAAGACATGAAATGAGAGTGAGAGCTGTGGGCTCTGCAGTTTCTCTGAGCAACCCTCCAGCAAAGTGCACAAAGTGACTTGATATTACTTCTGGTAAAGCCACTTACACCTCTGTTCCTTCCTCTCCAGAGGGAGAGATGCATTTGCAACACAGTGCCTGGCTTTGGACGAGTGCTGAACACTCCTGGTTTTCTTCAGAGTTAACAAATCCTGCTGAGCGTATTTATAACATATATAGTGTTTAAAAAGTAAAAAAAAGAAAAAAAAAACACCAAACCACAAACAAACAAACAAACAAAAACAACCAAAAAACCTTTCCATTCCCTCTTGCTGTGGAGCAGATTGCAGGCCATGGAAGAGGGAAATTCATCCCAAAGATCCCTTTACTGCAGCTGCCCTTGAAAAGAAGAAAGACCTATTTTCAGCACATGAGTATCAGTTATACTGCGAGGAAAAAGCAGTCATTCCCTCCTGAGGAATTCAGCTAAATCCACTCTATGGTCCAGGAAATACCTGATGGAGCAGATCACACATATTACAATTCCCAGGCTTTGCTTTAACAAACCTCAATATCACAACAACATACCTTAGGCACCAGCAAGATGTTTTTTTTGTCCTTGTCTTTCCAAAAGGCAGCACTGCCATCCTACTCTGTTTTCACTGCCTGTCCCTCTGTGGTGGGAAAACACAACTTCTAAGTGTAAGTCCTTGCTGAGGATATAAAAGGAATAAATGCACCACAAGCTCAGCAGAAAAGGGATGATAGAGGTAGATATAATCTCTGTTTTCCAGGGGATGAATACTGATCCCCCTCCATTACCTTTAGTCACTGATGTTCACATAAATATTAACAGTTTTCATTTCTTTATTTCTCACTTTATGGCAGCTGGCCCTCGGAGGAAACTCTTTTTCCACTTTCAAAACTACACCCAAATTTCCCAGCTAGGACTGTAAAGCAAAGGCAAGAAACTTTTCAGACAGCAAACAGCTCTGGTTGGGGGTTTTGTTTGGAGGGTTTTTTCTTCATTTGTTTGTTTGCTTTAACCCTATACAACATGGGCACACCAGGTTTCATGCCTGAGAAATTACAAGTTTGCCATTCGATTCACCTTCTGTGGGACAAAACTTGGTACCTCTCTCGCTGTGTTAGAAGGCCAACAGCAAGAGGTCTTTGCTGTCTCTGTCTCTTTTTTTTTTTTTTTTATGTTTCCCATTATGGTCCCCAGGGATCATCATGACCCAGAACTATCACTGAACCACAGAATGGTTTGGGTTGGAAGGGACCTTCAAGATCACCCAGTTCCAACCCTCCTGCCATGGGCAGGGACACCTTTCACTGGACCAGGTTATCAGAGCCCCGTCCAGCCTGGCCTTGGATACCTTCAGGGATGGGGAAACCACAACCTCTCTGGGTAACCTTCTCACACCTGAATAGATCCAAGTGGCCAAAGACTTTCTCAACATCCATCCAACCAAACATTCAAAAATTTGTGAATAAAGAAGGAAAAGTGGCAATTGCTAGAAACTGGTAGGACGCTCAGTACACACGTGAATTCTCCAGCATCCACCTTCAAGGAAAAAAGAGAAAAAAAAACACCAATAAAAGTATTTCCCACCCTGGAGATCTTCTCTGTAGGAAAGTGGTGGATGGTCAACCATGCCCTCCCCAAAACACTTCCCTGATACTGTAAAATTCAGCTCAGACATTAAATATCCATTAGAAATGGATAATGAAATTAAGAAGGAGACAGCTAATGGGAACCACTGCACAGAGGGAGCCCTGCTGGTGCTCAGCAGCGTGGCCAGCTGAGCACCAACAAAGAACAAATTGAGTGTTGGGAGGAGGGAAATAAAGCAAGTGCCACAGCTCTGCTTGGCAGGAAAAGTGTAATAGATTCTGTCTCGGAGATGTATCAGCATCTGTGGCTTTTAAATCACAGAGGAAGGGAGAGGGGAGCAAAGCTTTTAGCACTCAAAGCAAAATCTGCAACGAGACCTTTACAATGATGAAACGCCCTCGGGAGTGAGGGAATTAACAGGAGGCAAAATGTCTGGGCTAAAACCTATATAATGTGTGTTTTAAGGCATCATCTGGCAGGAGACTGGACGTCCCAGCTCTTCCCCCATCCTCTACCAGCCTTTTGATCCCCAAGAAGTAGGAAGCAGGTTTGTTTTTTTTTTTCCTCCTGCCTTGTTGCCCAGTCTGACAGCTTGGAAACACAGAAATATTTCCTTGCAATTTTCATAATCACAGCAAGATCCTCAATACGCTTCAAAATTACAAAGGGAAGAGCAGTGTGAAACACAAATTATCAACATCATTAGGGAAAGAAGTGCTGCTTCAGATTTTGCCCAGAAATGGGGAAGGAATTCGTGTCAGGTCTGAGGCAAGACCTTGGGATATCGAACTCTTTAGTCCTGTCATGAACACTAAGGAAAATCAAGTTTCTACATTCCCCACCCTCTCCTCTTCTCTCCTTATGGAGGAAAGAGGGAGGCCTTCTTATGGGGAGACTTCTTCCAGGCCCCAAATATTTCCAGACAAGCTGCAGACCTAAACTAAACACTTTAAAGATACCTAAAAAACATCCGATTAAGGAATCACCCATTCAAAATAGCTCATCTTCAGTGATCATCATCACTACACGGCTCAAAGATAATTCAATCTCCACATTAGATGGCAACTTAACCATCTCAGCCTCCCCTTTGTCCACACAAACAGCAAATCAGTTGGAGCAATTTTGCATCTTTTTCTGCACCAGTACCTCTCTAAAGAAACACACACTTGCACGTAACCAGGTTGGTTATGTTGGAGGAGAGCACTACTCAAGCTGAAAAGAGTGCATAATTATACTATTCACCTTTACAGTGGGGAAAAAAAACCCCTCATTCACCTTTTAAAACACCCTTGTAACAGTTAAAAAGTGGATTTTGGTTTGTGCATCTACAAATGTAGCTCTACACACACTGGCAAGGTGCAGCTGCCCCTGGCATGAAGCTGCTTAACCCCAGAGCTAAAAGCCCACGTGGAGCTCTCCATCACGGACTGATCAGGACCCTGGGAGGGAAATAATTAATCCAGCCCAAACAGCACAAATTTCTGCCTCACAAGGCCAAGAAAGGTGAAGCAGCATCATTTCCCAGCGTCTTGCAAGGCAGGGAAAGGTGTTAAGAGCCTCCAACATTAATTAAGTTAATAGTTTGGGATTTAGGACAGGATATCTAACATGCCTGCCGTATTACAATCTCCTTACGTGCTCCTGCTCCAAAATCCCAGAGCAAAATTATGTCACTGCAGATGCAAGGACACGGGTTATGCTTTGCAGATTTCCATCAAGCAGAGTTTCCCGCTCAGCTGGATCCTTTCCGGACACAGGAACTTGACCTTGAAGAATTACTACGAAAGCTTGGTCAGTATTTGATCCTGCATAAAACGCGATCACTGGGAATGTCAGAGCATCGTGTCTAAACGAGGACTCTGCTCTGTCCCACATTGATGTTTTCCTATTAACAGAATAAATGATTTATTCCTGCTTCAGCCTAGGAGGGGGAAACTCACTGTGCACAAAATGCTTCTCTGATGTCGCAGGGGGTTGCACTAACACTGGGCAATGTTTGAACAGGCCGTCCAGGAAAGGTGCTTTTAACCAAGTGGAGCTGCAACTTTGCCTTGGTCTGTCCCTAATTACTGCAAAGAAATGAAAATTTGCAGACAGGGTAAACTGCTGCCCTGCACTTCTTCTGCCTTGGGGATGACAGTCCCATTTCTTGACAGTTTTATCCTAGAAACATAGAAAGGTTTGGGCTGGAAGGGATTTTAAAGATCATGTCATTCCAACCCCTCTGTCATGGGCAGGGACACCTTCCACTAGTCCAGGTTGCTCCAAGCCCCATCCAACCCGGCCTTGGAGACTTCCACTGATGGGGCAGCTACAGTTGATTCTTTATCCTCTTTTAATCTCGACATTTTTCCAATGGAAAATTTAGAAGACTTTTTCCCAAACCAAACTTTTCCCAAGGCAAGCACAGGTATGATAGAAAATCTGAGCCAAGGGATCAGATAGAAATTCATGTTTAAATACCTGCCTCTAGGACCTATGGAGAAGCTACAAACTGGAGAGGTCACCTGTGTGGGAATGGTCCTCCAAAGCCTTCATTTTTTAGGAGGTTTTTTGAATACCTTGAAGGAGAAGGGTTTAATCCTCTTACCCTTATATATTCCTCATCACAGTTGTGTATATTTTTTGAGACCACAGGAAGAGTTTGTCCCTCTTGGCGCTCAGATGAACTTTTGGCCATGGTGATGCCTTCCCACAGCGCATTTCACACACTGATGGGTACTTTGACTCTTCCGTGACCAGCTTTGGACCAACCACACAAAACAAACCCCTAACAGTTATATCCTAAATCATAAAAAAATAAACTCTTCACATGGTTTAATACTAGAGTATGTGATTATAAAGGCTTGTGTGTTAATGACCCTCACGTGTGCAAGTCATGAGGGAAAAACAAGCTTCTACAAACATTCTCAAGCACTTGATTTGCTTCTCAAGCCTCCTTGCTCCAGCTCAGATGTGTTTCTCAAACTCTGAAGCAGCAACTTCTGCCAGTTATCTTTGAGCAGAGCAATAACAAGCTTGATATCAATGCAAGTATCAACAGGCATTTTACCTTTTCTAATTTTTAACCTAGGAGTAGAGACATCCTCTCTTAAAAAAAAAAAAAAACACAAAGCACTGATCCCACCAGAGCATCCAAATGCAGAATTAGCTTCAGATTTCCCCTGAAGTCTGAAGACCAGTTATTAAGTATATATTTAAAAAAGGAAAATAATGAGGTAAAAACAGGGAAATAATGAGGTAAAAAAAGGGAAAATAATGAGGTAAAAAAGGTGCAGAACAGCTCCTGCATTAGAGCACACTAACCTGAGTTTGCTTGTTTTCAAAAGATTGCATCTTCAAACCTGGTGATGCTCCTCCCAGGAGGCACAGCCAATATTCCCATCTATTTTTTGGTCTTGTAAATCCAGGCACAGGCAGAGGAAGCCAAGCTCAAGCAGCTGAGAAAGCCTAGCAACCAGCACGGCCAGAAGGAAGGTCTGGTCGTGTCCCAGGCTGGAGCTGATATCCACATTATTTCTTGGTGCTTGGCTCCTGCCCAGCCAAGTTCTGGACGTGACTTCTGCTGCAAAGCCTTTCCATCCCCGGGTACGTGTTTCTGCCAAGCTGCAGAGAAAACTGATCTCGGCCACTGGGGGTCATTAAAAGGCCTGGAAGAGCCTCCTCCCAGGAATTCTGCTGCTTCTCATGCTGGAATCCGACGTCTCTGCTCCTTAAAGTCTTTATCGGGACCTCTGTGTTATAACCCTTTAGGACCAGAGGCCACCAAGTCATCTTTGTTTTCTGACACCCAAAAATCACCCCAGGTAAATAAATGACTTCAAAGAGAACAGCAGGAGGAATGGAACAGCTTACAAAGTCTCCTGACTCTTCAGCTGGTCTCCTGATCATAGTGGAAGGCAAAGCTCCCAAGGAAGTGGGGATAATATTCTTCTCCCTCCCTTCTTCCACGTCAAGGAAGCAAGACACATATGGAGACAGATTGATAAAGTCTTTGATACCATTTCCCATATCATTCTCCTGGAGGAAATGGCTGCTCATGGCTTGGACATTAAAATCAAATAAAGTAAAAATAAAATGAAATTAAAATTAAATAAAATAAAATGTTAAAAGAAGTAAAATAAAATGAAAATAAAATAAAATAAAAAATAAAATACATAAAATAAAATAAAAAATAAAA